>CM052161.1:609155-724179 GCA_028455555.1 Augochlorella aurata | reverse complement strand
ATTTCATAACAATTTGCCGCAGTCGCTGGATCTCTATCTCCCTTTCTTCCGCACCCCGGTCGACCGCCCCCTCGGCAAATGCCGGCTAAGAATGCTGGGAAAAATGTCTCGAGGGAGACCGCTCTAGTCCCCGAGAACTTCTTTTTTTTATAAATTATCGTTTCACCGGCGCGACGAAGATAATTTTCATGGCGTCTCGGGGAGCCAGGAGACGAGAGGGGTGCAGTAGGACTCGATTCCGTTGCGCCGAAACGGAATGGGATTAGAACTCGCGGCGAAGTCTGCGGGCTGCGAGGAAAAACGCAGCGCGTCACGTGTTTTCAATTTCCAGATATTGTCGCTTAAGGTGGAAACGTGCTGTAACGTCGCGTTATGTGAAATCGTAGGAAAAATAATAGGTGAAAGTTGTGCACGCGTATATACGTACGAGAGTCTGAAGACTCGTGTCGCTAGACTGCTAGACCGCTAAAAATTGACTAGGTTAATTGTAACAGACATGAGTTAAGTAACAAGATAAGTCGTAATAAGTTGAACAAAATGTAAAAATGTTTTTAGATTCTTCTAATTCCTTCGCAGTTTTGTATTCGACCTACGGTAAATTCTCTCCAGTTGTTTTTAGAAAATGTATACTTTCACGCTAGATTTACGGAGCACAGAAAGCAGCTGGTTTCTGTTAGTTTACAAAAGTAACAATAAGACATTTATTTTCTGATTTGTAACCAGCGTTGGGGTTCGGCTGGGATTGTATTCGTTTATACCGAGCGGCTTTTGTATAAACATTTTTTTTCGTAGCTTCAACCCACTCCGAGGTATTTCACCGTACAGTAAATTCTCTCCAATTGTCCTTGAGCTTGTAAACAAAAATGGACAATTTATATATTTTTATATTGCTTAACACAGTGTACAGTAAAGCATAGTTTAGTATAATATACTATAGTATAGTACAGCTCTCCAGTTGTCCTTGAGCTTGTAAACAAAAATGGACAATTTATATATTTTTATATTGCTTAACACAGTATACAGTAAAGTATAGTTTAGTATAATATACTATAGTATAGTAGAGCTTTGCTGGAATAATAGCAAATAATAATAATCATACACCTGTACAAAGTCCCCTTTCGTAACACTAGCTAATACGAAGCACCAGTGCTCGGAATTTCGAGGAGCAATCTCTCGAAACTAAAAACACGTAACTCGCGGGGTTGTCTCTCGCAGCCACGGAAATTATTTCGTTAGCGAGACGGCGCTCGCTGGAAGGTTAGACGCAAGAAAGCCGAGTGTCGCCTATTCCTTCCGCTCCTCTTCCCTCCTTTCTTTTTATTGCTCGCCTCGTCTTCCTCTGGCGCTCTGCTCGCGATATAAGTTTCTGCCTCGTCGAAAATCCGCCGCGTTTTTCCGCGCGTCGGCTGGCTAGAGCGCGGACAAAGCCGCCGGCGGATGGGGGGAGGAGCCGAGGGAGGCTCGCGTTAGCCGCGATATGAGAGCCGGCGAGGAAAATAGAGGAAGCATAGGCGCGGCTGCTGGCAGACTTAGAGGAGCAGGAACCGCTTCGTTTAAAACCTTCTCCTTTGAGATTCCTTCTCTCACTCTTGTCACGAGCCGTTACGGTTAGACTAGTTTCGCTCGCAGCCTTCTTTCGAGGCGCTTCGGACCCGCGGAATTTCGCGCAGCTGTAACAGAGCGGCCGCGGTGAGCCGGCTGACATAGTAAGCGATACTAATCACGGTCTTTGATCCGCAGATACTAACGCATTGTGCGCGACGGAAGTATTAATACCTTTTTATTATTTTATTTTATTTTCGCAATAAATGAATAAATGAACAATTATTTGAGAAGAAGTTGAACATTTTTGGTGGCCCTAATTCGAAGGCAGGGCAGCGCTGTATTAGAATATTTCAGCCTTCTATTCTGAAAGTGACCTAACTCCGTTAGTATTGGAATTAAAAATATTTAAGGGTTGTGTTTCAAAAAAAAATAAAAGAGTAATACTAATCCTATTACTAAAACATAAGAAAAATACTAATAAATAAATAATACCAATAGTAAAAAATACGTCACACTGCTTATACCTAAATTTACAATTCCTGTTCAAATAATAGCAGTTATTAAGAGAATAATAGAAAGGTTACTACAGACTACAGCAAAAAGTAATATATATTTAAACATCCTCTTCGTGATTCTATTTGAAAATCCTCATATACATAACACATTGGTAATTTAGTTCTTCCAATGATACCGTGACTAATCGAAGGAAAGCATTCGTGGTTTACGAGCTATCGCGGCGACACTAAACTATACTGATTCATCAATATATTATAATGCGAGATACGTGATCAAATATCGTGGAGCCGAACCGGGTAATTTTCCTGACGGTAGGTACGCAATAAAACGGAGCTCGACCGGAACGCTTTTCATTTACGCGCTCGCATACTTGCCCAGGGATAAGAACGTTCCTACCATTGCACTGTCTACTTCTATCCTATTTTACGACGAGAAAATAGTCCGTTATAAGCGAATGTACAGTGGCACGCAAGAGTGTTCCGTACACCTTATAAAAACGCAATAACTTTTTTATAATTGGACCAAACGACTCGAATTTCTTTTTTTTGGCGATAAAGAGATGCCTTTTTTTAATTTGGCTATGATTTAAAATAACAGAAGGAAATGAAATCTTTTCGTTTCTGTAAGCGAAAATAAAATCTCAGCCGTCTAAAAAAAACTTCAAGTAGTTTGATCCAATTTTAAAAATATTATTTATTGCAATATATTCAATTTTTAAAGGTGTACGAAAGCTTTTGTAAGCCAATGTACGCGACAGGTCAAGCGTCCTTCAAATTGATTTTTCGATTTTTCGAACTTCGAAAAATGCATTTTTACGCGAGGCACTAATACCGACGGTGGTATTTTAACGAGCGCCGATTCGCGTCGCTCCAACGTATTCGTCGGCCGGTAAAGACAACGATTCGCGGAACCGTGACCGGCGGGCTCGACGAACGAAACTGAAAACAATCTGTTCTCGTGTGCGCAGTAATGGAAGTCGATGATATCGACGACGACGATGCCGAGTACAATCGCATTCCCGACACAACTGGAACGGACGCTGTATGCGATATCGAAGGAAGCGGCAACAAACTCGGGATAGACGAGGAGCGGTCGAAGCTGCGGCCATACGTGACCCCGGACACAGACCTCTCACGGTGAGTGTTAACCTATCTTCGACATTCTTTCGCGTCTCGAATATAATGTTCGCAGGAAAGTAAGTTACGCGAGAAGTGGGGGTACGTCGCGTGCGATCCCGCACAGCGGCGTGACGCACCTACCTGATCACACCTATCGTATTCTATGAACTTGATAAAAAATATATATATATATTGAAAAATATAATATTATATATTGATAAATAATATTATATAATATTATATATTGAAAATATAATATTATTTATTGACATGAAATATTAATAATTGATTTGGACTAGTCGCCAAGTATAAAAGTAACGGTGTAATATACGGTATAGAATACAATGCAATAATTATCTATCTCCATTCCTCGCGTAACTTATTTCCCTGAGAACGCTGGCCTCGACGCCTGAACTGCCTGTGTTTGCATGTATACGGAGAAATTGAAGAGTGTGGCCGTATAACCGAACCGAAATCGACTCGGTCGTCGATTGCATGCGAGAGACAGACGATCATCCGTCGATCTTATCGCGATCGTTCCAAGCATCGAAACTTTAGAAATCATTGCGAACGATGTTGGTTCTCTACCGGGACACGAGCCGTTTAATTTTTCTGGCAGCACCGAGGAATTGATTTTCAGGCTACAGCAATTCCCCCTGCAAATGATATCCTTCCGAGATATTTGCGGTGCACTCGGAATGATTTTCGAATTTCCACTTTCGTCTGAAATATTATCCAAACACGAGACAGAACGTATTTCCGCGCGATACACGCCGGGAGGGCGGAAGGGGGTTGCGCCGTCGGCCGGTTTCGTCCTTTGAAGAACACTCGACGACTCCGGGAAATTAAAGGAACCGGGGGGAGGGGGCCGGATGATGTCTAAGGGGAAAAGTGCACGGGCAAAGCGAATGAAAAATCAATTTGCCATTAAAGTAGTCATACTTTGGATGCTGTTAGTATCTTAATCGTATTTGTGTTGGAGGAACTTAATACTTCTAACGTAATTTTTTATGCGATATGGTTGAGTAGTACATTACTTAATAAATGGGTAATATATTAATTAATAATGTAACAACTGAGAAGTAAATTAATTATTAATATAATAATTGAGAAGTAAATTAATTATTAATATAATAATTGAGAATTATATTAAATAGTAATATAATACTTGAGTAATATAATGATTCAGAAGTAACATAATAATCCACGAAAAAACCCGAAAGCGACTTTTAATATTATATATTTTTTATACAGTATATTTAACATGTTATATATATTTTATATGTTTTTAATATTATATATTTTAATATTTCGCTCATATGCAACGTTATGTTAGCCTCGCGTCTTTGCCGACATCGGGTCGAATTGCAGACATTTTTCTTCAGAGTGTCCACAGCCAATTCCGTGGAAGCAGGAACGAAATTTTCGAAATCGATCTTTCTGTTTTGGAACGGCAACGGTGTTAGCGCGCATCGGGCGGGGAAATGCGAGGCGCGGGGAAGCCAGACGTCGAATAAAGTACGGTTAGCGAAAGAAGCGGCGACTCGCGGCGGCCTCATTTCCATACGGAGAAAAAGGAAATCTGTTTTCGGCGCATCGGCGACTCGCGGCGGTACAATGTAATGCCGAGGTCCTCTCGCGCGGGTCCGACTTTTTCTAAGCCTGCACCGGCCGGATGCGCCGAATGGGACCCGTACATAAATTCTCGGAGCGCCGCGCCGCGTCGGTAGTCGACGGTGTTTCTTCTGCGTACAACGGATCTCGCGTTGCTCACCAACCCTCGACTTCTTCGGCTCGCCTATCTACCCCGAACTTCGGCTCGAGACAGCCCCCTTCTCTCTCTCTCTCTCTCTCTTTTTCTTTCTTCCTCTCTCCCTCCTTCGCGTCGATCGTTTTTCCTCCATCCGCGCTTTACATTCGCCCGACTTTGTTCGGCGGGCCGCCGGATTCATTCGCTGATACCAAAAGAAAATCGCATCCGTTAGAATTGTGTCTCTGACAGCCGCAAAACAATCCGCTGCCGCGGCGGCAGGCAGCCTCTGATTTAGGCGTCGCACTTGGTGCGAACGTGGTGCCACCGGCGCTTTCCCGATAGTATTAGAAGATGGTGCTGCATTGTAAATCGCTTCAACTTTCTTCGCTTTTATAAAAGCATTCTTTCCGCGATGCGGAATTGTTTGAGAAAAATAATCGTGGCAGTTAAGATACGCCTAATTTAAGCGCGAAGGAGAAGTGAATTTGTTTGCGCGTAACAAGTGACAGGCGGATCAAGTTTTATTATTGGAGCATGGATTTCTAAGGTCGGTCGACCATCTCGCCCACGGCGAAAGAGTTGAATGACTCAGCCGGTATAGTGGTTCCGTAATAGACCGAGAGTGTACCGGGATCCTGCTAAATACGCCTAAATACATAGTAGCCGGCAAGATCGTGCATGCCACTAAAACGGTATGGGGGCTTTTAGGGGCCCCCCGTCGACACAGCGACACGAGGCCATGTCGCACGATATTGGTCCATCTTCTATTCCGTCTGTGTGATAGCAGCGATTCGAGATTGCCCACCACGGAAAGAAACTACTAGGATCGGACGTGGCGGGCCTTAGCCAAATATACACGGTGCGTCAGCGTCGCGGCGCGCGGCGTCGCGTCCTCCCTTCCTGCGCCGTCCAACTGGCAGGCGCCTCGTTTGAGGTCAACGTCATTCGCTTCTCTCTCTCCTTTCTCGCTCCTCGCTTCCTCCCTTCCTTCTCCAGTATTCTTTACGATCCCCTCTCCTTCGCCTCTTGTCCCTCTCTTTCTTGCTGCACCACGATCTCTCTCTCTCTCTCTCTCCTATCTCTCTCCTCTCTCTGTCCGGTCTCGGATGAGCGAACTTTGGAACGAACATAGGTGCACCTATGAGTCGCGGTTAAATAGACCATGCAGCGAAAGAGGTCTATTCAATTTACTCGATGCATTTCGTCCGCGAATCAATTTGATTCCTCGCGCTCGCATAATTAAGGAATTATTTGACGACGCAGCCTCGGCTGCCGGTCTCGCCCGGAAATAACGTTTGAGGATTACCATGGGAGCTGCGTTCCCAAAGAGTCGAGTGTTTGCTGCGATTCCTGCGCCCCGCGGACCCCCGCCAGTCCCTGATTTCGACGTTCCCCTGCCTCGGCGGTTCGGCAAGTTTTCGAAACGTCGAGGGCAATTAAAAGATCCTTTAACATATTTGCGGTAATGCTCCCGGATATTTCTCCGCGCGAATAGATTTTCCTGCAACGGAACTGTTCGATAGAGTATTTGTTGTTTTAACGAGATCAAGCGTAAAATTGAATATTTACTGCGGTTGTGGACATACTTCGGAATATTTGCAAATGAAATTTGTTGTATTTTTCGCATGGAGCGAATATCTATTTTTATGTACGTTTGTGATGCGGAGGGAAGGTTTTTCTCGTTTTAGAGTAGCTAAATTGTCATATACAGTAATATAATATATAGTAATAATAATATAATAATAATATATAATTATATATATATAATATTTTTCATTATGTATACAAATATAATGAAAAAAAGTCTGAAAGAAGATGTCCTAAGTGGATCGCGGATCTTTCTGCGGAATGAAAATGCTGTAAATTTAACGTAAGAAAAATCTTTATTAACAATCATAATAAGTTGAAAATAATTAAAACTCTCCTACCGTCATTTCTAATTATTAAAACATTTCTACCGTCATAATTTGGTCACAAATAGCTAAAAAATGCGGATGACAAACTCGCGACCCCGTGCGACGTCCTCGACGGTCGCGATACGGCGCGGTGGTACGTCGCGAAAGGGTTAAAAGCGTGGGAAGCCGCGATCGAAGTCGGAGGCGGCGAATGAACAGGTCAAGATCGGTCTTCCAGATTCCGGCGTCAAAATGGAATTTCCTCGGTCGGCTGTCGATGCTGGCCGAGCTTTTTCGAGCCGATAAACGGTTCGCGACGGTTACAACGGATTAACATAGTAGACGGCGAACGTTTGTCAGCGGCGTGTCGCGATTTTGCAACGATCCGGAGCCACCTAATTGACACAGCTGATTTATGCACCGCGAGGCGCGTGTGAGCGACATGCGAGTCGGAACGGGCAGAAAGGAAAAGAGTATCGGTGCGCGGCGTGTTTCTTGTCCCGCTCCGATTCAACTTGATCTTGATCTCGCCGCGAGAAACATAGTTCCCGGGCCTGGAATCAACCCGTGCGATCTCCTGCCCGGAGAAAGGATGCGATAGTCATTTAAATGTGCCGTGTACAGCATAAGCGAATGATTCTTACCGGCGTGGCCGCGGGACGCCCAGCTGGGGCCGGCAAGAATCATGGTCCGCGCCGTCTGCAACGTCCGGTGCTCATTTTTATCGAAGCCCGAATGTATTAGCCGCGCGTACAAATGTAACCGCCGTATCGCTCTAGGAAATCTCCACTCGATATTAAGTAATTGCCGCTCCGCGGATCGATCGAGCTACTTTCCCTCGGTTTTTACAAGCCCTCGGCGACTCCGCCGATACAGGCTGTCCCAAAAGTCACTCGCAGCAGGGACGAGAGGCGTTCCTGAGGCGATTCGGAGCAACTTTTTCCTTTGCAGAAATGTTCGCCTAAGCTTTGTTAATAAGTTATTAACGAAAAACAGTGACCAATGAGAGGCGAGCTCGCCTGACGCTAGGCGATCGAGCCAATCGGCGGAACTGGAGTTCGTCCTCTCGTTGGCTCCGCCGTCTTGCACCAGCTGGTCTCGCCTCCCATTGGTCAATAATTAAATTGAATTAAATAAGGAACTATTACAATAAAGAGTTATCCGAACAAATATTCGTTCGAACGACGATGTCGAATAAATATTAATTCGGAGCGATCCGAATAACGTCGAAGAACTCTGGTAGGCAGCAAGGCTGAAATTTTCGAGAATGGTGCGACGATCGAGGTAGAAGCATTTGCGCGCGAGTATCGATGAAAATTGAATTGGCAGTCGCAACCGGTCGCTGTCGGATCGGGCGAAGCGAAAGGATTTCCAGCATGGACCGCGCGCTCCGGGTTTTCGCAGGTGCCAAGAGCACCCAGACCATGTAATTAAAGGCGTGTTTCGCAACCACGCACGGTCTCGCGCGGTTTCCGATTACTCGCTACCGGGGACAACACGCTCGTGGGATTTCAGCCCGAATCGGAACGTTATGCCATCACCAGCAATGTTGCGTTCGCGATACTGTAATCAATCCTTCAGTTCTGAGACGCATATTCTTTCCGAAACCTCTTCGCCGGGCGCAGCAGAATGTTGAAACGGCCTGCCGCGCATTTTTCCGAATCCTGTTACAAATTACCGGCGCGCCGCGTTCTTACCACCCTTTCACCCTTTCTACTCCGAAGTATTTTTCAATTTTGCTACCAGCAGCTACCAACTGTGTCGAACGTTTTATTTGAATTTTACTTTAAAGGACAGGTAATAGCGAACTATATAACAGCTAATTATTTAAATATGTTTTCCAGACTTCGTAATGATTTGTATTTGTTTTCAAGTGAAAAATAAGTTGCACTGTTCTCAACTCACCGAAATAATTAAAATATATATGTGAAGAAGTATATAAAAAATATATTATGAAGAGACCAGGTTAATTTGGAGAGTTGGTACATATATTACTTAACACTTTATGTTTATTTACTGTTTATTCACAGAAGATATAACAAAGTTTTGCTTCACGTTCTATTTAAAAAAAACGAAGAATATTTTGTTATTTATTATTTTATCTGTTACTCGCTATTATTATTTATTTTTTTACCTATTTCTACAATTATTTTGCCTAATTGTTTTCTAATTAAACGAACATCGATATCATTTTAAACTTTTTTAAGGTCGAAGATATAGTCAAAATTACACAAAGACGCTGCTCGCTCCAGAACAATTCGCCGAAATAATGGCCGTGTCCAGAGGATCCATCTCCGTGCAGATCCGCGCGGTTTTTCGGCCGGTCCGCGGAAACTAGTTCTCGCGATACTTTTAGCGGCCGCGATGTTATTTCTGCGAAAGCGGCGGCCGCGTCACGCACGTGCGAAATATTCCGGGGTATGTACCGGCGGCGGGTTCCGGGCGAGCCGATGAGTTCGTTTCGCCGTATAACCGCGACACAGACGAAACAAAATACTGCTAAAATTAATTCGGATCTTAGGTCACGTCTGCAACGAGTCTAGACGACGACGCGACGGTGTCGTCGCCGTCGACGCTCGGCCAACGCCGGCCGAGCCGTTCCGACGAATTTTTGGCTGTTTCGACAATCTTCTCCGTCGCTTTTCCGACTTTTATTTTTCCCAGAAAAAGAAACTCTGCCGTTTCAGAGCCGCACCGGCGATTGTTTATTTAACGATAAGATGGCGAACCCTCCGACCGTTCGCTGATAATTTTTGACGACGTCGAGGGTAGAAATAGGGGGTGAGAGGTGTAGATGTCTCGATATCGTTGACAATTGTTGTGGAAATCTTCGCACATTTCTTTAGAGAATATTTAATATTTTCGAAGCTAACAATAGGATTTTGATAATTACTACGATATAACGATAATTTTTTGGATTTCGAAGAGGTTTTTATTCAAATATGCAACGAAATTTATAAAAGTAAATTTTTGTGTTAACCGAGCTGAAATGGCAAACAATTTGGAAATATTGCCAAATGAAAGAACTGTATTCCAAATGCGTTGAAGCGACTAAATCGGAAAATTATTAAAAGCCTTTTAATCGACATTTTTCGTGCTGGAGGTCACCGGTGACCGGCACTGTAGACATTTTTTGCGATTGTTCTTTGTCCATATTTGCTCTAATCATTATTTTTATTATTATTTGCTGCGTGCCGGTCACCGGTGGCCCCCACGGCGTTCTAGCCAGGTCACCGGCGATGCCAGTCAACGTGTTAAAACGTGAGAGCGAGTACTTTGTTGTCCGGACTGTATACGGTTACCGAGCATATTATTTCGGGTGGCATCAGCGCGAGGAAATATTCTGGAACGAGACTAAATAGAGGATCAATTCATTTCCTGACGTGACTTTTTCCCAGCTAGATTGCTCATTTGTCCGCGAGTGCGCCGGCGCGCAGTCATCCGATGACTAGTCGATTCCTGCGGTGTGGCGCGCATTTGCCGCGTCATGCCCGATGGCTCTTCTCTGCCGCTGCCGGTCCGTGCTCGCGGCGGAGCACATAATGCGGACATTGTTCGGTGTGAACGCAGCCTGCGACCAGATGGCACAATTTTCCGATTGTCGTCCTGCGCTTTTTCATCCTGGTCTAGTTCATCCTAGCTGGCTGCCGGCGCTCCGCACCGCTCCGCACCGCTCCGGCTTTCAATACGCGCAAAAGCTGCACGCGCGCGCGTTCGGCCGCGTTCCCATCGCTCCGCGCCACGAGAAACCGCGACGGCAACGGCCGACGGGAGAGGGGGGGGGGGCAGGCTCCAATAAACCCGGATTAGGGTATTAGAACGGGTATTTGCGATTTCGATTTACGTCCAGGTAATTTCGTGATTTGGTTTGGGCCACTCGAAAAATGGCTGTATCAGCTATCGCGGTTATTGGGACACCACCAAAGAATTCACAATGCCGGCGCATCCGCGCGAGCTGCACACGTTTCTTTTAGGTTCCTCTTTTGGATTTTTCCTTGAGTTCTTTAAAATATTTTTATGAGATTTATTAGTCCGAGGAATGGCGGACTATTTTTGCAATTATAGGAGCTATTTGTTTCGAAAGTGGCTGTTCATTTTAAAATCCAGATATTTAAGGATTTTGCATTTTAATAAATTCAGAAATATTGGTAGCGTAATGTTTTTGTGTTCCTAAGGGTTGGTGAGTCACGGAAACCAAGTGGTTTTGAAATAATTATACAATTTTTAGAGTTTAGACACTACAATATATATGTCTGTGGTTTTATTTATCAGGTGTTCCTTTCATTTGGTTTATTCTTCGAGTCGTACGTATACGGTGTACGAAGCGATACATTTTCGGACGAAAATACAGAACCAGGACGAGTAAAACACTATTCGAAATAGTAAACAGCAAATGATTCGTTTTATCTTATCTGCGGTTTATCTTAAATAAACTTCGAAAGTGAAATATTTTATTAGATAGAAGACGTCTCTAAAATGGTGTTCGAGATACTATTTTATTTCAGAGATATTCTCCGACCAGTTGCGCTTCTCCCTAAAAATATTACTCCTCCTAGCAACCTGGAATTTGTTTAGACAAAGGAGCAATCTAAACGATGAAAATTATTGGCGATTTGTAAAATATTTTAGCGAAATACTGCTCTTACCGATGCATTTTATAGAAATGTTACTGAAATACTTCTCCCAGCGATGTATTTTTAGAAAATGTTACTAAAATGCTTCTCCTAGCACTGTATTTTTAAGCTATTTTTCTGAGATACTTCTCTTAGCGCTCTATTCTTAAAATAGTTTATTGAAATACTTCGCTCAGCGATGCATTTTACAAAAATGTTATTAAAATACTTCTCCCAGCGGTGTATTTTACTAAAATATAATAATAGTAATATATATAATAAAATAAATATAAATATATTTATAATAATAGTAAATATATAATAGTAATATTTTACTAAAAACCTTTACTCGTCAACGTATTCCTCAAAACTGTTACTAAAACCCAATTTGATCTGAACTACAAATACACAGAGTCTGGTATATGAAGCAGCATTTCCTATGTTTTTCTTGGAAATCGTGTCTGTCCAGGGAAATGAAGCTGGAAACGCGGAGACTGTTCGCTGGCAGCGGCAGCAGCGCGGCGAACGTTTTTCCTAATTGAGATGCTGTGTTCGGGGTGGAAGCAATGTTTCAGATTTCAGAGAGACTCGGTGACAGTGGCATTAATGGTCGCCGGGGAAAGTGAAAATGGAGGAAAGCTTGTCCAACGAGCGGATAGATTGGCCGGCGGAGATGCGGCGCGGTTGTTGCGTCATATTGCGCGACGTTGGCCGGTACACGCGCGGCGCTTTGATGGATTCGGGATCGTGTCGGCCGAGGCTAACGCTTTCCTGTCTCGTATCCGAAACTCGTTGATCCCTAATTACGAAAGTTATCGCGACGCCGCGCAGCGATTCGATCTTACGTGAGCTTCGCACAAAAATCATATCTTAAAAACTAGTTCATTTTCGACGTTTAATCACTTTTTAACACGTTCAGCGCCACGTCACCCAAGTATGGGTGACATTAGTTAATAACGATTAGTTAATAACGATTTTACCGATTCGCGAATCGCAATTTCTTCTTTTCTTCGCCGCCATCTATCGTTTCGAGTATCGCATCGGTCGCGCCTGCGAGATCGTTCGAGAGAGATCCTGCTTCCAGTTGAAATTCGCTTCGTTCCGCACTCCGTGATTCGAAGAAACGACAATCCTATTATTTCTAGCAGTAAGTGGGCTTATTGTTTGCATCCCGAGTCTCGGAGAACAATTATCTTATTGTCGTTCCACGGCGAACGTCCCGATTGGCTAGTTAGCGATCCTATTTTCTTCCATAAACTATACTCTCGGAGCCATCGTAATCGCATATTTCTCTTAACCTTGAACTGGTCGCGTGCGTTGATTCGACGTATCGTCGCTCTGTGAAATGAGATGTACAAAATTCTCCACTTGATTGTTAATTTCAGGCATGGCTTTATACCCCGTGTAATTTGTTTCTTTCTTTTTCTTTATGAAACTAAGCTCTTTTAATTCTTTGTTCAGTCTCTTATAATTATTTTAATTATAAAGTAGTATAGTTATAAATATATAGTTACAAATAATAATAATAATAATAATAATAATATACTTACTGAACTATAATTATAATCGTAGAACGAGGAACCAGCCATTTGACCTTGGTAGCTTCAGCGTCAAGGGGGTTGGTATTTTCGTAGTCGCTACTTTGCATTATAATTTAATAATTATATAATATATAATAATTAATTTGCATTACCTCTCTGTTGCAAATTCAATATTAATATTAACCAAAGAGATCATTCGCAAGATTCTATCGGTTACTAGAAACGCAGCAGACCGTTTCCTACAGCGCGCATCTCTCCCAAGCATTTTCAAGTCGGTCCGATTTCCCAAAACATCGCTACCCTAACTCTCTCGTTCGGAAACATTCGCGGCCAAGCGATCGCAGACGGTGAAAAGAACTTTAAAGACACCAGTTTATCCGGCGGCCGATCGTTAAACTGTTAACGACCGCGTTCATCGTTTCGGTCGGTCATACCGCGCCGGAACGTATTAGATCATCGCGCGTATGCGACCTCGTGTTTAAGCTCCGCCTAGGACCACCGAGCCGGAAGTGGCGGGGGCACCCGGCATAAATAGAGCAAGATAAATAATTCGTTTGTCGAATCGAACGAATGCCGATACACGTGTACGTACAATGAACGCGACACCGTTGGACAGCCGTTAACCCTTTGCGATCTTTTAAAACTTCTAGAAATTTGATAAATAAAGGCCACCCTAATATACACGTAAATATACCAAATATACCATAAGTAATATTACATGTCTTACGAAGACAATTACAACATAATCAACTTTGAATAGAAAGCTCGACATCGATAAAAATATAAATGGTCGTCTAATCAGCCCTAATTTAGCCCTCGGCAGTCGGGCCGTTGTCGACAAGAAATCTCTCGGAAGGGAAGGAAAGAGGAGAGAAGATGAAGAAAAAGCGAGCCGTGTGCGTGCGCGGGACACTTTATCGGTTAGGTG
Source organism: Augochlorella aurata (assembly GCA_028455555.1). Lineage (NCBI taxonomy): Eukaryota > Metazoa > Arthropoda > Insecta > Hymenoptera > Halictidae > Augochlorella > Augochlorella aurata. The sequence goes on along the minus strand of CM052161.1, from coordinate 710,270 downwards.
GATCTTTAATTATCTCCGTGAAAGTTCCGAAGCAAAAAGAAATCGTAAAGCCGGTGTCTAGGGCACGCGCCCTTCGCCCTATGACCATCTGCCCGTCTTATTCTTCGTTCTCGTCGTTCCACGTTCCTTTCTTCCCGGTTTCCCTGTGTGCCGCGCGGCCGACGCACAGTGGTCCGGTTAGGGGAATACAGTAACAAGTTGTTAGAACTGTTAGAATTGCAACGAAATTTTCACTAAGAGTAACTGAAAGATAGCGATTTTACGGAAAAGTATACTGAAACTAATGCCTCATGATTTTTCGAGAAAATGTCACTCAATTTCTCGATTCGACCCACTGTCCGTGTGTCGCGTGGTAGACGCCCGAGTGCCGACCGTCGATCGATTCGCGCCACGGTATATAGATATATAGTAGAGCATCTGCCGCGGAAAATGGTCATTAAAAGGACCCTCACCTCATTAGGAACAGCTCTCGCGATAACGCTGCAACGACCTCGGGAACTCTCCGGGGCTGTCGCACCGAGAGCCGAGAGCCGAGAGAGAAGCGATCAGCTCCGCGACCAGCGTCGAAACTTTTAATAATGTGGTCCCCCGCCAATTACACACGGCCGGCCCCGTTTGTCCACGGACGGGACTCGCGCTGCGCCGCGGAACTTTGCGTGTCACCGAGAAAAGTCCGCGGATGCGACTCGACAAACGAACCGGGGGTGCCACTGCACGTGTAACTTCCCCCCCGGTCCAGTCACGTTCCTGCGGAACCAACCGTTAGTCGTCGCCGCCTTCCTAACTCGCCATTATCGTCGGCTTTCTTTCTGCAACGCCCGGACGAATTAAACGACGCACAGTAAGTGGCCCGGTTTGAAGAATTCGGCGACGCTTACCGAAAAAGTCAATATTTCCAAATTGACAATCGTTCAAGTTGTATCGCGTTGCGAAGGTCTATGGACGTCGGGAAATTAATGAAATTGAATAATAAATATTTGAGTCGTTACGAGCATTTGAAATTCAGCGTTTGGTATTGAATTTAAGTGGCAGTTAATGGGATCAAAAGAAAAATTATTTATCTCGATATCTCGGCCGTTCCTCCACCGAAACAGAAAGTAATGCAACTGCGCTTTAAAGTCCCGTCGAAGCTGCTTCTCTGCGAAGGATCGCGGGAGCTGGCTCGTTCTTTCGAAGGATGGAAGAAATCGACGAGGCATCGCGACCCGAGTAATTCCGCTGGTCTTTTTCCTCGGTGTTCCGCGCCGCTCCTTTCAATCGTAGTCTCCGAAGTTGTTCTCGGACAATTTCTCCGAGCAACGCCGCGTCGGGTCGGGCGAGAAGGCGACGCCTTATCGCAGCACGGCGAAGTTGCAAGCAGCCAAGTTTCAAAGGGGCGTAGACGTCAACTCCTTCGGTGACGCGGCAACGGGAAAGGGATTAAGGGTGCATCGTTGAAATGGCAAAGTTCGCGAGGAGAAAGCTGCAACAGAAGCGGGCTGCCGAGCTGCAGAAACGGCTACGGGAAACACCGCCGCCGCGTGCAGCAGCCGGCTTTTAGGCTTCTGCTGCTCCGCCACCCCCTCTCGCTCGACGACGGCTTTTCCTCTGCCGCTGATGCTGCTCGAATGCCAGCCGTTCTATCGCCAATTTATCAGCGTGTTCTGATTTTTCGGAATTCTCGAGAGACGCCATGTACAGCCGTTCGCTATGGAAATTAGAGTAACCTTACGTTTATAGAAATATTGTATTTATTTATATATAATACAAACGCTATATTTATAATTATTTAATTACGTATATATATATAATATAATTTACGGTATATTGAGGGCAGAATGACGCTAGCAAATTTAACGTTACTATGTTTCGTCGAAGTGCAGAGTTTATGTATAACTGTAACATGCTTTGAACGGAGAAAGAGTTTTCGAATAGTATTCTTTATATGGGAAGCGATCATGATACACCAAACAACTCTGTGATTGCTAATGGACCATCTGGCTTAAGGCATTAATAGAAAACGTTCGATTCGAAGTTGTACCGCATCGTATTAACACAAGTCTGCTTGATACTTGTAAGATCTGGCTTTTAACGATGTTTTCGGCGAAAAGGACAAGAGTGGTGCGCGCGGTGCGCGGCATCGGGCTAACTCGGTTCTATCCGCGCGCGTTTTCCCTGTCTCCTTCGGTTCTCCCTTTCTCCCTGTGCTCGTTCCACTTTCTGTTTCTATCCTTTATACCACTGGCATCGCCGGGAGTAATCCGTGTGCATTTACGACCCTCGCTGCGCACAGTCGTAACGACGTGCATGCGTGTCGGTGAGGGGCAGGTGTGTACATTCGGTGGGATGGGGACCGGAGGATGGGGGGAGACGAGACCTATCTGCGCTTGTGGCAGCAAGAGAGAGAGTGAGAAAGAGAGAGAGAGAGGGGGGGAGAGGGAGAGAGCAGCGCGTGCCGCCGTCGACCATCCGGAGGCCAGGTGTAGCCTTTATCCATTTTACTCGCGTTTGTTACCCCCGGACCTCTACGATTCCGATGCACCCTCTGGGTCCCGCTTCAGGGGCGCCCATCGACCGACTGGGTGTACAGAAAAAATATATGTTGTAGCGATCGACTACCGATGCCCGCAGACATCGGCTCTCTCTCGGCTGCACACACTGCGCACGCTGCACACGCTGCACACGGCGCACACGCCGCACACGCCGGCCTCTCGTCCTCGCGAACCTGTGATTATCAAGCGCTTTTATTGTTCCACTTTCGCTACTCGCAACTATTCTTCTATTGTAGACGGCACGCTGTTCCAGTTACTCGAATTTCGGTGGAACGTTGACCCGGATTTCGGCGCGACCGCCGAGCATCGACGAGGTTCCGATTTCTTCGAAATCGTAACGAACCCCGATTCTTCTTCTGTTGCCGAGAAATAGGAACGAGACTGAAAGAGGATGTACTAGGAAGAAATATTGTCTCTTTGTATCAGCGAAATTATTAATCCCTTACGCGATGACGACGCGTCAGACTCTTTACGGAGATCTCAAATCTAATTCATAAAATATAGATATTATAAATGTTCCTGTTTAACGTTCTCATGATTTTTTCGAAATTGTAATGAAATTCGATTCTTCTGTTTCGAAAGGTAGGAGTGAGAGTGAACGAACAAGAATGAAAAATTACCTTGTTCTATCAGGGAAGTTATTAACCCCTCGCACAATGACGACGTGTCGGTCTCTTTATGAATGACTTCCTCTCTCGCTTGCAGAAGGCTTAATCTTTTCGATTTCGGGGTAATTCATTTTCGTATGTCAAGATTATTATTATTCTTTCTGCCTCGCATTCTCGAGTCATGTCCTTGGTTGAACAGTTCGTATGGGTGTCGTGTCACGTGGACTCATCATAAAAGATGTTCCCCTTGAAGTACCTGAAATTGGACTCGGATCGTCTTCGCGATAATTTCTTCTTAGTTCTTCATTCCTTCTATTTAATCTTGTTCGCGGCATCTGGAAAAAGTGATCGAATCGCCGTGTTCGTATAATGGAATCGAAAATCGAAAATCCCGCCGGCTGGCGATGCTCGGCGGCGTCGCGTCGCCGGTCTAATTTCAATCGAATCGCGGCTTAATCGGCCGCGCTCGGGAAAATGTAAACCGAGAGTATCCATCCAGCAGGACAGAGAGAAACAGATCGATGGAATGCCACCGGAAGACCGTAGGAAATAGGCAGCACCTGGAATTTCAAAAATCTACCCCAGCTGTCGCGTCTGGCAATCGACGGCTCTGATCCTGGAATAGCTGAAAGGGGGGGGGGGGGTTGCCGAGAAGAGTGGGACCCCCTCGATTCTCCGCTCGCCCCCTGGAGGCATACGCCCACGCGGAAATGACGTCCGCCCTTAGATAATCAGCAGGGCCCCCGGTAACGACCATTTCGAAGGGCGTTCTCGCGGCGACGTTTCCGATTTTCTCTCGCCACCTCCGGCCACGCCACGGCCACCTCTCGTTTCGTAGCGAAAGAGAGACCTCCCTGTCGATTCCTGATTCTCGATGGTTCTTCTTCTCGACTAGCCGCAGCTGTTTCTTTCTTCTATCGCGACAATGGTCGAACACGCTTTCTCGGCGAAGAGAAACAACGACCGCGAATTCTTGCGTTTACTCCTCAAAACCGATGGTCTAGTCCAGGAAATTAACAGATGTTGGATCCGGCACGGGGACTAACGGGATTTCTCCCTCGGAATGGGGTGGCCGATTCTCTGCGATTCCCTCTGCCATTATTTCGAACGATTTCGGATCGTAGTTTTACTGTGTGCGCATCTTCGTGCACTGTCAAATTATGTGATTTGTAATTATGAGTTCTGAGTAATTTAGCGATTACGATTATTATGTAATCATAAACACTTCGTAGTAAGTGTTTTCTGTAGCAAAAGATTGCAGTCACCTCGGTTATTTATTTGTCGCTACATATCTTTTACTGGACAATTTTATGAATCAACACCAAGAAGAGTTGAACGATCTGTGCGATACGGCCTTTATGCGTTGAAATCGTGGTAAAATAGGCGTAAACGGGTAACTCATTGATTGGGACCACTGCGCGCCGCTTCCATTCACTCCGGCGAGCAGGCCGCGCGAGAAGCCGGCATAAATATAACCGAGCGGAGCGCATAAAGTTGCTCGAAACTACGTGTTCATGGAACTGGAGCAATCCAGGGTAAAATAGTCAGGGCGGAAATATCCGGCGCGGGAGGTTCGCCGGAGAGAGATCCGCGGATACGTATCCGGCCATGCGTTTGAAAAGATTCAAAGGTACGTGACCTTATTCGCCGGAGATACTTTCTTATATGAGGCGGTTAAAACCTTTCTGGAACACATTTTCGAGAACATGCTTTTCTTCTCGCAATTTCACGGCTCCGCGGACGGATTCTTGCCTGAGAACCACGAGCACGATGAAAGGAACGAATGCCCCGGAATTAGACGGCTGGAATTTCAATGGAATCAACAGGACGCTTGCGACAAACGGTGTCCGGTGATTAGCAGACAGGGATTCACCGGTTAGCTGTGTTTCGCGAGTATACTCGCCATGGAAAAGTGGCAGTATTTCGGCTCGTGACGAGTATACTCGTCACGGAGATACGGCGATTTTGTGTACTCGTTTCGCTTGGTCCTTTAGTACATCGAGGGAGGAAATGAAATGACCCTACTAGCTTTTACATGGGTGGACGTTTACGCGATTACTTCAAAGTCAACTTGTTTCTTTCTTCATCTAGAACTTACATTTTAGTAGACTTACATTTTTGATTTTGGAATGACCGCCATTAACACATTAAAGGCGGGGGATCTTGACGAAAGTATGCTAGGTACTACGACTCCCGCCTTTAAGCTACAGTCGATATAAATCGTAGTACTACGACTCCTTTAATGTGTTAATCGATTCGTTTCGATTAACAGTCCCAAGCCGAGGGACAAGAGAAATTAGCGTGCAAGGTGCAACGGAAACAAATAAGAAAGGAGGACCGCGAAATATTAGTCGCGCAATCTCCGGTCGCGGATCTTTCTTTCGCAAGGAGCGAGAACGAGACGATCGGAATAGAAAAGCACGGGAGAGCCCGTCGAGAATCGCAATCGGAGTCCGGTTGGTCGTGAAACGGATTGCGGATGCCGGCCGGCCGGGATGGATGAGAACCCGGTGCGCTGATATATTTTGGCAACAGGGTAACGAGCGCAACGGGCGAGAAGGAGAAAGAAATTAGGCGAGAGGAAGAAGAGCGTCCACGGCTGGCTGAACAAATTCGATCGTTGTCGGCCGTTTGACGGCTATTGGCCAGAGAGATATATTCAGTTACCGGGTTTAACACGAGCCTCGCGTCGTAACACGATAACTGGTCGCTCTTTCGTGTCCCCCCTAAGAGCCCACAGCGAGACGAGCACTATAACGACTCTCCTTCGTATGATCAAATTTTCGACTATCGAATATTCAACGTTCAACGCCGCCAGAATCACGGCGTGGAGACCAAAGACGGAGGAGGAGGGGCGAGGGGACGATTCTGACGCGTCCCTCGGCCCCTGGCTCCTTCGACACCGGCGCACAGTGGGTCGGATCGAGACATTCGGTGACGTTCCGTTCAAAAATTAACAGAATTCGTATCGAGAACGACTCGAAAAGAACTCGAGGCTGGTTTGAAAACCTTTTAGAAAATAGTAGAAGTATAGTAGAAAATAGTTTGCAACGTTACATTTGAACAATTTTCTCTTTCATAAGAAACATCGATGAAGATTAAGTAAAACTTGTTGTTTAACAAACGCAAAAAATATTTTGCGAATATTTCTCGCGGATATTTCACCGCGATATCTCTAATGGTCGAAAAGTTCTATCAGAATGTCCCTGAATTCGTCGCTCCGCCTCGGCGTGCGTCATCGAGTCGGCCGGCTCCTTTCACCGTCGCCAAAACTCAGCGCGCGTAAATCCCTCCGGATCGTTTTATCGGCCGTCCACCTGTTAATCGAACTCCCGTGTGTTTGGAACGGATCCCGATGAAAAGGACAATTACGATAACGACCGTCGTTAAATTCTCGAGATGTCCTAGATAACCGAAGTTCGGCCCCGAACTTTCCACCCCCGGCCCGGCCTCTTTATTCCTTCGAACTCTCCTTTACCTACGGGAGTGGCACTCGAAGGGTACTTAGAGCCCCTCCCCTCGCCGCCGGCTCGGCCCTTCTTACAGGATAGGTAGCGGCGTCGTGATAGGTGGCTCACACCCCCGGCGGGCCACCCTCTCGCGGACGGAGCCGGCTGGAAGACGGAGTAGCCGGGGGTTATTGCCGGGACGATGTCATTTTCTCTCGGTGGCGAAAGGCTTTAGAGAAAAGTGGCGGCAGGAAGAGGTGAAGGAAGGCTAGAAGTGACTGCGGAGAAACACTTAGTCCCCGCCGCGTTTAATGTACGTCAAAGGGCTGTCGTTGTCGTCATCGGCCCCGTCTACTTCCTCCTCGCTATTTAACGCGGCCCCCGACGCTCGAGATGCCCTGACGAGATAACCGATGAAAAACCCCGCCGTCCCGAACGCCGCGCCGGCCAGAGACGAACGAGGAGACACCTCTTGCCGGGACACCTCGTCCTCCTCGGCCGGCCACCCTCTCCTGGCCGGCACTCGGCGAGCACCCGCGTCAAAAGCGTCGGCGACGCGACTCGAAGTACCGAAATAATAAGCACCGAAAGCCGATGGTCGAATCGGTCCGCTTCGCGCCGGATTACTCTGGCAACCTGTGGATACGGACACCGTAAGTCGCTTCGCTCTGTCGCCGGTCTTCAAAGGCTGCGCTGGATTGTAAGAGACGAGCGATCTCCGTCAAATTGATCCGTCACCGTCTTTTGGCAATTGAACGACTTTTGTTTCGTTTTTCTCCAGTGGCGACTACTCGTATGTCCGATTAAATCGTCTCGCCTATTTTACATTACATATTATACGTATTTATTATCTCCGTTGTGCACGCTACGCTTTTTCGCGTTTCTCTCCATATTTAATATATTATATAGAATATATCATGCATATTATTTTATGACAATATGCCTCCCTCCCCTAGAAGTCGTGCAGCTTCTATCTGAAATATTTTTTTATACAAGTAATATTTTATGAATGTCTTGACATAACCATGGCGACGTCGAATAATTCATGACGACTACAGTTGATCTAACCATTTTTGTTATAAATACATAAGATCCACTGTCTACTGCAACGGATTTAAATTTAGTTTAATTAACTCTTTGAGGCAGAGGATTTCAGAGAATAAATAGACCCATGTTGCACAGAAATTTTGTTTCGTTTTAAACGAAACAAGATTGGTATATTTATATTAACAAAGTAATCACATAATATAGAAACATAAAAAAATAACAATTCAATTGAATTTGTTAACGAGCATCGAAAAGGTGGAACATTTTGAATTCCCCGTGCCCCGAAGAGTGAAACGATACTCGTTGCTTCGAAAAATCAAGTCTTGTGCAGCTTTCCGTCGTTTCGGGCCACTGTGCGTTTCTGCGTACATTTCGGGGCTCCAGGTGCGAAGCACGCCGCGCGCCGGGCCCCTAGCCCCCGCGCCCCGCTCCTCGTTCCTCTCTCTCTCTCTCTCTCTCTCTCTCGCTCTCACTCTCTCCTGCTCTCTCGAAGTGAAACGAAACGGGCAGCAGCTATCTTGACTCGACGCGGGGCCCCACGGTGGCCCGTGAAGCTCCGCAGAGAGCTCTACGTAGCGCGGAGCCGCGTTCGGCTCGCTTTAAGGAAGCCGGGCCCCTCCGGAGCCCCAACTCCTCGTGTCCCAACGTCCCGGGCCCCAGGTATCGGCGCGGAGGGTTGTGAAGGGTGTGCGTGTGGGGGAAGGGGGGAGGCGGAGGGGGCAGAGGCAATTTGCGGCGGTGGTGCAGGGCAGCTGCAACCTCACGAGATACGGCTTAGATCGTCGTGGCACGAGCCTTCCTGGCATGTGTTTCCTTCGGGCCCTCGGCACCCCTCCTCCTCTTCCTCCTCTTCCTCCTCTTCCTCCTCCTCTCCTCCTCTCCTCCTCTACAGTCCCGCGCAAGCCCTTCCTCCTTAGATTTTTGCTCGAATCCGTCTCGCTCCGACCTCGGCGGGCCTCCTTCTCCATCCTCGGCGCGCACATGTACCGCGCGGCCCGAGCGGAACCAGACGTCGCGGTCCCAGAACCCTTTCCGCACCGGGATTCGAGACAATATTTGCCGCGATACGGGAAGCCGGCCCGGCAGCCCGCGTTCAACCTGCAGGCCACCCTTCCCGGGCCTCCCGGCCCCGTTGGTACAGCTGTGCCTCGGCGAATCGCCACCGAAAGCAGCGTTCTGTTTACGGAAAAGCGATCTCCTCGGGCCCCTTCGCCGGGGCCACACGCGTTCCGGGGCCCACCGTTTCGGCGACCCGAGCCATTGTGTCCGCGAGAACACACCCGGGATTCTGCATCTGGGATTTCTACTTTTGTTCGGCCCTCCTCGGCTGGTTTAGAGGTCGATGCTAGAGTTCTGTGCACCTTGAGCTCTAGGAACTGTCGTCCCTTTTCCAGTTGTCCGGTGCAATCTCGTTCAAACGTCCGCAATTTATTGTAATTGTACCGTACGTGTTTCCTCGGATTTTGCTTGAATATTAAATAGTCTCGCAAAATGTATAGTATAGTGCTTAGCCAACCGAACTGGGAGATCTCCCCGGTTTATTTTAAGTCGTTTGATGACCGAGTGGAGACATTTTTACGTTAATCAACATTATAATTTCTTAATTTCTTAATATTTCTTACATTCGACGTAAAATATTGACAGGATCGAGCACAGATCGAGATACCATGGTCCACAATGGATTAAGTGATCCCTCCCCTCCCGTCCCGTAATTCATATAGAGCCTTTCGGAAGCATGCTGCTGTTCGCGGAGTCGGCACGATCGATAGCCACGAGCATTCGTTCCAATTCGAGCCGGTATCTTCTATCTGTTGTTTTTGCAAGCAGGAGACAGGCCAGGATATTGTGCAGCTCGATCGTGCCATCTTCTCCAGTTTCGCGAGCATATGTCGCAACTGCGTTTGCCCGCATTCGTGGCGTAAACACTCCCGGTGCCTCGCCGCCCATTGACCATCGCCAGGGTACACACGCGGAGATACCCTCCTCCTCCTTCTCCTCATCCTCCTTCTTTTTTCTCCCTTTTCCGCCGGCCGTTATCTCGCCGGGAAGCTCGTCGATATCGCATGATCGATCAATTGCGCTGCGTAAGCCTCAGCCCCGCGCTGCTGACAGCTGTTCGACCAGGATCGCGCTCCGACGAGAATAAAATGATAATTCGAGGCGTAATAGCGGCCAGTTGCTTCCTGCGCGGAACGACACTTCACGGGTAAACGAGATCCGCCGGTCGAGGACCTCGATGATTTTGGGCATCGATGCCCTTACCACGTGGAAGAGTTTTCGGTAATGCAGGTAACCTTTCTATAACACGGTAGATAGAACAGTTAGTACAAAAAGAAGGGTTACGATCCGAAAACTTATTAAAAGCAAGCATTTTTTTTAATTCCATATAAGCAACTTAATTTTTGTTAAAAATATAAGGGTAATATCAACAAATTTCACCGACACGAAAGATTTAGCCCGGACCGCATTGTATTAGTCCTTAACTAATCCTAGTAAATCCAAAATAATTTTTCCTACTTATTATATTTCTGTTTTATATAGCAAACTGCATTTATGCATATAAAATTGTGACTTGTACGCTTTGAACAATTTTTTAAATCTGAACTTCGATCGTATAAAAATTGCCTTGGAACGTAATATAATAATTTAAGTGACCCCGTCTCAGGTCAAAGGGTTAAAGAAAAAGAGACGAAAGGAAGTAACAAAATTATGATTTCGCGAACCTATGATAACTTCGATTATACCAAATCCGTAGAAAAGTGTTCGACAAGGGGTCTACGCACCATAAAAGCCTCGAGACGGCTCGGGAGCTGAAGTATAATAATTCTGGTTGGAGAGCGTGTTCCGGGCCGGGCCGGGTGTTGCAGCTTTCCTATTGCATAAGCTAGCACCACCTCAATGGATCACGGTGCACCTTCCCGACCTACCATCGGCGCGTCTCGAAATACCAAAAGAAAGTGGCACGTGCAGAGAGCAGCGGCGCGCAGACGGAGCATCGTGGTCCCTTTCGGTGGACATCTGTTGGAGGCTATCGACGCGGGGAAATTAATGCACTTTTTCCCCGGTTCGACGGCACGAGCGTGTGCCGAGCGAGAGAGAGAGAGAGAGAGAGAGAGAAAGAGAGAGAGAGAGAGAAGGATAACCGGAGATGCATCCACATCCCCCTTTCGTGGCTCGGCGGGCGCGCGGTCGAGCTCGCACACACCTAGCCGGTAGCATCTGCCGAGGCTTTAGATGAAGTGATTTCGTGGCATTGTGCACCTTTTTCTACGTCGACCTCCCCCATCCGTTTTGGTGGTGTCGTGTCCCGCTCCAGGGTGCTCCGCTGCTGGGAGGGATCGAAAAATTTAGATTAGGCGCAGGTAGCCGGGCCTTGTACACCTACTTTCCAGCAAGCGGCTGCGACTTCGAGGCGGCCCGAAGCGGCCCGAAGCGGCTGGCTGGCTGGCTGACTGCGCTAGCCTCTTCCTCTTACACTCTTTCTTTTGGACGCGACGCACTGTGCGCCGCATCGAAAAATTCAATGACATTCTGTTTAAAAATGAACTCTTCCAAATCGATAAACAATTTCTATTGCTTTACAAAGGATGATGGACCTCGAAAGCGAAGAAATTAACCCTAAACCTACTACGGTCGAATGAGACCGGCTCCTAATTTGTAAATTATTAGAACAATTGAGACATTTTTATAGAAAATGACTGCTTAAATTGTATTTATTATTGGAACAGCTATTAGAACAAAAACTGTGAGAAATCTAAGTAAGTTGGATCTTTTCATCCTTGTCAGGCAATGCACGCCGGTCAATTTTACTGTTCCTGAAAATTCTACCACACCAGAAAATTTTGGCGAAGCCTAGGCTGGTTTAAAAACATTTTGTTGCAATATAAAATAGATGTCTAGAAAGTAAAAAATAGTTTGCAACGTTATATTTAAAGGATTTTCTTTTTCGTAAAAAATGTCAATGAGAATGAATTCAGAATTATTGTTTCAGAAATGTAACAAACATTCAATTATCTATAGTTAAAGTGACAATCTCTATACCTCTCATGGTACAGAATTTGTAACAGAGTGTCATAGAATTTCTCGATCCGGCCCACTCAGCGACGCGACTCGACGCGTTTCGACGCGTCGTTACGTCGTCCATCGTCAGCTTCTTCCTCTCCTCGTGTCGTCCTCCTTGTCTGCGGCGGCGGCGCGCCGCTTGTCCGTCTCGTTCTCTCGATAAAATCGGCAAAGGAGGGCCCGGCCTAAGACAGCTTCCTTTGCGCGTGCACAGCACACACGGGCCCCGGAGAGGAGCCCGACGCCCGACTCCTCGTCGTATTGCAGCTGACACGCACGTGGCACGTGGCCATGCACCGGGCAGACGGACGAGCACCGACGCGTGTGTACACGGCGTATATTTACCGAGAAGCCACGAAAAGGTGAGCCGGCTTCTTCCAGGATACTTTCGACCTATCGACCCCCTTCTCGAGCGGCGACGCTGCGAACCTCTCGCCGGACAGATGCGCTCCGGAAACACTCCGCGCCAATCCGAACCATATTTCGGCCGGCCCTAACTTCGCCTCGGCGCGAGCCGATCCTTCCACCTACGGATCAACGATTCTTCCGAAAATATCGATCCCGGATCGATCCTGCATTCTAGCCACGGAGATTCATTCGCTAGAAAACCCTTTGAAAAATCTGTTCGCTAGAAAATCGCTTCGCCAAAAATCCGTAGTCTAGTGATATAACATTTATAATATAATATAATATTTATTATAATAATTATAATTTAATATTTATTATTTATTATACTGACTATACTATTTTAGTCAAAGGGAATAACGAAACGATCGCATTTCTATTCGACCTAGCAGACGAGCGAACTCTGGTATCAGACGACAAAATACGAAACAGTAAAAACCAGGGAATCGTTTAGAAATTGTTCGCGACAGTGACTCGAGAGAGTCGTCGGAGGATGTCGGAGCGGCGGACAGGAGCGCAGCGATAATCGTCGTCCTCTCCCGTCCGTTAGCCTCTATCTCGCGACGGTATTTTATTTCGTCAGCGACTAGACACGAGCTAATCACAAAAAGATTCAGGCATCCGATACAGGCCGAGCCGCGTCGCGGTCTCAGGGCTCTCGCAAAGAGAGAGAGAGAGAGAGCGGTGCTTGCGGATCTAAGCGTTCTACGAATTTTTCGGAGTCGCCGCGCGGTTTGTTCCGCGGCAGATAAACCGTCGCCGGGGATCCTGTTTCCACTTGTTTATCTTTTAAAGGATTGCATAATCGTCGGCGATCGGGTAGCCGACGGGTCCGCCGTTTATTCGATTATTGACCGTGTTTGCTCGGCCGTGGGTGAACGCGGACGATTTCGAAGGTGTGCGCACCTACGTGCGTTCTTGGGTGGTCGGCGCCTTGGTGCGCGGTGCGGCGTGCCAGTGCATTTTTATCGGAGCACTCGGCAAATATTTTTCCTCCGTCGAACGGGAATCGGTGACTGGCACGAATCCGTAAAAGAAGGGATCACCCGAAACAGAGGCGCTCGGTTCTCGAAGGCGGCAGGCGGCATGGGTCGATGGTTATCTGACTTCCTGTCCGTTCGCTCGTTCGCCCTTCGTGGCTCCGCGGCCGAAAGGGTGGCCGCAGGAGAAACAGAGAAGACGAGGAGGAGCAATAAAAGCTCGCCGAAATAAATACAAAAGATAATCGACGCCGTCGCCTCGCCTCGCCTCGCCTCGAGTCCCACAGTGAGGCGTTCCAGTAGAAAGGCCGGACAGAAGTCGATTTCAAATATTTCGCACGAGGTGACAAATTTCTATTGGACAATACAGTTTAACCCTTTGCACTCGAAGCTATTTTAATTCGAAATCCAAGACATGTTTTGTGATTTCTATTTTATATGATTTATTGCGATTTATGCATAGGAAATTGAGGCTATTCGCAAGTACAGTATTCACAATATTAACAAACTTTCAATAAAGATTAATATAAACGAATCTAATATTATTACAAATATTTTGAAAAATATTGTACCAATTTTTAGTGGCGCCTCAGAGTCGCCACTCGAGTGCAAAGGGTTAACTGTAAACCTAGAATGACTTTTCTGGCTTGTACTGTTTCCATTTGATGTGACAAAGTGCATTTTATGCATAGTTCTCCGTAGTATAAACGAAGGACAGAGCGCGATTGATACATCTGATGTAATTAATATATTTTAACGGTGCAGCGGCCACATTGGTACAGAGAACCCTGGACGATGGCCGCGCAGATGCTCGGCAGATGGTTTATGACACGAGCTGCGGTAAAGCTATCTCTGAGGAAACTGTGTCAACGCGTACCATTAGTATTGTAGACAAATCATGTTTTTCGTTTTTTAAAATCTTTCGTTTTCGGCCTCGATCTTTAAAAGAAACATTGGAATGAATTGTCCCTTCTGAATTAATCTCGGGCAGCATCGAAGGACAAGGATTAGAAGAAGAATTATTAGAACGAAGATTAGGATTCTTCTTCGAACGAAAGCAAGTTTATTTTCATCTTGATAAATCCTACCTTCGAAATCTTGAAAGGATAGATCAGTTTTAAGATGAGGCTTGAAATCTGGCTGAGATTTTTATGGGAAATGATCTGTAACATGCCGTACAGAAAAATACGAATGTACATGGTACTGGATAGATTACAATGTTGGAAATTTTTATATCGCAAAAAATTTCATCGAAAGATCCAAATACCTGGGACATTCTAAAACACCGTTTCCTTTATTGGAACTCCATATCTCGCTTCCAACTATGTAATACATTGAAGTAATTGCTAGTTTAATTCTTCTCGCGACACTGTCGCTTGTTCAAAAGGAAAGAAAGAAAAGATGCGAGACATTCCTGATATTATAAAAATATCATTGTATTATCCTGATATTACAAAAAGAAATTCCGGTGAACGGAAGAAACGATTGTTTCCCCTTTGAGCGTGCCGCGAGGTGTCCTGCTCCCGGCCGTGTCCGCCGGCTCGCTCTGTCCCGGGGCCCGACATCTGTCGGTCCCGTAGACTCTCGAAGCCCGGCTGCGATTCTCGCCTCGAAATACGCCGGGCAAATCAACGCCGCCGACGAAACAAAGCGAGAAAGACACGCTCGAGTCGTTAACGCTTCTCGACTCCTCCTCTTCGGAGTTTCTCGGTGCCGCAGACGGGCAGCTAAACGGGGCCAACGACGCTCATTTTTCGCGGTGCATATTACCGCCGCGCGCATATTGGTCGCGGGGAGAGCGGAGGATCGATTTCTGGATCCCGGCAGGATGATCCGCGGATTGTTCGCGTGAGAGAGGAGAAAGGAGGGAAGGGAAGAGAAGAAAAGAGAAGAGAGAAGTCGCGTGTATCGGGGGATCGAATGTGTCGAGTTCTGGCTGTTCGGCTCGTGGGGACGAGAGAAAGAGAAACGTAAACGGAAGAGAGTTCTGCGAAGAGAATGGGTGGGGGCGAGGGGTTGAGGGTCTGGCACGTGACCGGAAGGCGGGGGGCAAAACGGCGCACGCGCCGTCGTCCTCCACCTGGTGCATCACCTGCTGCCCCCTGCTTAAGCCTCCCTGCCTCCGCCTTGCCTCTCTCGCCTCTCTTCGCCTCTCTTCGCCTCTCTTCCTCTTTCATCCTGTCCGATCCTACGCTCCTCTCCCATTTTTTTCTTCGACCTCGCCTCCTCCTCCTCCTCCTCTTCTACCTCCTCCTCCTCCTCCCCCTGTTCCCGTACTCTCATCCCTCGTTCACTTCACCACCATCAACCACCTAGAACCACTCGACGTTAAGCTCCTTGTTCGTTTGCGATCCTCCTGATTCTTTCTCTTCTGTCTCGCCGGTTTTAAATTAATCCGCGGTCTCGCGCCAACCGCCCACCCGATTAAACCGTGCCGCGCCGCGACGCCACCCGTTATACACCCTCTTGGGAGCAGCGGTGCGATAACTATGTCAAGAGAGGCGGACTCGGTCGCGACGTCGCGCGACGAGCCAAGGCGGCATTTCCTGCACGCGTGTCACTCCCAGGTATACCGATCCGATGGAAAACGCTCTCTCTCTCTCTCTCTCTCTCTCCTCTCCTCTTCTCTCCCTACGACCGATTGCTCAAATGTTGCATCTATGGTATGTTACGTGTACGTTGCGTCTACGCGGTAGGCTGTTTTGTCCTATAAGGAAAAATATTCTAATCCCTTGTCATTGATATTTAAGCATCGAGTAAATTTAGGCCACAGAATAAACACTAATTTTCTGTTCCTTCTAAGTCCCTTTTTTTTCTGCCCCTTCTATTGCAATTGAAAAGTTTCTAACCCCAGTACCTGGAAAGAAAATGGTACGTCGTGGGGTTAATTTCAACGCCTGCGAGGTTGAAAATTTCGACGATTGGCCGATGTGTGCTAGGAAATTGATGTTTCGCTTCACTCTGCGTCGCGACGCGTCGCGTCGTTACTCATCCTGTCGTCCGTGGATTCTACGAAGCCAGGGGACATTGATGCGGAAGGCGATACTAGTTATCCGATCGTATCTATTCGTTGTCCGTGCTAGTCGAAAGATAAATTACAGATAGAGAGAGAGGAAGAGAGAGAGAGAGACTTCTTCGAAGCCTCTCGTCTCCAGCTCGAGCGGATTCCGGAATACTACGGCCATCACCTGCCACACCCCCTGTCGAAGAGTACCATCCGGGCTTCTGGCGGATGGCTCGAGGTGAGACCGACGCTCAACATCGGCTTTTCCCTCTTTCACCGATCAGCGTTTAATTAAAGCCGGCGTCCACTACTATACCCTTCGCACGGAAACTTTCAGAAAAACTGTTCTCGAAAAGCGAAAAATATGTTTCTTTCGTATCGACGTCGCGTCGATCGCAAGAATTCAACGCTGGTCGTGATCGCGATTCGTTTCAGCTGATGCTTAGTTCGCATTTAGTTGGCGGCTTCGGATTATCTTTAATCCGAATATTATTATAATTAATATTATATTAATATCATAACTAGTGCTATAATTAATATCATAACTGATATGATATTAATATCAGAATCAATATTATAATTATAATTGTATCAATATTAGTGGTAATGTTAAAGTATTTTCCTTGACATTTGATTACAAAGTATTTTAAATTTAATTTCCACTAAAGAGGCACAATTAACACGAAACATTGATAACGCAGTGACACGTGCAATCTGTCCGAAGAAATAAGAGGGGACACCGAGTAAGTGAATACATAAACAATCGAAGCAAAAAAGCAACAAGCAGAACCAATGATCACGAGCACGATTAAAACGATTAGTTGAAGAATAATCAAATGTTAGAGTAATGTAAATACGGGTTGTCGTTCGATTTACGACGTTAAATTCTGATGAAATTACAGGTAAACTGTGATAAACTATCGGCAAGGGCTCTTTCATCCTTTAGCGTACGGGAATCGATAAAATTGATCGCGCACGAGCGCCGATGCCAGATAAGTAATTACAATAAGGGTTCCATGCGACGGAAGAATCATGTTTCGTACGAGGGCGAATCGGAGTCGTATATGGGAGGACTTTATGCGTTGATACGTTCTCGAAATGCCGGCGGTAAAGCCGAGTGCTCTAGACGTTTCATGGAGTATAGCGCGGCGATGATCGCGGCGAGATAAAACTGACGTAAATGTAATATCATATTCGCTTCATCTGTGCTATAAAACGAAACGGCGGGGAGCCTGTAATTGTAGAGCGCGCGCGACATTAAGGAGCCGATAAATGACTCTTTGTCAAAGACGACACAATGTCTTCCGTTCACGGAATTACAGCGTGAGGAGAACAAAGACGGCGCTCTCCTGTATCGATCTCGCGCTTATGCCAGGACTTCGTCCCATTCCTTTGTCACTGATCGAAATCTGAGAAGCGACAAATTTTTATGAAATAAAATTATCGCTTCTTTAGCGACAACATTTGTTGTTATATATTGCGTTCTCATTAGACAGTGGATTTTACGCATTTGTGACAAAAATTGTTAGATCAGAACAGTGACTCCGTTACAGAAATTTTATGATCATTATTATTTATATTATTTAAATATATAGCGTAGAAGTTGAAGTTGTACTAGTATCCAGAAACTTTTGGCAGTCACTGTACACCATCGCTAGTGGTACGGACTGAATTTGACATACATCGTCACTGCAAGATTAAAAAGAAAGATTGAGCGCACCTCGCGGCCAAGAAAATAATTCAAAAGAATTCTGATCTCGTTAATATCGAACTGGACACCCTGTCAAAAAGTGGGTATTATAAACGGCTGAATTTTCTCGCGAGGCAATTGTTGGAGAAATGGTCGCGAGGATGTTGCTCGTCCGGCGAGCAATTATCAGGCCGAGTCAAGATACGAGGCAGAAACACACGGTGCTGCTTGGCGCGGCTTGGCAGTGTTTGGCGCGATGGCGGGGCACACAAGGTGGCAGATGCGGGCCCCTTCAGCCAGGGCTCACGGGCACCGTGTCTGCTACGCAGGCAGGCAGGCAGGCAGGCAGCGCACGCGAAAGAGAGAGCTACGGGCCAAGATGAATTCAAGGTCCAGGTGGTGCGGCACCATGCGTTCCGTGACGCTTTTGTAGGATCGACCGAAAGATGTTCGAGGCGCAAGGCCCGGGGTAGCTAGCCGGCTCGCAACCGAGCAGAGAGATCATTGTCCTGATCGCGACAATCTGGCGCGTCTCGCGTTCCAGCGCTATGCCAACGATGCCCTCTGCCAAATCGACCTCTTCCACAAATGCGGGCGTCGATGCGAGAAAGAAACGCCGGTACAAATAGCCCCTAACCAGTCCTGGCCCGTTAATAACGCGACAGCCTCGTCCGCCGGCTTAACCTCGGCCCAGACACTCTACCGACGCCGTTTCCCACACCCGTAACAGATCGCAAATCTTACAACGATCGGAAATATTCTCAGTATTTTCAAATTGCTTGGCCGCAAAGGGTTGGTGGCTAATAGCAACAAATTTCTTAATATCTAATCCCTTGCAATCCCTTCGTTTCCTGATTGCCTTCATTTACTTTCATTTCCAGATTTTCACGACAGAAGATTCACATTTTCTTTCGCTTTAATAGAAATTATTGGCAGTCATATTTATTAAATCATGTATGAAATAATCGTCACGAGTCTGACTCGTTATTATAGTGCAAGGGGTTAATTGTCTGTCGTTTTCAGGAGAAGCGAATGATATTCGTACTTGATAGATTGCGTATCGCAGACATGACGAGTTTTTTAATTATTATTTTTTCGTTTTATTATATATTACATATAATATAGTTATATTATATAAATAAATATCACAGGACCTTAATAAGCTCAAGTCGGCCGCCGATTGTTGAGCCGTCGTGCCGTGCCGAGCCGTCACGCGTACAATAACGCGTTGGTCGCAAAAAAAGCTAGCATTGCCACCGCGGCGTATTTATATCCGCGGCCCGGTTTAATCGTGATCGCGTAAATTGAACAATTTAAGAACAGGATCTGGGACAGCGTGCTCCCTTTGCCGGAGGTCGCGACATCGAGGGTTTATCCGATTCAGGAATGCTAAAAATAATGAAGTCGGCGCGAACAAGCGTCGACGACGACGACGACGACGACGACGACGACGACAATGTCGCGAGACCGGCCGCGTAACCGTTCCATTGTTCCTTACTAATGAATGACTTTTCTTTTCTGTTGCAGGTAAGTTTACTCTCCGCGCCTTGGCGTACCAGCCGAGAGACACCTATGTGACGTGAGTAACCATTCACACCGGTCGCCGTCGCAGCGATATATCCTCCGTTCTCGGAATGCTTTATTGCCGAACGAATGACGTATGCAAAGGCACACAGGGGGACAAGGTGCGCGCGTGCTCGAGCCCCGTGCTCACCTTTCCGTGTGACTTTTCACCGATCGACGCGCTCCATTCAGTATTTTCGGCGTCGACGACCTTCCCGTCGATCTCGCCTCGCCTCGCCTCGCCTAGCTACGTCCGCGCAGTTCGTTCCATGGACGCTTCATCCCGCGAACCAGCAGCATTCGGCGAGAGTAAACCGAGTCATAGACAGTCGGTTCAGCGTGTTTGCTCGTCGACGTGGAACGCGGCGCGGCGCACAGTGACTCGAGCAATGGTTAAAATCGGAAAATCAATATCTTTGTCAATTTTTTAAGTAACATAATCGTAATCTAGTCTTTATTCATACGTAAACAATTTAAAAAAAAAGTAACCCTCATCACTCGGGAAACACGTTAGTATGGACAGCGATCTCCTTGCCTCTGCTTCCTCGAGCATTTGCCTGTTAGATCGGCGCGCAATAAGCACTACGCGTCTTAAAGACGACCATTTTATGTTCATTTTAGGTCTGTGTATGTCTTACGCTCTATATGCGTCCGCGTATATGCGTCAGTACGCGTGGGCGTCCGCGTCATTTAGGACGCATCGACCGGTCCCTCCCGGACCCCTGCACACACGACGCCGATTACTATCCTACGTTCGCCTTCCCTTTTCCGTGCCTCGAATCGTTCTCTCTTCCCGTATCGTCCTCTCTTATCCGCGACCCGTATACGGCACACGCTGCTTCCAGACGCGCACAAATCGGCCGCGTTCGATTAACCCCTTACTGTATTCTTTTTATAGTTACAATGATCAGAATTTATTCGATTGCCGCAATTTCCCAGAAGAAAAAAGGAAACGTGTCCTGTAAAGAAGGGAACACATCCGTTTGTTTTGTCATTGGAGGGAGCACGAACCCATTTCTCAAGAATATCCCAATTTGTCCTCGCACGCGCTTCCAAAAAATACGATTACAATTAAATTGACAAGCTTCGGCAAGAAAATTTGGTATAATAATATTAGAGGAAGATTCGAGGAATAGTTTTCCGTTGAGATCCCAAGACACGGTTTAGCATTTTAGTGCAGTGGTTAGAAGCAGAGGTAAGGAGATCGCTGTCCATACCAACGTGTTTCCTTTTTGGTTTTCCTCAATCGTCTACCTATGAATAAAGGCTCCAGATTAGGATTACGTTATAAAAAAGAGAGTATTGATTTTTCGATTTGTTTCCATTGCTCGAATCAGTGGGCGCCGCGTGAAAACCAGTGATACGTTTATCGCGGCCATTGCGTAAGCTGCGCGAGGAAGCACGGTGTCCCGGGATCGAGGGGAATGGTTGCGAGGGGCGTCCGCAGCTGGATTCGAACAAAGGAGCGTTCGAGATTTTCCCGGCGAGGAGAGGCGAGGCGAGGCGAGGCGATTTGCTATGAAAGAATTCACGCAGAAAATACCGCGCGTCTGCGCGATCGCTCGTAAAAATTCCAATAACGCGCTCGAGATCCTGCCACTGAGACGCGCGGCTTGTTCTCGGTGGCAAAGATCAAAGGGGAAATCGCGAGCCGGCTCGTTCTCGAATCGGGCCGCGTTCCCTCGATGATCCACTCGGGAGCGTCGCGCCGCGGTGCTTGTAGCGAGACTGGGTCGCGCTCCTATTCTCGCAGCCGAGGCTGGAGCACGGTACGACTCCAGTACTTGTTCACAGCTGTTGTCCGTCTAGCGAATGTTTATGAAGGATCTGACCCAGATCTAATTGAAACGGCTCGCAGATCGATGAAACGCTACTACGTCTCTCTTGAAATCCGAGGGTGCCGGGGCCTGCCTGGCCAATCGGGCGCCGCCGCTCTCGGCTCCCACAGGATGCTTGACTACGCGTGTCAAGTAGCCTCTGCGGTGATCTCGTAGCTCGATCATCTAACGCGGAATCTTTCGGAGCCGACGGTGGCGGCCTTCCTCGATCGGATCGCGGAGAATGCGACTTATTGCGTGAAAGATAGACAGCCGCTTCTGCAGAAAGATTGGAAGCAAAGCTGGAGCATAGTGCAGCAATCGATTGTTTCGCGATCGCTGCTATTTCTTGTCGATTTTATATATAGTAGATCTGTCAGATTCGTTTACATTAATCTTCATTAAAAATTTATCAACATTGTAAATACTGTACTTGCGAATAGCCTCAATTTCCTATGCATAAATCGCAATAAATCATATAAAATAGAAATCACAAAACATGTTTTAGATTTCGAATTAAAATAGCTTCGAGTGCAAAGGGTTAATAACGGAAGCCGAAGCTGGTTTGTATTCTCACCTAGCTTCTGCCGGTCGAACCTAGCAGCCAATCACGCGGAATATCTTATCGCTTAACAGTTTATCTATCTTGCACACAAGGCGTGGCTGAACGCGTGTGTTGCTAGCAACCACGGGGAATCCTTTTTGCGCAAGAGTAAATGAAGGCAGAATTTTCGAGAAAACCGCGGGTCTCGCTTATCGAACGCACCTGCGCCACCTTCTAGGTACATACTCGGTGGGAGTAGAAACGGTAAGTCATGCACAGACACGGTGCCAGAGTCTTTTGCTACGCATCGAATGTATTTCACAAATTTTCAACAAAATTCTTTCGAGATTCATAGAATTTTTGCAGATCGCTTGTTGCATTTTTTTTACACGATTTTTAGACAACGTTGCAATTTTTGCAATCGCGCGAATGATATTCGATTTTGACATCATAGATAACAATAGGAGTTTTGCTATTTAGTCCGAATATGTGGACAATTTTGCCAGCTCATACTTTTATTAGTTATACAGATATTTATTATACAGATTTTTATATAGTATGTATTATTATACAGATTTATACTAATTTTTATTAGTTATACAGATATTATACACTATTTGCATAGGTAGTATTTATAAAGAGAATAAATTAATTTCTCACGATAACGATGTTTTAAGATAAACGAATAGCGAGAATACAAACGAGACTTCATCGTTACTGCCTTCCAGCGTTTCCGCGAAGCGCTCGAAAACTGCGAAAACTGTTATTGCATTGTCGTTGCATCAGATTGTGTAAAACTATTAAAAGACCACGCCGAAACGAAACAACGCCGCGTTCGAATCGCGTCGGAACGGTTTAGTACGAAAAATAGTTGCACAACGGTGCTTTTCGTTATTTCGGCTCGGTGGGTTTAGCGTTTTTCTTTTTCTTGTCGCTCCAAGCAATAGCAAAATTAAAAAGAAAAAGCGTTTCAGTAATTGTCTATTAGACCAGTTTCTCTATCATCTGAAAGAAATTCAAATACTTTAGTCCAGTATTAAAAATGACCAAATAAAATAAATAAATAAGACACAATGCGTAACGAGCAAGTATATGTAAAAAAGTGACTTAAATTCTGGCCACGATTTCAACGAAATTCGCCTCAGCGCGCCGTGCGAGACGTTCTGCCGAATTTAAGACCGTATTCCGGATTCGTTAACCGGATGACCGGACTTGAATCGACGCCGCCGCTTGTGAATGAATTCGTTATCTGAGAAAACGGTCGCGACCCGCCTCGCCATGCTGCGTGAATCGTATCGTGTAGGGTCAGCCTGGTCACGAGCGAGCGAGCGAGCGAGCGGGCGGAGGAGCGAGCGGCCCGAGTCAACCGAAATTACACGACGCGTCGATAGCGTCTCGATAATATCTATCGCGTTTCCAGCGAGTAGCGGCGAGCGTCGCCCAACTCGGCTGCAAGTGCAGCTGCAACGGAATCAGAAGCCTCCTGGCCACTTACCATCGCGCTTGTAAATGATATTCGTGGCGACCGATGGAACAGGAGCGTTTCGCAACTCGGCCATGTTTTTCGTGCTAGGTCGACCGTCGAACCTTCGCTGCCCGCGTTTCGGGACCTCGTGCGCCCTTGTCGCAACCGAACGTGTCAATATTTATGGCAATAGGTACACCTCTCGCAGCGACGAAATTCCAGCGACGCTCGTTATTACACCGTGTTTACCTTTTTTTCGCAAACTCGACTAGCCCGAGCAGAGTTTTCGTCGTCTTATTCGAATATGGAATTGTCTCGAATGAATATTTCTACAAAATTAAATTGGACGAGTCGTTTCCTAAGAAATTATTCCGTTTATTTGTCGGAATAATTCTTTATTCTTCATTCGTATAAGTTATTCGAATAATAATGCAAATTGGATGTTTTTATTTTTGCGTAATCTTGTCAGAATGAACAATGAACATATAGATTCAGAATCGGTGAAATTTTCACTGCTCTCTTAATGATTTATTTATTTATTTGATATGTACAGTTAAAATTGAAGAAAAATTAAAATTAAATTGATTAAATTAAATTAAAATAACGTTAAATTTTATTAACACTGGTTAAAAAATCATGAATAGAAAAAAAGTACAGATGCTTAGAATGACTCGATACAAACTTAAATGAAAAATAAGAGAAGCGCAATGTCTTATATTAACGTAATAAATCGGATACTGTAAAACACCATATACTACTTTGTTATTTTGACGACGGCAACATTCTCCGCGATGCAACATTTAAACAAGAAAAAGCGAATTGCGAAGATTAACAGAGACAAAATGAATCGATGAGCGATGAAAAACGTAGAAACGAACGCGAGTCGGAGGTGAAGAACGGAGGTGCTCCCGACTTTCTCCGGGATAAAGGAAAGTTGGCTTCCACGCGTCCCATAGAAATTTCGCGACCCCACGTTCGCCGAGTGCTCGCGTGCGTATGCGTGTGCGTGCGTGCGTGAGAGCGCAGGAGGCCACCGCTGCGCCACTCGGCAGGCAGTTTCGCGAACCCGCGGTTCAGTGTCGTCGGCAGCCAGTCAACAACAATGTGTAACCGCTAAAAATACTCTCCCTTTCCTCCCGGGTGTCCCCGTCGTCATCCACGCTGCCCGTTCATGACTTTTCTTCGTCTCCTTGTTTCTTTCTTCGTGTCGTCGAGCGGAGGGTCCACCCCGCCTCGAATAACCCCCCGCTCCCTCCCTCCCCCTCTCTCTCTCTCGCGCGCGCGCGCTCTTCTTCAGCTTTCCTTCACGGCCGCTTCAAGTTCAAGAACTTTTTCCCCAGCCGTGAGTAAGCGTACTTCTCCGAAACTTACCCCGGCGCTCGCTTTCTCCGCGCGAACATGCTCCGCGAAGTCCTCCCGGCTGATCCGCAACGATCGACGATCCACGATCCTCGATCCTCGGAAATGAACTCGGAAATTCTAACGGCGACATCTTTGGAAATTATTGTATAATGCGCGAAATGTTAATGGCAGATGCAGTATACAAAGTGCAACAACGCGGAAAGCCAATTATTAATTAGGTAGTAATTCGCACATAATTTATATTTGACAAAAGAAAACTAAATAAAAAAGAGATCGCTCGTTAAGATAAGGAACAATCTATTTAACAATTGCTTCATCCCGGTCCTAGATCGAGAATGAATCAGCGTAGGAGTTTCGCTCGAATTCCGCTGTAGCATCGAACACTCGGCGACGCGGCGACGTTCCGCGAACGTAAACGCCAACGTCACGCCGTTTATGTGAACGACAATAAAGAGGTATCTGACAGATAAGCAAGATCATCGCGATGGACGTCAGCAGCATCGCTATCAATTCTTCTCGTTTATACGTTCCGGCTACAGTCTGATTCACCGGCGCTCCTGGCGCAGCTTCTCAGACCAATTCGCTAACCACCTTGCCCGCCGACACTGTTCCCTTTTACTTCGCGGTTGGTTAATCCTTTTCGGTTCAATGCCGCGACGATGTCCGCGTTTCGCGGACGGAATCCGCGTTCCACGGTCGCGTTCTCGGAGAATCCTCGTCGTCTCTGAAACGTACGTGGATGAAATGGCAAGTGGAAACGCGGTTGAATCGAGCGATGATGATGTATATTCTGAAATAGGTGAGAGTCATCTTCGAGCCGCGGATCTTTCCAGAAAGCATAAATAAATAAATTTTCTGCGGAAATTTGCATAGGAGCCAAATCAAGATTTCGTTGTTCTTTAATAACTTTCTGATTCTGTATTAATATTAATGCTAGCTTTTCGTTCTTTAGTGTAACAAGTGGCTCCTTAGTTATATATATAAATGAACAAATAAATGGATAAATCAATAAATAGATAAATAAGTTCAACGGTGCAACAGTCTTCAATTTCGCCTAATCGTTTCTGTCACAGACGCGTAAGATTCCCAGGCCAATCATCGGCTCTTCGTTCGAAAACCGCAGACGTCCCTGTTTTACTCCAATGCCGACGCTAATTCCAGCGCAGACGGAATTTCCAGTAGCACCAATGCCGATTGATATTTATAGTTTTCCTCCGGGCGGAGACGGAGTTCTCTTTAACCGTCGGTATTATTTTTTTGCGGCGATGAAGCGGAACGATTATGAATGAACGATCCAGAATCTGCGTCAGAGTCGCGCTGGATGTCTCTGGGAGAGCTTTGTTCGGCTTTCAGAGGGTACCTGTGTTCCGACAATGGTAATGATAATGACGTTTGTACAAACGCGCGCATTCGATAACGCTTTGTTGGCGAGCCTAGGCGTCGCCGCGTTTAGCGAAATGCTCCGAGGAAGTGGCAAACAAGTAAACATGATTTTAATCTTCTCGCGCGCGCGCCAATTCTAAACGGTTGTCAACAATTGAAATACTCTTAATTCCGAGGGGCCCGACTTTGATTCATCGCGACGATAATACGGTCTCTTTGTGTAGAATAATGACTTCGCTCGCTGGTAACCAGTGCTAAATAATATTAAATAGAAAGCTTTCTTTTTATTGAAGTTGAAATCTTATGTCATATGTATTATATTCTGTCGCAGACGCGTAGTATTCGCAGGATGATTTATACGAATGATAAAATTCTAAAAAATATTTATTCAATATAAAATTTATGTTTTCAATCATTATTTGTGAGGACAATTATTTTTTAGTAAATTTGATATATAAAATACGAATTTACTTAATTTGTGGGATCGATTAAGTTTATATGGAACTAAATATTTAATTTAATTTTATTATTGCTTCTTCAACATTTGCACACCGCGTAAATCACATCGAGATTAAAAAATTATAATGTCGATGGCGCAAAGTTTCTCCACCGGGTCATCGAACGACTTAATTTATAACGGGGAAATCTCCCCATTCGGTTGAGCAAGTGTTAAACGCGCGAGAAGCTTTCTGCCGGTTATCGTCCCGAGCCAGAGTTCTGCTCTTTCTAATCTGAAAATTCGTGAATCATTGCCGGTACGCGGAAATCAGCCTAATCATCCGACGCGGACGGCCTTGGCGGCGCTCTAACTATGCCGCTGCGCGTCAGTGGTATTGTGTTTCGCTGGTCTAATCCAACCGGGTCGAGACCTACCGCGAATCGCAGTTCGCGGACTCGTCGAAGTTACTGTTAACTCGACGACACAGCCTCGAGAATATCGTTGAATCATTCGAATATAATAATCGCTGATCGACACGCTCCGGTTTGAAAAATTCAGTGACGATTCAACGGAAAAGTCAACTTTTCCAAATTGATAATTATTCGATTTATATTGTTTCGCAAAGGTTTATGAAGAAATGAAGAAATTAGTGAAATTGAATAAATATTTTAGTTACTATGAATGTTTAAAGTTAGGCGTTTTCAGAGTAGAATATTAATAAATATTTCGCCCGACGGAACTCCTCGCCTTCTTCGAGATGCCCTGATCATCGTGGTCCATATTTTCGTTCAGTCATTTTATATTGCAAAGATTATAGCTTTCTATAACAGATAACAGATAACAAATTTCTTTTGAAATCGAAAACAGCAATGAAAATTTATTGAAATTTATATTTGAAGTTTAACAAATGCAAAAAGTATTTAATTATCTGTAGCTAGAAATGACTATTTTTGCATTGTTTTTAGTGGAAAGTTTTATTGCAATATCTCTAATGGTTGAAATGTTATAACAACTTGTCACTGAATTCCCCTAAGCGGAGCACTGTGCGCCAATACCGGATGCTTTATTAGAAGTTATGAATCAAAGGTCTCGCGATGACTATCGTGCTTCTCGAAATTTTCTTGTGACTCGATAACACTGGAATTTGATTAATAGAAGACTTTTTTTTGTCAACGGGGATTCGTCAGCAGATAGATGAATGGAACAAGTTAGAGGAAATGAATCAGTGTCGTCGGTTACGAGGCTTCGGTTGAATCACTAGTCTGGGAATTTGTTTTACATGTGCATTTCGTACAGGTAGCAGTATCCCGTCTGAACAAGGCGCATTATCATCGCTCGCGAATAGTTCAACGACGCACGCCTGGTTCGATTCGTATTTCAAACGGCAGAGCGCGTTGATATTAAGCTTTATTTAAACAAACGCGGCAATTACAACGGTAAAAAGTACAGTTGATCGTGCATATTTTCATATTTTTTAAATAAATCCAGAAACAGAGTTAGATCTTGGAACGTATCCGTATCGCAGTGCCCTCTTGCATCTGATCGCGTAAACAAACTTAACCTCACTTTGTGAAAACGATGTTGCGAGAGAAGAAAACCAGGTCGGAAGTATTATCGAATGAAGCATAATAATTGCGGTAAGTGTAGAGCCTCTGAAAGGGCACGGAATTAGAGTCGGACGTGCCTCTTTTTATTTCGTTAAAAACGTTGTTCAAATACCAATCTCTGTCACGGGGAAAATATTTCTGATGGCTGAAACGTTCGGAAAATCGAAACGTAGTTTCAATGCATGGAAGAGAGAAATTTTCTTAAAGAGACGGAAATTGGGGCATATATCCTATATGCAACATATACGGAACGTATATGGATCGCACGTGGAACGTATATAGAACGCAAGTGCAACGTACGAGCAACGTAAAAGTTGGAGGTTATGTAAGATCGAGCAACAACCAGAACGAAATCGGTTCGATGACTATTTTCGAATGCCGGGTTATCGAGCGCCGGTTCGAACGTGGCGGCTCGTTAAAGGGGACGAAGTATCGCGAGACAATCTCCGGAGGTTATTACGTCTAAGCGAATCTTCGGTCGGAATCCAGTCGAATGAGAAGGCTGTCGGGTTGATCCGTGCCGACGAGTTCTTCAAAGTCCCTCTTTGCGTCGTCGTCGTCGTCGCCGTCGTCGTCGTCGGCGGCGTAACTCGCGGTAAGTTGGTCCGCCGGCTGGCTTAATTGCTAATTAATTCTAATTGATAATTCCCTCGATAGTGTTAGCCCGGGAAGTAATCTCAAAGCATGTTTACGCGAAAGTTCCGGCGCGCAATCGCCCCGCCCCGGCCCGCCTCGTCCCTCTCATCGCCTTCCCGAGCCTCGTCAGCGCCGCCGACGTCTCCGCCAACCCCCCGCTTCGCGTCGCGATTTTCTTTGAGCGCTGATTTTTCCACGGAAAATTAACGGCTCGAATGTTCGCCGTGCGAGCTACAATGAACGGGAAGGAAGTACCTGCGATCCCGGACACCCGGTGCGGCTCGTTAAAAGGAGCCGCGCTAATCGCGATCGGATCGTCCCGGCGTCGAACGCGTCTCCCACGTATTCGCCTTTATATTTTCCCGTTCGATGCCAGTTCGACGTTCAATCGTGTAATGGAGTTTAAATTGCTGCACGTCACGCGAGCATCTCGTTCCCGCCGAAGCTCGCAGCGCCGCCCGAAAGAAATATCCGGCGAGTGACGCGAAACTCGCTGGAAGACATCCTCGAATATCGCCGACTCTTCGAGCGGCCTTTAACGAATCGACCTGCACTCACGGAAATTGGACGATAAGCCGCGATCGATTGTTAATAATTGGTCAACTGTTGTTGTTGGCGGGACAGTTCATTTAATTTCATTTATTTATGAACGTGATGAGGAGATCTTTGTTACAAACGAAGAAGAAACTTTGCTGGAGTACCCAGTACAACGATACAGAAGCTTTATTAAGATATACGTATACTATTACGTGTATTATTTGTGTATACTCTATTTTATGCACATTATTTCTCCGTCTTTCCAAGCAACAGCGAAATTAAAAGAAGCACTTTGATAATTATCTACTAGACTAAGACACTCTGTCATATAAAATATAAAAAAATCCAAGTCGTTTATTTAGTATTAAAAAATTATGCTGCTTTTCAAGCGGTCTTGTGTGTACACCCGCCACTGTATAATTATGCAATCCGGGTCCAGCGTGAGTTTAGAAGCAAAACTTCATGGAACATTAGCGTGCTTCTTACGCCTCGCACCTCCATCAGCAAACGGAAATTTCCAGCGCGCAACAACCTGTTCCCGAGGCAAAACATCTTCTCCAGTTGTCTTCTAAAACCGTCGAGAAAATCGTTTCGGGCCAGAAAATCCTGTTTTCTCGGGAGCCGCGGCGCGGACCGGCTATCGCGAATGAAAGCAGCATCGTAATACTTCACTCGATGACAATAACAACGGCGCGAAGCAAATATTTGCGCACGAGCGCGGTCCCCGTCGGAATCGCGGAACGAGGAAGTTCCGTCGAATGTTTACGAGTTGCAAACATTCCGCGGTTTGTGGATCGCGGGGTCGATAGTCGCGTCGATGAAATCGCCGGAAGGTGTCGCCTCGGGTCGCACCTGGACCCTCCCCCTTGTCGGCGCGGCGCATAGTGCTCCGGTTAGGAGAATTCAGTGACAAGTTGTTAGAACTTTCGTACCGTTAGAGATATTGCAATGAAATTTTCACTAAAAATAATCAAAAAATAGTTATCTTTAGCCACCGATAATTAAATATTGTTTGCACATTGCGTTGCATATTGTGTCGCGGTCAAATTGGTTTCTATAGGGTCAAGATCTTTTCAGAGTTATTTAAAGCGAGCTGTATAGAAAGTATTCTTTTTTGGTAGAACACGGAGACTGTTGCGGTTGAAAAGTTATCCTCTGTAATAAATATATTCTATGTTGTTGCTTTAATATATTTTATTGTTAGGAATAAATGAAGAAATATAGGATTTTTTATAAGGGAGGATAAAATGGTGAATTTCTCGGTTCGGGCCACCGCGCCGCGCGATCCGCGGGGAGGATCGCCACGAGGACGCGTGACGCGCTCGAACACGTGAGGAGGCTGCGTCGGGCAACGTCACGGCGTCACGTGACCGAGCTACGTAGAAGCGACGGGGCCTCGGACGCGGCGACGGTGGAAACGCGGCGGGGAAAGCAATAACGCGATAGAACATAGGCTCTTCGCCGAATCGGGACGTCAGCGGTTATCGGCGCGCGTCATCGGTGGTTGCCGGCCCCGATCGGCGGCGGGACGGGGCGTGCACCGTCGTCGCCGTCGCGTTCCCCAGATAAATCAATATGCCGGTGGAAATTATTCCACGATACGGGAACCGTCGGGCCGGCGGCTCTCTCGCGTCCGCTCGGTCGATTCAAAGGTTTCGCCGAGACGGAACGCCGACGTGTTCCGCTAATGAAATCGATCGTCGTGAATGAAATGCTGCATCGCCGCTACGTCAAGCGCCACGTGACTGCCATGTGTGCGTCCGTGTGACCCGACCGAGGTCGTTCCTCGACGGTGCGGAACGATAACAAAACGTTCGCCGACTTTTCGTTTTCGCGTCAGTCACCGGCTAATGTTCCTCCGCCTCGTTGCACTTCCCGCCGATTCGCCCTCAAGGCGAGCCGATACTGCGCGGTATTAACGTTCGCGTTCGGAATCCCCGCTTTAAACAACAATACGTTTCGCTCGTCTCGCTCGTTCGGATCCATCCATCGATCGTTCGGCGCGCGTTATCCGCCGAGCGGTTCAGACCGCGACGCAGTTCCCGAAACTGTTCCGTCGAAATTGTCCGTGACACGGTTGTTGGCCAGTGGACGTTGTCGCAAGTGTAACGATATCGAGAGTCGATCGAAGGGGGCGGCGTTACAGTCTCCGCTCCGGAAATTGAATGGTGATTAACAACGATCGAGCGGCCGACGGACTCGCGTCGGAGGGAAGACGACGTTGAAACGGTATCTCTCGCGTCGCACGATCTCTGGAATTCGTCCCGCGGTGTTCGCCGTCCGGCGGAGGAGAGCTCGCGCGGAGTCGCACGTTCTCACGGGTGCCAGTCCAGAGGCCACGAACAAATCTAATTGGTTGCGAGAGCGTGTTGGTTACGGCTCATTCTAGAAAACGGAGCGCTACAGCAAAGTACGTATACGCGCGTGCATGTGGCGCAGCGGCGGAACAACGGTGGTGTGCGCGGGCGAGCCGAGCCATCTCGCATACCTACGCACACGCCGAATGGAACGGAATGGAACGGGACGGGGACGAGACGGAAAACGATTCGTCGCGCGCAATCGTATCGTTCGCTATCTCCGCCGTGCGCGTCCTCGCGTCGAGTCGAGGCGAGGCGAGTCGAGCCGAGTCGCGGCGCGTCGAGACGCTCGGATTATAAGGAATGTCGACGGAACGGTGCTATTTCTGCCGCCGTCTCTATTCCGTAACAATCAGGGACGTATAGAGCGCGAAGGCGTGCGTTTTCTCCGGCGACGGTCTCCTCCCTCTGTCCTTCCATAGAGATATCTAGCGCGCTCTGTCCGAGAGAGCCTCTCGGCTCGGGAACCGTGTCGTTGTACATAAAGTTCGTGCTACTTTTAGAACGGTCGTGTGCTATTCTTCGCCGCTTATTGTCCCTAATTGAGCCGCGACAATTCATCATTCCCCCGGTGCGGCGGAGCGGAGCCGCGTATTTCGGTAAGATGACCCATTTGTCGCCGCCCCGTAAACCCATCAACCATGGTCGTCCCAGAAATTTGTTCCTCCTGTCCGCGCGCGGCACGATTCGACGTTTCGTAGCGTTTCGCACGGGGTTTCGAACCAGTCGTTCGAAATCGCCGGGACTTGGCGCCGCACAACCGATACTTTACGCTAGTTCCTACGCTATTCCCAGCATCGCCGGTCAAACGACTGGTCTCACATTTTTTATTTACATATTATTTACATTACGAAGGTTCTTTCTTGAGAAGAGATTGAGTCGAATTCTTCGTTCAAATATGCATGATAATGAAGTCGTTCGATAGCCCTAAAGCAAAACGTACGTTGGGTGCTTTCAGGGCTCGGTAGGTTCAGTGTTAATATCTCGAGATGCAAAACAGATTGCGCGGCTGTTCGGGAAGAGTCGGGGCGGCCGAGCGGCAAAGTTCCCTGCGATTCGCGGTGAAACGAGCGCGAAGCGGGAGCGGCTGCTCGCTGCGGAAACGAAGGCCATGCGTAACATCGTTAACAGTACCGAACGCAATAGGAAACACGATTTTCCGCATAGCGCGGGATACGTTGCACCCGCGCGTCCGTTCCACGACGAGGCGAGCCGCGTCCCGCGCTCCCCGGCGTCCGGGCCGACGGAATCCGTGCGAAATCGAAATCCCGCGGTTCCCCGACGGGCATCATCGGCGCTGCGGCACGCGCGCGCGAACGCTCGGCCGCGATAACGAGCGAGCCGCCGCGTAGCTCGGAGGAAGCGTGTGCATTTTTCAAGCGACGGAACGGCGGCCTACGACGCACATGCTCGGCTCACGTGACGGGTCGCCGAGTCGCTAGAATCCCGGCGACCTGTGCCACATAATTTTCCGTACACACGCGTCGCGGAGAACAGCGTCGCGTCGCGTCGCGTCACGCTGCTCCACCCTGCGCGCTCGCGCGGCTCCATGTATGTATGTGTGTGTGTGCGTGCGTGTGCGTGCGTGCCGCGGCTTTATCGCGCACGCACACCGGGACGAGCCGGTACAGCGCCACCCCGAATACCGGATGTGACGACACTCGCGCACTTGGCCCGACGCACTCTTGAGATGTCTCCCCTCCCCGCGCCCCTCGGCCGATCTCTCCGTCTCCGTCGCCCTCGGTCCGTTCCTCCCTTCGCCCGTCCTCGGCGTTCCCCGAGCGCCTGCCCCTCCCCGCCGGTCCCCCTCCGGCGTGCGGCTCGGTACGCGAGAGAGCCCCTGCTCTCCCCCGGTGCCCCCCCCCCCCTCAGCCCCCCACCGCCGACCGCCCGGCCCTCCCCTCCTCTCGCGGGGCGCTATTTACCCTCGCAGTTCCGGCGACGGCCGCCCGGCGGCGCGGTCGGCTCTCTCGCGTCGCATCTCCTCGGTCTCGAGTCTCTGTGCTCGACTGCTCGGTGTTCCCCGTCCCGTCGTTCACGGCGTCCGACTCGCGCCACCGCGCACAGTCCCACGCGGATCTTCGCGCGCGTCTGCCGCGAGTGTCATCGCGAATAATCGTGTCGCGTCTCCTCTTTCCTTTCGCTCCGATTTCGCGAGACATGCCGGCGTTCGAGCGTCGACGTGCAGTAGTCCCGCAGACAACGACGATGAAGAGGACGGTTCGCGCCGCTACGCGCGATCGTCGTGTCCCGCATTCGTTCGCCGCGTGTGCAACGAGCGCGCGCGCGCGCGACCGCGTCCACGCGATCCGTCGGGTCGGCTCGGGATGCCGAGATGCCGCCACCGCGTGTGTGTGTGTTGCCACCAAGCACGCCGCGAGAGAGGAACCGAGAGGCGAGGGGTAGACGGCCGACAGACGGAGAAAGGAAATAACACACTCGCGGCCATTTTAACTGCGCCGTACGCTAACCCGGGCCACCCAGTGTGTAGCGCGAGAGACGTCGCGCTCTCTCTCCGCTCGGCTCAAACTGCGTCTCTCGCGTGCGCAGAAGCAAAGCGCGCACGCGACTCGCTCATGTTTTCTCACGACGGGCGCGCGAGCCCGCGACCAGCGAGCGCTCTCTCGCAGCGCAGCGCGTGTATTACGCATACTTTCACGTTGCCCACACGTTAGGACCGTTTGTCATCGAGCGGCAGAGTTTCGCTTCCACGATTCTTCGGCAGGGAGCCGACGGCGAGGCGAGAGACAGTGACACGCGAGACCAACAGAAGCGACGCCGCTGGCGCGTCGCGCTGGAAACGCGATCGCGCGGCGATCCGAGACGATCCACCATGGAAAAGATACGAGAGAACGGAATGATCCGCGGACCGACGGAAAGGGAAGAAACTGCTTTGGCGAAGGAACTTCTGGCTTGCGAGGAAACTGTCGTCGAATCGAAACGGCGCTTCCGCGGTGCTCGCAACGGAGGAGGCGACGGTGGCCCGTGATAACCCGCGGCAGTAGGATCGGAACGCGACGAGAACGATTGGAAGTGCGTGAAAGCTGCGCGAGCGGGACGCGTCGAGGTCGGTATCGTCGTAAACGGACTAATTGAACGATGACGAGCGCGGTGGCACTAGGTGGTCTCGCGGAGTTAAAAGCGCCACGGCCGCGCGGAGGGAAAGGAGAACCGAGAACGTAAGTCGCACGTATTGGAAAGTGGTTGAAGACGCTCGAAGTGGGAACAAGGAAAGTTCGACGTCCGCGGGCAGCGGCGGGACGCGAGGAGGAAGAGAAGTTATCGCGCTCGCTCGCTCGGGCGGTCGCGGCGGCGCGCGCGCGCGCTCGCGACATAGGTACGAATGAAGAGCCGGCCGCGTGACTCGGAATCTGCGCAGTAAATCGCGTTCACGTGAACGCGCCGCCGAGAACGAGCGCTCGTCACGAGGAGGAAAGCTTTCGAACGCGATCGCCGTTTAACGGGTACACGGCGCTCGCCTCGCCTCGCCTCGCGACGCGGCTTGCCGGGTGCACGCCGGACTCGTTTATCCGGAACGCGAGGATCGGCTGGTCCGCCGGCGGCCGCTTCTGCTCCCTAGTTCCGTACGTGTTCCAGCGTTCGACTATCGGCCCAGCACGAAGCCCCTTCTGCGAAAGACGTGGGCGACGCGCTCGCTTACGTAATACCCCCCGATAAGACGGATAACGGCGTTGCGCCTTCGACCGAGCCACCTAAGCGGCGCCTCTATTTTCGAACGCACGAGCAAACCGTCCTCGCAGCCCCGATCCCGACACGCCCGAACGTTTTTCCGCATCGATAAAAATGTCACCGACCGACCGTCCAGACTAAAGCCTCGATACGGGACGGCGAGGACCTTGCGGTACACATGGCGCGCCAGCGACGTCCACAGCTTCCATTCATGGGATTCGCAAAAACCGCGGGGATCGTTGCCGAAATTCTTCTGTCGCTGCCAACCGAGAATATTCCACGGAAGACGATGCCTCTAAGAATCTCGTGTCCTCGACGGCGACGGACTCGCGATCGCGTGCGACGAGGAGCAGCGGAGCTTCGAGGACCATCTGCTTGGATCCGAGTACCGGGAATTCCTGTTCGCGTCACTCTGCTCTCCGGATCCCGGCAATCTCGAAGTCGACGGGAGCGGATTTCCATGGGATTGGAGCGCGGGAGCGCCCGACGGAGGTTGTCACGGTGGACCAAGATGGCCACGTGGTGCTCGGCGTGCCAAAAGTCCGGCAACGCGGCGCGGCCTGCGGCGTGATAACGTTCTCGAGGCGACGGGAACGTGACTCATCGGCCGACTATGCGAAACTGAATCAGCCCGCGCGATATTAAAATCGTGCAACGTTTTGCAATTCACCGGCGCGGCGTCGCCGACGGTCGCCTCGTTCCGTCCTGTTCCGCCCGGTTTCGCCCGGTCCGCCGGCCCTGCGACGGATCGGCCCGTATCGTTCCCATCTGAATTGGAGATGCCGCGTCAAAGGGTCGCGCGTGTGGTCCATAGCCGCGCGCGGCCCTGGACCCGTCCCGTCGGAAACTCTTTTCCGCGGTGACACCGAGCCTCGATCGCCGGTGGACGGCCGCGTATATCGAGAAGTTCGCTCCGCGAGGCTGGAAGAGGGGCGACGCACGCCGGTGGTGGGGACCGCACTTCGCATGGTGGACGGCCAAGATGGCGGATCGGGTTAGAGACACGTGTGAATCGCGTTGGCGCATTACGACCATGGAAAATAGTCTCGAGACGTCGACCAGCTTTTTCGAACCCGTTAGTCCGTATCGTGTCCGCTCGAACTCGTGCACCCCGCGATGGAGGATTCGCCGTTCCCAGCTCGGACCACGCGACGTCCACGCGTCGTCGTTCCATGAACTCGAATCAATTGGGAATCCCTGCGGCGACCGTCTCGCAAGGTAAGATGATACCAGACATTTTTATCGCGTTTCATCCGACCCGCACTTTTCGACTCGGAACTATCCAGTTGGCGGTTACATTCGCAGACTTTTCGTTTTCGCTTCGCAACGACTTTTGCGCAGCAATCGGCAAAGCGTGCTAGCTATTCGAAAGATCTCTTCCGGCTCTACGAAACTGTTATATTCCCTTTTGCGAATAATTTAATTTTTCATGATCTTTTAGGCTCGCAAACGGAATATTCGGCAGGCGAAAATCAGCATTTTCGACATCTGCTATTCTTCGCTCTTCATTCGAGCTCCTATTTCTAAGCCGAAAAAGTCATGGATAATTATTCGAAAAAGCGAGTATGACAGTTTTGTAGGGCTGAAAGAATTCTTTCGAAGAGCTTGCTCACTTTGCTGATTAATGCACAAGTCGTTATAAAACAAGCACAAAAGCGCTACGAATACATTTGCCGACGCTGTGGTTTGTAGAAATCGCACAATGATTTGGCATATTTTGTCGATTTTCTCATTGGCGCTCTTTCTATGTCCAAGCTTTTTGGATCGAAATATCAGCTGTCGTGGTTTTAGGACAAAATGTGTCCATTGTTTCAGTAAATTCGTTGGATTTCGCGATGAAATTGGCCAACACATGCACCAAACCTACCGCGCCGCTTAAAACGATTTCGGCATTGTTCTTTCAATACTGTGGACGTTCCAACGACTCTTTTTATCGAATCGAACAATATTGAACAATTTTCTCAATTCAGAAATCTACGTAACCCCAGTCTTTCCACGCTTGCGAAGCAACACGCGTCGGTCGCTTTCAGTCTTCGATAAGATTATGGCGTTACAAACAGCAGTTCCTCGCTTCGGAAACGTTTATGTTAACCCTGGAACGACCCCCTCCCATTTTTCGTCATAAGTGACACCGTAGGGTTACCAGAGGCTCGAAACAAAATCTTGATAATCAAAATATTATATGAAGTACGGCATTAGTTAGGAAAACAAGAATAACCTCGACGTTTTAGTATTTATTTACACGCGTGCAGAGTTTCACACTGAACCTGCCACTGCCGGTCGAGTGGCCGGTTTCACATAATTATTGAAGACGTAGAAATGCTTCGAACATATTGAATGTATCTCTTTATTCGAGCACATATTATTGTAAAAATTTTGCAATATTTAACCTCTTCACGGATGAATTGTTACAGCAGGTAAAACTCTATTTAAGCTTTTCTTTTTTATTTTTCATTCATTTCATTTCATTCGATGAGGTTATTTTCGGTACTAGCGAGGAGATTCTGTCGCGAATAATCATAATTTTCAAAAAACTAAACGTACACATGCGTATTCCTGAAGAGATCAAATAAACTCGATCATTTTCATGATTCTTACAAGGCGATACTTGTTAGTCGATTTTACATCTCGCTAATTTCAGTGATAAAAATGTCGCTTGCAACCCCACGAGGTCGTCCTAGGGTTAACCCTTTGCACTATAATACCGAGTCAGATTCGTGACGAACATTTCGTATCAAAATCTGGGAACGAAAGTAAACGAAGGCAATCGGGAAACAAAAATTCCCTCGTTTCATCGTGAAAATTGTTAAGCACGAAGAAGCCGTAATCGAAGCAGTTTTAAAAGAAGTCGTAGTGCAAGAGTTCTTCGTTGGAAGAATTGCGAAGTTGCAATCAACGAAATCAATGACCAATTCGCAAATACATTTCCTTGCTTGATTAAGGATCGCAGGATCCTTTCGCTCTCGCGTTCGTTGGCTACCGTTGCACATCCTTCGACGTATCCTCGTTCGAAAAATTGTTCGGTTATGCTACTGGCGCACCGGTGAATAGCCGGTCTGCAGCACGAAAAAGAGTGTAGCTGGTTAGCGAAGCAGCAACGCGTTTCCCGATTGTAGTTCCATATGCAAAGCTCGCGGAATGGCCGGCCGACACCGGCAATTACCGGTTTACTACTCGCCGGTTCCGTTCAAATTATTTGCATTTTCCTGTAATTAGAGCCCTCTAATCCCGACTGGAAGACGAGCGGCTCTTACGACGCACAGTGGTTCGGATCGAGCAATTCGGTGACATTTTCTTGCAAAAGCGGAATGCTTCGTATCGATATCCGGTTGACGAACGGTGCTTCTTAGATGTCTATGGACTTTGGAAGTGAAGAAATAATATCTAATGAACGTTATAGTTGTATAGTATAAATATTGTATGTAGCGTACATGGTCCGGAAGGAGGCACGAGGACCGCGCTATTGTCATAGTACATTTCCCTCGCGGAAAACAGTTCGCACACGTCGGGCACTCGTTGGGTTCGAAGACGGGCGAAGAGCCGGTTCCTCGCCGTTTTTATGCGGACGTATCGGTTCCTTTCTTCGATCGCAGAACAAAATTACGAAAGTTCGTTACGAGGAAAGAGAGAGAGAGAGGGAGAGGGAGAGAGCGGCTCTCCTGGTGTATTCACGCGGCGACCCGGTCGCGAACCAGTCGGCCCTTTCGAGGAGACTGGCACAGCTGCTTTATC
The DNA here is from genome assembly GCA_028455555.1 of Augochlorella aurata. Taxonomy (NCBI): domain Eukaryota; kingdom Metazoa; phylum Arthropoda; class Insecta; order Hymenoptera; family Halictidae; genus Augochlorella; species Augochlorella aurata. Next base: position 671,362 of record CM052161.1, on the reverse strand, counting down.
GGTCGGAGGAGATCATCGGGCGCGCAACTGCTCGCGCTGATTTTCATTTCAATGCTAGGCGAGGGCTGCTTCCTCGGGCCGGCTCGTCCTCGAGAGAATCTCGTCGACGGAAAGTTAAACACATGTACGCGCGCCGGTCGTCGCTCCAGCTCGAGACCTGTCTGTGCGTGCTTTTCAACGAATCGGGGACTACTTTTTTCCATTCTTTTCTTCTCGTCGTCGGTTGCTCGCGTTTAAGGGGTTCGACGACTCGCGACGGACACGGAGGGAGAGACACAGATATCGCAAAATTTCAAACGAGTTTACGTCGACTGTTCGCCTAAACTGCCGATTCGCTGGCTCCGTATTACCATTAATCCTTTGCGTTCTCCTATATCGAGTCGGCAGTCGACATTGACTTTTTGCATTAACGCTTTCTCGTGACAACCAATAATTTGTTATCTATTATAGAGCTAATAGTTACTTTACTGATACGTATTATGTGACTTGTAAGAACGATCGCGATAATCTTCAACGTAGTCGGCAGTATTTTTGTCATTCGTTAGCTTTTTGTTATTTCTTATAAAAATTGCTTTTAATCTGGATATAGAAATAAATAAATAAATAGAGAGGCGCGCGACATCGTTTCGAGGATCGATACGAAAATCGGTAACGATATTACCGCGCTCAAGGGCTCGACGCAGAAGGGGTGTGTCCGAGAGCGACGCCTGTCGGAAGCTGTAATGGAAATTGATGGCCGCCGACGAGTCGAAGTCGATGCTCGCGAAAGTAAATTAATACGCGGGATAGGTCGAGCTTAAGATATTGAGAACGCCGGTGGGATTGTTCTTCGATTCGATCGCCGGGGGATCGTCCATCGGATCCGGCTGGCTCCGGTCGCTGCGACGAAACGAGCCAGCCACTTGTCGCGGCTGGCAGGAAAGATGAAGAAGAGACGTTTAACTAATTGACGACAGCTCGGAAAACGTCTCGGGCATCCCGTATACCCGTGCTTGCATGCGGATTCGTTGAACCGTTCGAGACACCGCGTACACAACTACGCGATTTACGAGATTTTCCCAGTGGACAGTCCTCTGTCTGCTGTTTGCGGTAGCCAGCTTTTAATTGTTCGGCAAACAATGCAATTTAGTCTCAACATTATACAAATAATCCCCAATTGACGCGAATTCAAGGATAATGTTGTCTCAGTCGCTGGAAATATTGAATTTTTACGGCAAACGCTTTGGGACATACGATTTTATTAACCCTTTGACTGCGGCGCACTCTCGGAGAGAACTATCGCATAAACTAAAAATAATTAAGAATAAAAACGATATAATATAAAGTAATAAAATAGAATAACAAAAAATAAATTGAAAATATCCAGTCTTTAATCTACCTTATGCCATAACAATTGGTAATTTAATACAAATCGTTAATAAATATGGCGTATATTTACGCATTTCATAGCCGAAGGGTTAAGGAATGGCATTTTATTTTCGTTATGAAAGACAATCTTGCCAGTGTCAACAACTTATTAATGCATTTTAGCTTGTGTAAATATCTTGCTCGCGCTTATTTATGCATTTACCATCGATTCGTAGCATCGTCAACTGATTCAAATATTAAACTGTACAACTATGAGTAAATTCTACTTTTCCAGCTGGGTTTAAAATATATCCCACCGTGCATAAAAAGCTGTGTTCTCGTTTCTACCCTAACCTAAAATAAGGATAGCCCGACGCGAAAATAACTCCGAACAAAAATGAATCAAACCGTAAAACCGTGTCGAATTCTACTCGCCTAACATTTCCGTAAATTGCCGTAAATATTAAGTATCTGAAAACTCTGTGCACACTGACCGATGAAGCATCCAGGCTGGGTGTCGCGTGGTTGACCTATCGCTACCGATAAATTACGATCGAAAGCGACAAACAAACGAAAAGTGAGCAGGCCGTGGAATGCGGTTGGGTGGGCGAATCGTATTTGGCTACCGCCGTAATTGTGCTTCGACGTTCTTCCATTGTTTTGCTCGAATCGCGTGGGCAGCGTCTTCGCGTCCGCGCCGATTAGGGGTTGATATTTTCTGAAACTTTTTCTCACGAAGGCGTCTTATCGTTCCACGTCGGAATCATTATCGGAATTTAATTAAAAACGGTTAACGCGAAGTCCAATTCCAAGCGGGAAGAGATTTTGAAAACTGTAGATACTTCACCCTTTTTTGTTCTCTTCGCTCCGATTTTTCACTTCAAGTATTTATTTACGCCTTTCGCACATATTGCTAGACTCGTGACGGCGTATATATACGTCTTTCGTGGTCAAAGGTTATTAACTGTGTTCGACTATGTCGAACGATTTCGAAAAGACCGGAGAAGGTAGTATCGGATCGCCCATTGTACCGCCTCGGCTCGTCTATTATCGAGCCGAATATGTATTTGGAAATATTTCAATTCCGAATGTTTAAATGCTTTAAAAGCGAGAGGTAAAATTGAGAGATCGATAGCAAAGCGGGAATTTCGTGGCAACTGTCGGCGGATGAATTTCACGCGAAACCTTTGGCAAGGCGGAATAATTAGCCTCGTCCGACCAAAAATTCTGTTTCGGATCGAGCAATAACCCGCCTACCACATGTCGTAGGTAAAGCATGCACGCCTTTGCGGCTCACGTGTCTCGGTCTTAATGAGCCTCCTTGGCGTTCCTTTATGAAGGAGCACGACGTCCCACTCCTTCCGCGTGTAGGCGCCAGAAATCTTTCATCGGCCTGTTACGATTTATAATTTGTCAGGAACGGTGAGGGAAACGACCAATCATCCGCTCGCACGCCGTTTCGAAACATTCGGCTCGCTAATAGACGAACCGAGGCGGCACAATGGGGAATCCGATACCTTCTCCGGCCTTTTCCAAATCATTCAACATTGTTAAATATTAGTCGAACGTTAAACATTGTTAAACATAGTTAAACATAGCTAGCTGTGTTGAGGCTGTGTTCAGGCAGCGCGATTTTTAACCGCAAAAGGCCTGCATTGAAAAATCAAGAATCATGTAACGCGAAACGATTCTTCGAAGCTGTGATTCAGGATGTAATCGGTAATGATACTACAAGCTAGTGAAATAATATATATTTTTCATATTTTCTGATTGAAGAATGCACTAAGATTTCTTCCACAGTTATATCGATTAGTATTTCCTCGTCCTTGATCATTTCCATAACGAAACGACGCAAATGTCTACTTCCAACTACCGAGCCCCGTTTCTTAAATTCGTCGCCGCAAAACGGCGCTGAAACGATCGCGGCTTCGGCAATAATGGAAATTCGGAGATTCTGCGTCTTCGTCGGCCATTGGCAAAAGTTTCGTCGGCCATTACGACGGCCGGCAACGCGCGCGGCGTTAATACTCGCGCAGCTATCGGAGTTTCACGCGCTCTTCGCAACGGCGATACGGAGCGCTTATTTATCTCGGCGTGTTCGAGCGTGGAGCTTCATTCACCGAAATTAACGAGCCTGTCGCCGCCGATATCGATCAAATCGCCAGCAGATTCAAAATTAACCGTATCAGTCGCAGCGACTTATCGGCGAATCTCCGAGAGGCTTAATCATTTTCTTTAAATAGCAATCGCGGAGGAGAGGACCCAACGGCAGCGTTACGTCGGATGACTCGTCTCTTTGCGATTGCGATGATTGTTAAAAACATATCGTGCTGTATGTATCTTTTCAATGATAAGTAAGCTAATTATTATTATTTGTACTAAATTGTTATACTGCCTGTTGATCCCCCGGTTACTCTTACGTTCCTTTGTTTATTCAAAAAATATCACATCGGCCAAGGTATTCATTAGCAGTAAACGTACCGGCACTTTACGTATAGCTATCTTTACCATAAGCGGTGATTTTCAGAAAGGAGTTCTTAATTTATTGAAGGAAACAATTCGCAACATAACTCGCGTTAAAAAACTATAGTTATGGCCGTGGACGGGCAAATTGTTATTACCGTCTGCTCCCATGTTCAGCGGCCGCTCTCGAACGCCGCACAGTGGCGAATATCATCGGCGGTGTTCCGCCGGCGAGCATCTTTGTCTGCGACGTCGGCGAAGAGACACCAAGTTCGAAGGAAGCCCAACGAGGGTGCAGGTGGCTCGTATGTCAAGAAGATGAAGTCTCTCGTCTCGGAACAATAGGCTGTGACGCGCGCGCCAGGAAGCATACATGTCTTACTTCCGGCGACTCGGCGTCTAATTGATTCTCAACCCCTTGTTCGGTTAACGTCGTCTATCGGGTCTCGAGAGTTGCCGTTGGCAGCCGTGTTTGTCGTCGCAGCCGGTCGTCGGCAACCCCGTCGCCGTCGCCGTCGCCGTCGCCGTCGTTTCCCAGTCGACGATTCGCCAAAACTCGTAAAACGCAGGTAAACCGGGGGAGGGAAATTTTAACGCATAGTCGGCGGCGCGGGCCGGGCCGGGCCCCTCTCCTTCCGCGGCCGATTTAAGATAGGCCAGCGACGTCTACGCCGCGGTGACGGAGTTTCTTTGAACTTAGACCGCCGTGAAATATTCACCTTCTCTGTGTACTATTCACCGGCGCGTCGTAAATTTCGCGTGCGACGCCGCAAAAATTGCCCGACGACCGGCGTCCTTGCACGAAGTCCTTGTATCGCTCGTTCGGAAAGCGATGTTCCGTGCGCGTGGACCCCGGGCCGTGGCCCGCCGCCCGCCGCCCGCCGCACGGCGCACGGCGCTCTGCCCAACCGGCGATCCACGGCCGAAATTATTTTACCGTTGCTTCGAGGTTTGAGGTTATAGCAGGTCGTTGAATTCGGCGCCGGCTAGAACACTGCCGAGTCCAAGCTATCTATTAACCCCTTGCACTACGATTACTTTCGCGCTGCGTTCATTACCACTTATTTGTTCTTAATACTTTCTTTAATAGGACCAGATCATTTTTCTTGTCATGTTTATGCAAAATGAACATATTGGTTAGACATTGCGCGAAATCAGAGTTAAACAAAACCATATTCCGTCTCTTTAATACCTCCAATTACTTGAAAATACTTTGACAGTGTTCTTAAACTGTTCCAACGTTTTCACGATTCTCTATTTCCCTCATCGGTATTTCCAATAGATGCATAAAATCCGCTCAGAAAACTGTACGACTGAACTGCCACCGTAGATTTCAATGCCTCGGGGTATTGTAAAGCCGTTAGAAAAACGCGATCGTCGAAAATATGAAAGTTGCACAATTGGCGTTCGGCCATGGATCGCCGGAGCAGCGTAGACCGCCGCCGATGGGAAGGAAAGGTCACTGATTCGTTATTACGGGAAATTAATCTTCGTGCCGTCGCGTTCGATGATTACGCCACGCCGAATCCCTCTTCGGGCCTCGCCCGCTACGCTTTTACGACGGGCCCGGGTCCACCCGGGAATTAGGCTTATTAAGCGAATCTGATAATTAAGAGGTTTGAGGCAACCACGTGAACCGAGGAGGATGTCTCAATTATTAATTTCTACGAACTGTGCTCTCTCTCTCTCTCTCCCTCTCTCTCTCTCTTTTTCGAGCGGCTGATCGAAAGGCTAACTCTGGCGATCATGGTCGGCTGGCGGGTCGGGCGGGAGGGAGGGGTGGCAGGGGGTTTGTTTTGGTGCGTGACTGTCGAGGGTGCGTGGCCCGCTACCGCAGTCTGTGCCAGGCACGCAAATGCACGCAGCAGTTACGTGTGCCCGGTGTGTATACTGTACACACGCGTGGATGCAAAATGCGCTGCGTGCACGCAGCCCGCCTCCGCGGCTCTACGAAAGATAGAGTACCGATAGCGGTGATTCGCCATGGCCAGCAGTGATTTAGGGGTCGCTATGGCGCCGCAATTCAGAAACAAGGGTTCGTTGAACCCGTTCCCCTGGCTATCGCCTCTCGCCTCGATCGTTACTCGAAAAGCTCGCACGGCCCGATCATTAGGAACACGTCCCGGCGAATAACTGATTCCCCAGCATCGTAGACGACCGCCGCTTCTACCAGACCTCAATGAAATCGAGCTACGTGTTTCGATAGCTCGATCGAGTCTCGAGATTCACCTCCGCAACCAGGATTTCTTTCGCTGCTAGACTGATCGATTAGTTGGACTGCTTTCGACGAGTATACTCGAGAAACAAAGTGCTATTTTGATATTCTTTACGAAATTATATATTTTGTAATAATAGTAATAATGAATCTATATTATATTGTATTATTTATTATATTATTATTATTAATATCGTAAAATGATAATTTAAACGTATATTTAATGATATTTTAAACGTAAAATCAAGACGGTCCGCACAGATTATTGTACGCAAGATGGCGGTCAACTTCTCTGCGGCTAGAATCGTAATTGAACATAATCGGATTCATTTAGATACGTCGGCCTGCCATAATTCTCGAGAATGCCGCCGCGGCGTTTTCCAAACGCGAGCAGAATTTTTGGAAGGCCGCGGTTATCGCAAGTTTCCAATGAATTCATTATCGTAGCTCCAGCACCCCCTCCAGTTGATTGAATGAAAAGGACCGAGCGAGCTGCTCGTACAACTAATAAATAACTCTTTGTTATTCATCCGGTTCTAGATACCGCGGGATCTCTCGCCGCGTTCATGAATGAACGCGATAAAAAGCGGCCCGGTTGCGAGTTCGGAATTACTTCAGAGTTTATCAGCGTTCGACCTGATTCCGCGTCCCACATATCGGAGATCGGCTTAAACCCCATTACTCACTGCGATACATTGTTTGGCGGCTCTGCTTCGCGATTGTTCGCGTTCCGCAAACTGTTCGCAACTATATTATATACGAACGGCAGCGGAATTCAGTGAATCGAACGCTTGCCGAATCGATCGATTCTCGACGCGAGCGTCAACTAGTCTTTCCTGCGTCCAAATTAGCAGGAGCCTGACTGTCGTCTGTTCGATAATTTAATTTCCGATTAAAAGAAATTTTAGAAGCGATAGACTGTTGCAACCGTGTTACATACTGATATTTATCCTTATATATATATATACAAATAAATGAGTAAATAAACAAAGAAATAAATCGGCGGAGGAATTGCAGGACGTTCGCGTGACGAGACAAGTTTCGTCGGGCTCGTTGATCGATTGAAATCGGCCGGCTCGAAAAGGTCCTACGATAAACGTACCGCGACGCGCGTAACGGACAGCGCGGCGGGTCGCCGTCAAGTGGCAGATTGTAAACATCCGGTACCCGATGCAAATCCGGCTGCAGTGTGACGACTGCAGGCGAGCACGACGGCTCGGCCGGCTGTGCGCCTCGCCTCGCCTCGCCTCGCCTCGCATCGCATCGCATGGCGTCGCGACTGTGTATTCATGTTCCGTTGATCCTCCGATTCATAGGCAATGCGTCGCGCCGCATTTTCCCGGGAAAGCCTAAGATATCTCCCGCACGATCCCATGGGTGTCTGGTTACCATTATACCATTTGCGTTCTGCTTATTTTAACGCGGCGGATGCCACACGTTTTATCCGACAACGGTTCAACAACTAGGAACGTGTTCATTCACTAAGACTAACCTCAGGATTTTTAGTACGATTTATTTATTTATTTGTCTATTTATGTATTTATTTATTCATTCTACGGGAAAACATAATAATCTACAGGCAAACAAAAGAAATATAATTAGAAAGTAAGCTTAATTATTTAGGTAAATTAATTTAGTTAAATATATTTAGTAGACTGCGGATCTTTAAGCGGAATAAAAATTGTCTAGGTCAATTGCAACAAACTAAAGTAAAATAGTAACAGCAATGTTAAAAAAAAAATGTAACAGCAATTTTAAAGTCTTGTAATCTTCCCACTGCTTTATGTTCCACCTACGCATTTTTCTCATAAATATATAAATATATATGAGCCGACAGATTTGTCACTGGCAAGAAGAACGCCGATCGGAGCCGTCTCCGACGAGAGAACGATCAAGTTTACCGCGGCGTGTAGCGCAATCTTCGAGAAACTCGTCGACAAGCTCGATAATAACGAACAATCACGCGGTCTAGCCTTCGGCGAGCAGCGCTGGCAACGGTCCCCACGCATCGTCCGAGATGTTTTCTTTATTAAATACCCCCTCGGTATCGTGTACACAGTATCGCGGCACAATGGACTACCCGGTAGTATCGGTCGAGTAGCCACGGAATGAATGATGGCGCCGTAAACTCGCCGAGAAACTGCGCGGTTCTGCGAAGTCTGGTCGAAAATAGTCAGCCGACATTGTGAGGGCTCGCTTCCTGCTTGCCTTCTGTTTTCCGCCGACGCCGTTCCGCCTTCAATTTTCTCGGTCCCGTGTTCCGCGCACCTTTTTCTCGCCTGGTTCCATTTCGGTGCGGCGCTCGCCGGCAATTCGGCAACGGGGAGACCGCGTACTTGTGGCCACTTTCCGGCCACCATGCCGCGCAGTTTCGCCGCGATTGCCGGTTGAATATTTTTAGTAAATTGCGAGTAAATCGAGGAAGGAAATTGCGAGTAAATTGCGAGTAAATTAGAAGAAAATCGGGGACAAATTAACCAGGTGCAGGTTAACGGACTAAAGTGTTCAGCGTCGACGGAGAACCACGAAAATTTTTACAAAATCAAAGCAATTTAATTTATTCGATTGGAACGTAAATAATGTAAAAATTATTTTGAAACGTGATGTAACGATTTTTAATGATGCCTCAGAGTCACGATTCACGGAAGTTGCGTTTTTCTCTTTCTAATTGTTTAAGTTTTCGTATGTAACAAAAGCCTCGTGTCTAACGCTTCTAAATATCATTGTAAAACTCTTCTCAAATAATTAAATAATGAAGATGCGCCTAAAAATATATAATAATATAAAATATTAATTAAAATTTATTAGTATATGCACCTTATGAGCCATTAGAATAAAAAGTTTCATTTGAATTTCCACCTTTGGCTTGAGTGTAATAGCCCCGCCTAGATAATTATTAAAAAAGACTAAATTTTTAGATTTTGAATCTTTGATGGTTTAACAATAAATATACGCAAAAATATTTTCGAAATGCAATACCTGAAAAATTAAGTTTTGGAGGCGATAAGCGGGTCCTCAAGCGGCTATGCGGCGACGATGGAAGCGTAAAGATGGTTTCGAGGCTGGTCCCGGGCTGACACGCGGCCTGCGTATCAATGGCGGCTGCGGCTCCGGGCCCGGCGATCGTGTGTTCGGCTCGCGGCCGCTCCGCGGCGTTGTCCGTGCCGTTGTCCGCGGCTGTTCCCGTCTCCCACGGGCGGCGCGCTCGCGACAACAAGCGGCCTCGATCCTCCGCGTTCCCATCGAGAGACCTAGACGCCGTGTTCGCCGATGCGCCGCGGAACAACAGAGCGCGGCCCTTGATTCGGAAACGGTCGAGGCTGCTGCGGAGGAACCGGAGGAACCCGAGGAACCCCCGAGGAAGCGAAGGAGCCCAGAACGCTCTAGCCGGCCCGCGCGCCGCTGCTCCTCCTTAATCGATCGCGTCCGACGGAGACGCTTTTAGCGCATAATGAGAAAGCTGTCGGCGCGGATGCGGCATTGATTTTCAACAGGAAACTAACCTGAACGGTAGAAGCAACAAGTAATTACTTTAAAGAAATTGAATTACGCGGACTATATAGCTCGGCCGAGGCTCGCCGGCCCGCTTAAGTACACTCACGTTCTCTGTAATCGAATCACCGAACATTTTCGTGTAATCAAGATTGTTTGCTCCGCCGCCGCGGCAACGCTCCCCGCGAGAAATTTTTCTTTCCATCGGGCCCCGTGCCCGTCCTCCGCGTTTCGGCTTTCTCCTTGTCGCCGGCCTCGAGAAAAGACACGGTGAGAGAATGAGAGGGAGGGCGGCCAAAATTCGATCGCTGAGATTTTCATATGCTCAACGATCTTCTTTTCCGATGAGATCGCGACAGAGCTTCAACCCTTTGCGATATAACGAGGCAGACTCGTGGCGAGCATTTCATACGCGATCCAGTGAAAATGAATGGTATTCGTTGGTTTTGAATCGAAACAAAATTTGATTCCTGCGTCATCGAGATCTAGGAATGAAACTAAACGAAATCATCTCGTTCGATTGGGGAAATTATTAAGGGCGAATAAGCGCAACGGGTTAGAATCGAAAATATTTGTTCATTCGGACGGTGTAGCAATATAAGAGAGTACTATTTTTCTAAGAAAGAAGTTAAGAAACTGCTTCGAAATATTAGTAATGGTTTTTTTAGTATTGCAAATGATATATTTGTTACAGTTAATATCTGACCAGATAATACCTTATCTGTCGTATTGTATCTCTATTTTATATTTTTTTATGTCCGTACATTATATATCTATTTCTGACAACAGATAATATCTTATCTGTTGTCGAGACGAATTCAACGAGCTGCTATATACCATAACCTCGGAAACCTCGAATCAACGCTAAAGTAATTTTGGCCACGCTGGTTCGGCGAAGCAGCGTGCGTCGTCGCCGACACTGTTCGGAGGTAGGGTCACGCGGTCGGTATTCATCCCCCGGTAGAGGGTAGGTTTTCGGAGACGGGCCGGAAGACGATCCCGTGCGTAATGTTCCTCCCCGAATGCAGGCGGCGGAGCTCGGCGGGGCTCGGCGGGGCTTGGCGCGGCGGGGCGGCAGCAACCCTTACCCACCTTCTACCCTTTGAACTTTTAAGAGACCACTCGACACTCGGAAAGATGCCTCTGAGCGTTCAATGAGGCCAATACCACGAGGGTGCGGCCGTTGTAACAAGATTATGGGACTCTCTGTCTCTCTGTCTTCCTCTCTTCCTACTCCCTCGCTCCCTCCCTCCCTCCCTCCGTTCCACCCTCCGGTTCGGCGTCCTCCGCGCCTGCTTTGCACCGATGCTTCTCCCATTTCGAGGATGGCACTCGCACTCGGCGGCGACCGGTACTCGCGCGAATCTCTTTCCTCCGGCTCGCCAGGGGTGGTTGATTTGGGCGCGAAATTGCCCGACAAAATCAAATTTCATTTCGCCGGGGGCGTGTCTGGACAATCGAGCAACCAAGTGGCCAGCGGCCAATCTGACTATCTCGTCAACCAATTTTGCCGGTGATTACTTCACTCGTTGCTTCCTTGGTGCAGGGCGACGCGAGCGAGCGAGTGCGCTCGCCAACGCTAGGCGTCTTTGCCACGTAATTTAAAGTCGTTCTACGAAAACGCGTTTCGTCGAGTGCTCTCTCTCTCTCTCTCTCTCTCTCTCTCTCTCTCTCTCTCACTCGTTCTCTCTCACCTTTCGTCTACCTATTCCCTGTCCCGCCGTTTCGTCGTTCGTAATACAATAATCGCAGGTTGCCGCGGCGAGACAAGGCGCTCTCTCGGTCGAAGTACCTGTCATCGGCACGCTTGTAATTTAAACTCTCTTTCGCGAGACGCGTTTTTTCCCCTTCCGACCCCCGCCGGATTCTAATTACGCGGCCGTGCCTGAGAAATGTATCCGCGGCAACGCATCCGCTACTCGGAACTCCTTTGATATCCGATTATACGGTTCCCGGTTGAAACCCGCGACGACAGAGACGTTAACGTTGCCCCGCGTTTTCCCTCCTCGATCCCCCCGCTGACCAGAGTACGGTGTGTTCACCTAGAAACAATCGGACCGATTGTCTCAACTTAATACTCTTTTCTTGCCGCCGGATTCGAGTGCCGATAGCAAATGCTCTGGCGTTAATGGCGACGGGAAGAACTCGCGGTTCGTAAGGGTGGAATGGAAACATTGTTGCAGGATCGTGAGTAGATCTTTCGAATGGAGCTGCGCAATGTTTGCGGGCTGGATTTAAATTTTATTCCAATGATACTTCGGTGTAAAATTGTTTAACAATTATTTCGGATTATTTCCAGTAAATTTTATGGAATAAAATTTGATCGTTGAACCAAATCTTCGAATTAAAATTTTACTCCACAGATCTTTCCAATAAATCCTTTGCAATCAAATTTGATTCGGGTAATACCTATAATAATATACAAATATAACATAATCTACGAATATAAATATACCTATACGAATAGCATTTTAATCGAACAATTGATCCGAGATATATTTTTAAAACTCACACTGGCAAGCCGTTGAACCTCTGCCGCACAAAACAGCATATTTCTCTTGATCGCGCTTCAATTTCTGTCCGGTCTAAAGTCCCAGGTGAAGGGACAGGTGATAATCATTAGGAGCAAGGTGCAGACTATATGGAGACGATAAAAAATGTTCTACTTACAATAGCGGTTGACGAAGATTGATACGATTAATGATCTCTCTCTCCAATCTGGGATCGTTGCACAAATTTTCATAAATCTTTCTAAAGTAATCCGATCACGGAAAAAGTTGAATATATATATACAACAATTGCAAGTTGCATAAATGAATAGATTTTGGTAATAAAATTAAGAAATAAAGCAATGATTTCAATGCAATTCTATATTGTAACAGCCAGGCGTACTGCCACTTTCCAAAGTGGTCGCGTTGGAATACAAAAATGATCTTCCATGTTGCTTGTATGTATTCTGTAGAGGACATTACCTTTGACTTGGACTGTTTATATTGGGACAGATCTGTAGAGGCATAACACGGTTCCGCTATGACTCGTCATTGAGTTGGTATCTAACATATATCGAAACTATTCCACTGTGTTTTCATTTAGCACTGGAACTACCGAGCCCCAAACGCGACTAATACATATTATTGTTTCATACCAATGTCAAGATCGAATTTATTTAACCGAAATTTTCCCGCGTTCGATTGCGCTCTATCACGCTCCATTGCACTCGATCAAACGTCTCGGTCCATCGACGAATTTTCCTGCGTCAGGTGAACGTCGCGTACGAGTCGCGCATGTGTGAATGCGCCCTGGGCCAGCTTCCCACGCGGACGGCCCCAAGGCGAAGCTCGACTTATCGTGGAAAAAATCTAAGAATCTACGAAAAACACAACGAGACGTGGGCCCTGCGGGTTTGCACACGGGCCCTGTGTGTTTGCCGCCCCGGCGCACAGGGATTTATTCTAACGGTCCTTAGCGCGCGCGCGTGTTACCAAGATCGGCTCCGAGTTTATAAGAGTTTTAGGGTTCCTGGAAGGGCGGCGACCTTCTTGGTCCCTTTTTCCCCTGCTTCCCCTTTTCCCGGACCTTTTATTTTATTATTGTATAAGTTTTGGGTCACATCTGGCTGATAGGCATTCGTACACGCGTATTACAGTATTGGCATTGTTATTTTCTATTGTAAATAATAGATTCATCGGACAAGTTGCTTATAACACGAGTATAAACGATAACATAGCATATATATTATGTGTATTTATGTTATATATTCTATATTTTATATTTTATATTTCTATACTATACTTTGTACTTGCACCTGAAACTTAGATCTATTATGGTTGACTTCGTGGTATATTATATTTATTTTTATTTTTTTGGGTAATACATTATATTATTATTTATTATTATAAAGAAATTATAATGCCGGGAACAATATCATGCTGCTGCGACTTTTAATTAAAAGGTAATGCAGCTATTCGCAGCTAGGTGGCGCCACTGCTCGATAGATCTTCCAGATATTTCATCTTTTTTTATTCTTTTATTTCGTTGATTTTTGAATAAAAAATGTCGCATGCCTCATTCGATACATCGTAATGACATTTTTTATTCAAAAATGAACAAAATGGAAGAATAAACGAAAGCGTAATATCTCTAAGATATATCGGATAAGACGCGTGACATTTCTTCGTGTTAAAAAATAAACGAAATAAAAGAATAAAAACAACGTCTTATGTCTTATGGATATATCTTAGGCATAATACATTTTTCTACTTTTTTTATTTCGTCCATTTTTCAATACAAAAAATATCATGCGTCTTGTTCGATAAATACAATGTTAATTATACCTGAAAGCAAAACAGAGGCCCAGGAATTAGGCTACCCCACAGCGACCGGGCTCCACTACCCTACGAGCGACCGATTTCGCGCGGTTCTTTCGACAGCCGTTTCACGGTCTTTGGATAACAGGTGGCGGGCGATTGGCCAGGTTAAAATCGATACTTATTGAATCGTCGAGTCGGCGACGAGTGCACGACCGGATTAAAAATCAGCGTAAATAGAGATCGAGAACGGTTCGGCCCGCGTCGCCATGGAAGTCACGGCGTAAAAGTCGATCAACTGCCAGTGTGACTCGAACGTGCCGTTTCTCGGACACGGTTGTCAGTTCGAGCCTTAACGAGATTAATTAACACGCCGAACCGTGCCGGCGGTGTCGGCGGTGTCGGCGGTGTCGGCGGTGTCGGCGGTGTCGGCGGTGTCGGCGTCGGCGGCGTCGGCGGCGCGACGTGCAAAGCGTCCGACTCGAAACCGGTACAAAAGCGCGAATCCCGCCTTCGCCTCGCACCAAATAATCGAGTTTCACGCTGCGAGAGTTCTCTATGGCTTTCCGGCCTCGGCAGCGCGTTTCATTTGCTCGTGTCAGTCTCAAATTTCCATGTTCGACGCGTACCTGGACCTGGACCCCGCGCGCCCGGCCATACCCTCCTCCGCGCCGCGAACCTGTCGGCTCGCCTTTACCTGCATCCGTGTCCCGGCTGCGCTCAAAATATGCGAAATCGTTGACGCACTCGTCCAACGCCGCTACCGTTGCGCGATGCAACGAGTACCACGGCGAAGAACATCAAAAATCTGTTTTCCGTTAACCCATTGCCCGCCGTAATTCAAAAATCAGTGAAATCATAAACAGTATCTGCATACTGTTTTTATTTTATTTTAAGCTTAGTTAAACTGAATTTACCATTATTATTATTTATTTACGACGTAGGAAGATATTTATATTTGTGTCCGAAAAAAAGGACAGTGGCGGGTATTGGATTAAAATAGTTATATCTTAATACTGTTAGTGACTGAATCGTATTTATTTTATAATTTTTTTTCTTAAATATCTATCCGCAGACGATTCGCAAGACATTTACTTTGATATGTCGATCTATTTTTTAATCGAACATTTACGTTGAAATTACTCTTGCAACAACCCAACGGTACGGTAATTTTCTAATGTGGCCACGACTCGACGCGGAAATATGGCAAATATATTTGCAAAATTGCTGCGAGACAAGATAAACGTTGACCTAACCGTAAACAAGGTTCGTTTATTCGTCAAGGATTTTTGTGCCGCGAGGAAACGATTCGATAGATAAAACCATGGACGAGAAAAATTGCGATCGCTCTCGGTCGCGGCTGCCGGTGTTGTAAAACGGACGCAGAGCCGAGAGTCAACAAATTATGGGAACAATGTTGATCCGATATACGACGTGGCCCACGGGCGTACGCGCGAAGCACGACGCTTGTCGCCGTCCGTGCCTGGGAGGCACGCTCGGATCGCAGAGCATTAATGGTTATTATAGCAAATTATAGCGTCTAGAGTACATTGTAACTTCCTTTATCATTATGGGTGTGTACAACTGTATCGGCCGAGGTGAGTACATGCAGGTCGGCGTTATTAATGTAACTTGTCGAGCTATCGTATCGGGCCCGTAAGAAAATAATTACAGAAGTAAGGGTTCCTAAATTGTTTAAAAAAAAAACTCGCGCGCGAGCATCGGAGGTCCGGCGTGTACATGGCTGTGTTAAACGCGCGGCGTCGGTTCTACTCGGCCGTGTAATTTTACGCGATGCGATTCAGCTTGCTCGGCGCTGCGTCGCGGTCTCTGCTCGTTACAAACGATCTCCGCGCGCGCCTGTTCCGTTGCTGGCTGCAACAAGTTCGCGCAAAGATACGAATTACGGCGGATACTGTAATTACAGAATAAAAATAGGTCGAACGTGTTTGCGCGAGTTGTTCGCCAGATCGTTTAGCGCGAACTCTCCATTCACGACAAGCATTTAACGTCTCAATCCAGCGATCGCGGGACGACTGTTCGTCGCAACGGTTTCCCTTGGCCACGGACCACGCCGATCGATTTTTCCGAAGCGACGTCTGCGATTTTTTTAATCGGTTCTTGGACATTCGATCTTGCAACGAATGGATTCTGTATTCGAAATAGATAGCTTGCAAAGAGATTGAAATTACCTTTGCAAGAACACAATAGAATGGGAGGTGATGATCGTTGGTCGTGCATGCTGTGGTTAGTTTTAACAATTACAAGCTTTTGTGCAGTATATAATTTAATAAAGAATATTAAGAGCATATGTATATCCTTCTTAACCATTTTGCTGGTTTCGACGAGTATACTCGTCGGGAAGAAATGGCGACGTTTTCTGCTGCCGCGAGTACACGCGTCGGAAACAGCTAACTGGTTAATTAATCCATTAGTCTGTAACGACCTCGTCGTAATCTTAACAAGTTACCGCAGTTGTGAACTATCATTAGACCGCGATACTTGATGCAAAATGAAAAGATGAGTCAAATAAACATCTTTTTATTTCTTTAATAATTTCAGTGAGTTGAAAATAGTACGATATAGTGATATCCCCAAATTCATTTCATATGTTTATTATTTTGTTACGTTATTATTCATATAACTGTTATTTAATATTTAATGTATACTACTTCGTAGTGTATATTTATAGTATACAGCATATTTTAATATGTACTATTAATATGCGTTGATATATTATTATTAGCCAATATAAGTTATTATAAGACGTATTTTCTGATTGCAGGTAAGTCCCAGTACGAAACACGGTTTTCCAGCGTCGCATGTCTCGGCGTTTCCGGTAAGTCCCCTCGGCGATCGCTTCATTTGCAACCGTTCGAGAAAAAGGAACGGCCGGCTCGCGGCGCGCCGCGCGGGGTCGGTATGCGATCGTGACGTAAAACGTAACACATTCTTCCCTCTCCGTCCCCGGGCGGAGCGACCGGGGGCCGGTCGTTTCACAATGCGTACTCCCGATCTCGCCGAGACATTCTTTGGCAGCGCGTACGCGGATCCGGCGGCGAGCTCCTCGCTCGGAGTCAGCTGGCCCGGGTCCGGCCCGTTGCGGCGTCGATGATGATGTCGCGGACGTTCGCCGGACAAGGAAGCGACACGATACACGGATCTCCTTCTCGGCGAAGCCTACGACGCAGTTGCTCCCGCGGTAGGTACGCGCAACTGCGTCGTTCGAATAAGGATCGTAGGAAGGGAGAGAGAGAGAGACGCGCGCGCGACGAAGAAAGGAGAGCAGCGATCGGAGAGATGGACGGATAGATGGAGAGAAAGAGAGAGAGAGAGGAGGCGACGTAGATTGAACGAGCAAAAGAGAAAGAAAGAAAGAGAGAGAGAGAGAGAGAGAGAGAGAGAGAGAGAGAATGAGAATGAGAGGAGTGTGCGCTGTGAAGTTACAGGCCGGTCACGTGGTCCCACGTTCGTCTCGCGTACCTCCTTAGTGTGGCCCCGGTGGCGAGCGCTCTCCGTCTATCTGTGTGCGTGCGTGTACCCGCGAGCGTGTGTGCACGCGTCCGTCCACGTGCACGTACGCGAACCTCGCGTCGGTGTTTGTCGGCGGCGGAGGGAGGGGCAGGGGCGGGGAGCGAGAGCCAGGGGAGGGGTGGTATGCGGGAAACGTTTTCCTCGGTTCCCACGGCGCGACGCCTCCCTCCTCCCCTCCCTCGCCCCTCTCCACTCGGCGTTCGGTTGGCCACCATCGGGCATACAGGCGCGCGAGCGGCCTCGTACACCTAATACCCGGCGTACACACGAACACACTCGCGATCCCCCGTGCACGTACACGGTCCCACCACCGAAATCTCCGGGCTCCGAGGGGATCGGGGGGCTCGGGGGGACTCGCAGGGCATCGGTGGGGCCAGCGACGCCGCCGCTGGACCGCCTGAGATGCTGCGAGAGCCTCGACACCGCGATCTCCGGCCGCCCGTACCATCAACAGACGAAGAAGGCGTGCTCCGTTCCCTTGGCCACTCGCTCGCTCGCTCGATCTCTCGATCGCTCGATCGCAGACCTCGAGCGAGTCCCGAGAGTGGGTGTAACGCAACGACGCGAGTGCGTCTACGCACCGAATCGCTTTCCGGTAAAAACCGACCGAGTGGAGCTTTTTCTGATCCGTCCCCCTCTCTCTCTCTTTCTCTCCGCGAGCAGTGCCGCCTCTCGGATTTTTGAGACCTCCGCCGGGAGGATCGGAATGCTGCTTTTCCTTTCTACGACGTATCTCGAGGAGTTTATGGCGTTTCATGACCGAGCTGCCGCCCCGCTTAGCGGCCCTCCGCTCTGTTTTGATCGCAGAGAGCGCGCGCGCGCGCGCATCGTTCTCTCGCCGTTTCGACTAATAAGAACGGCTGCTGCCCCGCACGGAATATCGAATCGCGATAGCAGATGATACTAGATGGTAGATAGATGCCGGAACATTTTGTGCGCGCGCGGTCGTTTCGATATTGGATCACGGTTTAACGCAAGCTTTATTTGGCCGCCAGCACGTGCTGCTCGCATCCCGCTCGAGACTCTGATATTGCTCGCATAAATTCGCGGTTCCCGATATATGCATTCGGCCCGGCAACCTTGGTCGTTTTCCCGAGCGGACTCGTATTTCGCGAATCGTCCGACTGTAATACTAGAACTTGGAAGCGGCGCTTTTACGCGTGACTTTGTCGGAGCGGCGAGACGACGTCTCGCAGGCTGCCGGATCGCGAGACATTCTTCGAACGGATCACTTACCGGCTGTAGTTGCTCGTCCGACGACAAGTGCTCCGGTGTTCGGCGAGCGGTTCGCAGCCGAGGATTCTCACGGGAAATTATGCGCCGGGCTAGCGCCACTTCTTCCAGATACGTCGTTGACCCTTCGTCTCCTGTCAACGCGGCCGCGAGCGTGCGAGTCGGCTCGCAGTTAGCGGAGAGCCACGTGGTTCGAATACCGGGGCTGCGCGGCCGCAGTCTCCGCGATCGGTCGGTATTCGGGATTCGTACTCGAGCGCGCACGGTGTGCCCACGATGATTCCGAGCCAGGCATTTCCCTCCCTGGTCGCTCGTTCCTCCTCCTCGGGCCCTCCCCGCCTCGGCCCGCGCGCGGTCTCCGCTCTCGAGCGCTCGCTCCTGAAACCGCTGCCATCGCATTGACGACATTCTCTCACGTGCCGGCCACTCGTGTCGCGTCCGTCGTTCCTGGTAACGAGAGAAAGATCAGGGAAGAAGGCGGGAAAATTCCACGGCGCGCTGCGACGCGCGCGCGATCCTCTTTCGAAACGTCTCTGCGCGCTGGGAACGCTCCGCCGGCGAGCAGGACCGCGCCGAAAGCGGCGCTGCCGGCGCGGCGGCGCGCGAGGATCTCACATTGTAAACACGGTCCTGCTCTCGAGGGCCAGAGGCTCTCTCTCTCTCTCTCTCTCTCTCTCCCTCGGTCTCTCTCCGTGGGACAAAGCGTCCCGGTGGGAAAAAATCACGCGATCACAATGAGCACACGTCATCGATCGAAATATCGCGGCGCGGCCGTAAAGTTCCTCGAAGGGAACGCCTTTCCGGACGTTCCACGCGGGACATGGAACTCCGCGATGGAATTTCGAGGAACCTCGGAACGAGAAAAAGAGGACCGAGAAACAGAGAGAGAGAGCGTAAGAGAGTGTGTGTGCGTATGTGTGTATGAGAGAAAGAGAGAGAGGCGAAGCGAGGAGTGCGGTAGGTGGTGGGACGGTGGTTGTCGTTTGGTTCCTGGTGCTCTTGCTGCATAGCCGGGTGCTCGAGTACCTATCTACTCACTCCCTCGTACCAAAAGGGCAGCACACCTTGGCTGGCCATTGGCTCCCTTCCGTCTCTGTTCTTCGCTTTGAAGAACTCCTCCGCCGTCTCTTTCGTTCTCGTGGTCGAGGTTCTCCGGTGTTCCACATAAATACACAAATACCCTGGCATAGCCGACTGGCGCGTATATACCGGGACCACGGCCGCATTCCAGGACCCCCGCCCTTTCCCTCTCACCTCTGCCGCTGCCTCTGCCTCTTCCTCCGGCCTCCTCCTGTGTCCCCCTCCGCGGCTCTACCCTTGTGTGCCGTCACCACTACCACCACCGGCAGAAGCAGCAGCATCACTAGCACCACCATCGTCGTCACTATCGCGCCGCCAGGACCCATCTTCTGGGCCCTTTACTTCTCCCGGGAGTCTCTCCCACCTTTTGGGTCTCTCTCTCTCTCTCTCTCTCTCTCTCTCTCTCTCTCACTCTCTTTCTCTCCTCTAGCTCCCTCCAACCCCCGCAAACCCTCTCGCTCGCTACCTTCTCGCCCTTCGAACGCGGCCGCTCGCTCCGACTCGCTCCCTCTCGCTTTGTTTCGCGCGAACGCGCGAGCGCGCGGCGCCACCGAGTGCCTTCGCAGTTGGTTCTCTTCTCGCCCTTGCGAGGGCCCACGGCTTCCTCTACACCTTCCTCCTTCTTCTTCGTCCTCTTCTTGCGCGCCGGCTCGTCCCACCCTGCTCTGCCCTGCGGCCCTCTTTCTGCCCTTCTCGCATGCGCCGCGACAGAGACGCGCGCGCGCGCGCGCGAGAGCTGCCACGGCCGACCTGTGTATACACCGAGCCAGCACGAATATTTTGTTTACCTCGCTCCCAGTTCTTTGAATTCTGCGCCGGCAGCCAGCGGCTCCGCGTTCTTCGTCGCCCCCTTCGCCTTCTTCCTCGTATCCTGCGGCCCTCTATGGACTAAGGACTACGGACTAAGGACTGCCCGCGAGAGAGAGAGAGAGAGAGAGAGCGACAGAACCCCGAGCAGAGAGAGCCGGTCGGCCTCCGTTCTTTCTCGAGCGGCGCGACCGCGAAGCTGTTTTCGTCGCTGCTCGCTCGCTCGCTCGCTCGCTCGCGCACTCGCTGCCACCACCTGTTTTCTTCGCCGCGTTCTAATAGTTTTCTTTTCCATGCCGCGCGTGCCTCCTCCAGGCGTCGCGCAGTTTCCTTCGCTCCCTCGCCGGGTGGCGCCGCCGCTCGACGCCGTTTCCGGCGCGGTCGCGCCCTCGGCCAGCCGATACGACCCGAAAACACGGCCAGCCCTCCGACCCCGGAACACCGAATATCGGGACACGCAGCCTTCGGTTTACGCGCGGCCCCCTTACCTGCAGCTTTTCGAGCACGTACGAGCTGTTTCTGCGTCTCTCTCTCTCTCCCTCTCTCTCTCTCTTTCTCTCTCTGTGTGCATGCCGAGCCTCTGTTTATTCAAACCAGCGGTTCCCAAACTCGACTATCTCGCGGATCTCGATTTCGTCTTCCGAATGACTCGAGACAATTTCGTGATCGACGCTGCTGTAAATCTTTTGCTATCGTCAGGGCTATGGAAGAGGTTATGTTTAGGTTATGTTTGTCTATTCGCTGTGTTTTTTTGCTTTATTTTCAGGCATCATTAAGACGTTCGCGGTCGGTAAAAAGACACCGAAATGAAATGAAAATGCTGAGTGAACCCTCAGTTAGCCATTAGCACATAAATATTTCGAAAAGTGAACGCTGTTAATAGAATCGAATGCATAATAATTTGGCTTATCAATCTTAATGTAATCGCCGAGGCCACAGTAACCAGCTTCACGCCACTAATCCAACCGTGTTAAAAAACCTCCTTCGTTTTAGTGTTCTCGAATCGGTCGACGCGCAGATCCAGGGCCGTGGAGAAAATTCAACCGCGCTGCGAGCGGTTTATCGACCCTCCGATAAGGGAAAGGGAGAAAAGCGTAGGGCGGAGGATCGCTTTGGTTGCTGCCGTTTTTCCAGGAATCGGTCGCGTGTAATCAGCGCGTGCAGCTCTCTCGTAGGACTAGGCGGCCCCTTTATCGCGGCTCCTTCGACACTTTTATCTGCGTTCTCACGCTCGGATTTTTTCGACAGGAGAAAAAGAGCACGCGCGGCCGGGGCTCGAACCCTCGCGCGTCGCTGATCGTGCGGTGTCTGTAGATCGGGTACGGGCCGAGGAGAAAACGATCAGCGTCGGAACGACTCTCCACGCATACATCGTTGGCGGGCCGCAGCCGAACGTAGTCCGTTTTCGTAAAAGCATGCACTTATTCCCAGCATCCCGTGGTTCTTCGGCCGCTGGGGGACGCGGGGCTAGCGGGGAATAGCGGGGAGGGGCGGAGGGGAGAGGGCGAGGGACGGCAGAGAGAGAAGGATATACGGACAGAGGCTCCCGAATGAGATATATAGCACTGAGCAACAAATGAGGTCCTTCCGAGAATCGGGCCACCGACACAGTGCCCGACACACACGAGGGGGTGAGCACCACCACCCCGGTCGGTTCTCTGGTACGCGATGGCTACGAACGATCCTCGCTTGTTTTCGAGGGCCCTTTTCTCTTCGCCCTCTCTCCCTCCGCCCTTCTTCGCCCCTCCGCCCTTCGCCCTCCACCCTCCGCACACCCGCCTTTATTTTTTCACCTTCTCGAAACCTGTTCGAATTGCATTCTGCTTTTTCTTTATTTCTGCCGGAGATCGCGTTCCTCTCGTACGGATCCCTTCTTTTGCCCCCGTTCCGCATATTTCGGAAATTAACCCTTAGCGGTCGGCCAGTCCCTCTTCGCCGTGGCAACGCGCATTCGCCGCGCCGGCCGCGAGACAAGTGCACCGCTCTGCCAAATCCCCGTCAAAGAATGCGTTTGCAATTTTAACCTCTTCGGCACGATGCGTCGCTACGTAGCGGCTTTCGCGGATGTCACATTACGACGCGACACACTTAATTGTATTCGGACACAAATATTTATATATATATATGAAGTAGTTTCGCGTGAAATTGGGGCGGGACTGTTAACCCTTTACTTAGGGTTCGGATTTACTAAACCCAAAACATTTATACTGACCTACGATATTTCCACTTGACACGATTTATTGCATTTTATGCGTATGAAATTGACCCTATTGGCTCGTACAATATTTACATTTCTAACAAATTCTGAAATTGGACAAATCTGATAATGTCAAAATGATTTTGAAACTTGCACCCTTGGGTACCCAAAGAAATGTTATTATTCTAAAGAAGCTTGAGTCAACCGTTGATATCATCGATTTGAAAATGATGGTCGGAAAATCGCCGATAGGCAAAGCGTCGAATCGAGAGCGATTGAGAAACAGAAATTTCGAGGACAAAGGTTATCGAATATTCGGCCGGAATATCGAGAGCGAGCATCGGCCGTGGACGGTTCGCACAACGCTCGGCGCACGGCAAAGGTTCGTCGACATCGCTACGCGGCGGAGCCTCGGAACGTTGCATCCCTTCGAGCCTAGGCCGAGGGCGCACCGAGCTGCGGGAGGGCGGGAGGGATGGAGGGAGGGTATCCGAGGCGGTGAACCGCCTGGCGCCATAGCGAGCGTGCCACCCCCGGGCCTCTTCCCGGGCCTCTCTGCCGGGCCGCCTGGACCACGGGTCACGTGATCGTCTGCATTCTGTGTTTTCTGTGAATGACTGGGCCCACGGACCAATCGGAGGCCGGCCGATAGAGGCAAGCCTTAGGCGCGCGGAGGCGCGACGAGAAGAAGCGGCCGAGAGAGGGCGAGAGACAAGGAGCGAAAGAGGCCAGCGCCGCTCCAAAACGTGGGCGCGCGAGCGAGCGAGCTGGCGAGCTGAACGAGCGAGCGAGATCGCGTTCTCTGGCCTTTGCGGGCCCAAACTGGGCTCGGAATTCCTCTCGAGGATAGCCCGAAAGGGCCGACTTCTCCTCGCGCGTTCTCTCTCTCTCTCTCCCTTTCTCTCAGTCGCGGCGCACAATGATTCGAGCAATGGAAAGAAATCGAAAAATCAATATTTTTTATAACCTAATCGTAATCTAGTGTCTTTATTCATACGTAAACAATTTAAAAAAAAAGTAACCCTCATCACTCGGGAAACACGTTGGTATGGACAGCGATCTCCTTGCCTCTGCTTCCTCAAGCATTTGCCTCTTAGATCGCC
Organism: Augochlorella aurata; assembly: GCA_028455555.1. Classification (NCBI taxonomy): domain Eukaryota; kingdom Metazoa; phylum Arthropoda; class Insecta; order Hymenoptera; family Halictidae; genus Augochlorella; species Augochlorella aurata. The sequence goes on along the minus strand of CM052161.1, from coordinate 647,584 downwards.
GCTCTATAACCATTGAACGGCTTACGCTCCAAAGTGGACGTCTTTAAGACGTCTGGTCGCGTTATCTGTTTATTTATTATGTTGATACATATATTATTAGATACTTGTTTGTGTATTACATTGGAATACGTATTGCACGTTTGTATACAATGTATTTATATTACATAACAGATTTGTATGCTTCGTGTTTACATATGACATGTGCCTGAATATTAATTTGAAGAAATGATTAAGGTACTCGGCTCAAAAACGAATTAGTTTAGAAGATACGATTTTTGTTCCGAACGCCTATAAGATCGAATCGGCGATCGTGGTCAACGAACAAGAGCCCGAGCTTCCACGATCGAGCACCGGCGCGGCTCGGCGCGGCTCGGCGCGAGGACGAGAGCAGAGAGACAGAGAGACAGACCCCCCGTCCTTTCTCGATCGGTCTTCTCAAATCTAAATGCGTTCGAGTGGCTATCCGGCTGGTCGATGACGTCCGTGGACGACGCCTCCGCGGCTCGGTTCTTATTATTAGCCCCCGCGATAAGGGCTCCCTCATTTTGCGCCCCGGTTTTCTCGGATAATCGAGCGTTTTCTTCATCGGTTTCATCTTACTCTGGGAAAACGTTCGATAAGTTTCTTGGAACCAGTCGCTCGTATTTTTCGAAACCGCCGCTCCGCAAGACAGGACATGTGGGTGGGAGGGTGGTGTGGGGGGTGCCGGCAGCAGCCTAGACGACGGCATCGGATCGTCACGTGACGGAGACGTCGCACGATTTTTTTCGGAAACTAGATACAACGTTGGAGTTGAATAGGAGCGCCGAGTCGCATCGCGGTCCTACAGTCGAACGAAATAATCATTTAAATCATCAATTAAGTTAAATCTTTAATGAGTGATTACAGTACAAGATGCATACAAGGAACAGAATATTTATTGTTAATATTTGTTATAAAGTTCTACAATAGAAGTTTTACAAAATCTCTGAATAAATTCCAGTTTCTCACTTTTATGGAGCGATGCGAGACAGTTACAGAAAGGGCTTAACCCTTTGCACTCTAAGCATCCTAATTCGAAAATGAAGACGATTCTTTCAACCTACAGTATTTCCATTTTGCATGATTGTTTCTATTCGATGCATACGAAGTTGAACGCGTACGCCTGTAGAAGAAGACTTTTGCTATTTATAGAAGACTTCCATTACAGACAAATTGAATAATGTGAAAATTCTCTTAAAAATGGTCGAGCAATTTGAAGCGTCGCCTCGGAGTCGCCACTCGATTGCGAGGGGTTAACGAAGTTACAGTAGAAAATGTCGAGGATCAATTTCGACCGACGACGTCCAAGAAAATAGACGTTCCGTTGGACTGCGCGTCGCCGCGTGACCTGCGCCGGTTCTCGGAAAGGCGGATGCTCCTTTCGAAAATGTAAATGCAGGCGCCGGAGCCGGGGCACGCACATACACACACGCGCGCGCGTACGACCATGGTCGTGGAGTGAAAAAGAAAAACGAACCCCGCCGGCCGCCGCGATCTTTCCCTCGGTTTCTGCTCGCTCGTTTTTATCCCGTTCGGGGGAAACTTAACGAGACGCGTTCGATCGGCGACGCGGCGCGCCTAAACGCGGCCGAGCCGCGCCGCGACGGCAACGAGAGAGAAAGGGCGCCGTTCCGCGGGCTGAGTTACTGCCCGCGGCTCAAATTTACACCGCAATTTGCATCGCGAACAATTTCGCCGGCGCGATGAACCGCGTCCCGAAGAAATTTTTCTCGGACCGGGGTACGCGATGCCATTAATTCCCGGTCCATAAATTCCTGTTCCGGCGAGGCGGAACGCGCGCGAAGGGAAAGCCAGGGGCGGAGGGGGGACCGGCCGACGAAACGGCCGCGAGAGAGGACGGCGGTCCGTGAAACCCGGCGACGACGGTTTTACCTTCCTGCCTAGGATTAGCTTAAATGTTACGACTACCCCCTTGCCGGCGCGGATGCTGCGAGAGAGAACGGAGAGCGACGCGTGGGAATTTAGCCGGCGCTGCGGACCGCCGAGAGTCTCACCCTTGAAAGCGGATCCTCCCACCGGTCGCGGCGTGACACGTGGTGTCAATGGGAATCGACGATCCACGCCCCCTGGCCCGAGAAATTACGATATCCAGCCCGAGTCGCCGAAGAAAGTGAAAATATCTCCATTATTGATGGCCCTCGAAGACCGCATCGTTCGTTTCACACCAGATAGCGGTATCGATGCTTTTTACAATTACACGTGCTCCGAGATTCCGTTCTACTAACATTTGTTCAGTAATAGGGACGTCATTTGCATTATTATTGTTATAGTTTTATTAACTTGAATACAAGACGTGGCGAATGCTTTTTAAGTAATCCAACAGGGTTGGTTACAGGAATGTCCTTTTCAAAAAACAGTGCTGACTGAATTTAATTTTTTTAACATTAATGGACTGCAGATTTTTATGCAGAATAAACAGCAGATAAAAATAACAGTATAATAACTATATAGCCATTTCAATAAACATAATTTCAGAATAATATTATTGCCACCCCTAAGCTGCTTTAATCGTCCAGCCATTTCATGTTTCACCAGCCCAATTTGTCCATAACCCCATAAAATCCGCAGGTCGGACATCACGCGTACACAAAAATGGAACCGTGAACGCGCTCGAAACAGCGGCCGCCGCTGCTAAAACATTCGCAAATAATCTTCCCCGTAAAGAATGCTTTGTGAAGTCTCCGCGCACGTCACGAATAACGAAGATGTTTGCAGTTTGGAACATTCTGTGGATTCTGGTCCATAATTCCTCGCGGCGATCATAGAATTTCCCTCGGCCGTGTCGGTGCCGGAGATACGGCTAACGGGGCAAGGGGGAGGAGAGGGAGGAGGAGGCTAAGAACCCGAATCTATGGGTTTTCGAATTCCTCGCGGCGGTTGGAACACGATCGTGCTTGCGTTTTCTCGGAAACTAGAACCGTCGGTCGTATTTCTTGTTTTTTCTTTTTTCTCTTTCGATGTTCATCCCCCCTCCGCTCGGTCGTTTTCTCAAAGAGACGCGCGAGGGGGAGAGATTTCCATCGTCGGTGACAATTTGGTCGGAGCCGACGTCTGGCTTCTCTACGCCGAGCCGACCGAGATAGCAAAGGCCGCTCTCGGCTGGAGAAGGGCCAGAGGAGAGGCCCGTGAAGGGCCCGCCGATTCCAGGAACCTTGGGGTAGGTCCTTTTGGGAAAAAATCCGTCTATGTATAAAGCATGCACCGGGCTCCTGGGAAAAAAAGAGCGGCAGCGTCGTGGGACGTTTTCCCGCGCGGACCCTCCGCCTGCGCAGTCGAAAGAAACATCAATTTACTTGGACATCGACGGCCAAAATTGCTGTTAAATTTTCATACTGTAGCTTGATTAGTATTAGATTGCGTTGATCGCGCTTCGTACATATTAACTCCAATCTTATTATGCATATTAATATTACATATAATATCTTATCGCAATGCATGCTTGAAAAATTCAGAAGTCAGTCAATGTAACTGGTACGGTAATTCTACCATTTCCACGCATTCCCAAGGTTAAACAAGCGTTCACGCAACAATGTTCCGGCTTGTCCCTCGTCCAGCAACATTCCAGCAGCTTTAACGTAAAAAGGAGACCTTTGCTTTATCCGCTTCTGACACAAGTCGATCGCTTGACCCCACCGTCGGAGTTGCGGCGGAGTCGCTGGAACGGCGATGCGAGGTGGCCGACGGAGAGCCTCGAGGAATGAATGGGCAAAGGGGCTGGAGAATAAGAAGGTAGCGGAGAAAGTCGTCGGAAATGGAACGGGCCGCTCGGAAATTTATGTTAAAGTCCGCGTTTCTCGGTAACTCATTGTCGATTCCTCATATGTATGCGGAGGATTCGTCTCGTTCCGGCCGGTTTTCGGTTGCGCGCCCGCGCGCGCGCGGTCGTCCTCGGTCTTCCAGTCTTTTCTACGTCGTACGTGAGAAAAGCCCGGAACACGGGTCCGGCAATTTATTATTCATCCATCGGCCGCGCGAGTCGATTTCTCGTCTCGGCTCGGCTCGGCGCGATGGATCCGCTCGGTCGCCGCGTTATCGGCGCGTCGCGCAACAGCCGATACGATCTAATCGGCGCGATCGATACCGATGGAATCCGCGGCGGAATTTCCTTTCGATTTCTCGAGCCGCCGCTGCCCCCACCACGGGCGCTCCGATGGGAGCCGTTGGCTCCTCGCATGCGAGCGAGCGAGCGAGCGAGCGAGAGAGCGTCCTCCTAATTCTTGCCGTCACCGCGACCACCTACTTGTAGTTGTCACAGGACCACCTCGTTAGCGATATACGCGAAGGTCGGTCATAAAAAAGTGAGAAACCCGAGAGGGAGCGGTGGCCGTGCTCGTTTTCGATCGAGGGCTCGCCGCTCGTCGATTCTCGGAAGGTCCGCCACGAAATTCGAAGGTGCCGCGCTACGACCTCGGGCAAATGGAGATTTCGTGTGTCTTGACCTTCGTCAAGGGAGGAGCCGGGAACGACGGCGCGAGAGGGAGATACAGAGGGAACCAACGAGCCAAGGATCTTTTTCTCCGTCCCTCTCGATCCCGCCGCCCGCGCCATCGTCCTCGCTCGCGCCGCGCCGCGCCGCGCCACGCCGCGCTCGTTTCCCTCTTCCTCGGCCTCTTTTTCTCTCTATCCGAGCTCCTTGCGAAAGGGAACGCTCTGCTCTCCTCGTCGCAACGCCACTCTGCGAGCTAAGGCGCTCCTACGACGCACACTGGGGTCGGAGCCCCGAAAACTTCTCTGAAAATCGAAATATCAACCTTCACCAGTCATCATTGTCACTGTACTTATTCTTAAGAATGTTCCTCGATATTTTTCTCTTTTTCTCACAGAAGCCGATTGTAAGCTTCCATGACTGTTGCAATTGTTGGAACCGATTAATTAACAGTGGTTGTCGTTATTGGCATTCTCTCGACATTTTCCGTAATTCTTTTACTTCCATCAAACGCTCTTCAATCGTTATTCTTAATTCTGCTCTTACCGGCATTACTGTTACGGACTGTTATCATTATTAATTCTATTATTGTTATTATTAGACTTCAGATCTTCGTGCAAGATAAAGATCGTCCAAGTTAAAATTATAATAAATATATTCTCTTTAATTAATTCTCTTAGTTCTATACTTGACCTGTTCATTTTGTTCGTAAACGCAGAAAGTCCGTAGTCCAGTTATTACACCTTCGTACTCGTGTGCTCGCTTTTATTCTACTTTTTTTTAACAAATTAAGTCAAATCAAATTACATTAAATTAGAATAAATTGAATAAAAATTAAATGAAACCATATTAAATTAAAACGAATTAAATTAAATATGCTTTCGTCGAATTTTACGCGGCGCTTCAAACTCACCACTCGAGTACAAAGGACGAATTTGAAATAAAGACGAATTTTGGTGCTTTCGTCCTTTTTATTATCGTCTTATATTACTACGCTTCAATGGTAATTTAGCAAAAAAAAACAGAGCTGTATAATTTATGCCAGATTTTTGGGGTTCTTCCGACTCCATCGTGCGCCGGCCGGCGCGGCGCGGCGTCTAACCTTCGCCGAACGCGCAATCTCCTTCGAAGAAAACAGTATCGATTAAGAGAGCCGTCGCTCGAGTCGAGACTGCTCTCGTCCCGGCGTCGAAGGAGGAACGCGCGAGACAGGAGGAGGCCGTCGTCGCCTCGCCTCGCCTCGCCTCGCCTCGCCTCGCGTCGCGGCGGAGAACCAGAGAAAGAACTTTCTTGCTTTCACTGCACACAGGCCAAACGAATTCCTCGGGATCCGCGGAAGAACCTCTCAGGCTCGGGGCGGCGGACGAACCCGCGGATCAAATATTCCCGCCTTCGAAATCTTCTCGTTTATGCAGAGACGAATATCTCTGTCAGGATCGCGGAAGGGCTACCATCTCTACCAGCCGTGCTATCTGTATCTCTATCGATGGCAGCAGACGCCGCAGAAATTTATTTATTTTATTTATTTTATTTATCTTATTCGTCTACTTACCTATTTATTTATACGCACGGGTAAACGCCCATTTTTACAGCGAGGAACAAAAATGAATTATTAACCCCTTGCCGTACCATTTTACTATGTATTATTACGTACGAAATTTATTATGGATTTTTTGTTTTTAATTATTATTTTAACTATCTATTTACTCATTGATTAATTATTTTAATTTTATTTATTTCATTTTGATTGCAAATTTTACTTCATAATTCATTGTCTAAAATTTATAGTCTGCTGATAATATTGGCTGACGTCTATTTCGTCGCTGTTGAAACATCCGACGAGTTGAAATATCCTTTTAAATACCGATCCTCTCGGCGCTGCGAATCGCTCCTCGAGCTCGCGCTAATTGCCTCGATACGATGCTCGTTTTTACACCTTGATATTCACTTAACTTCCCGAGATCTCTCTTCGCCGGCAACTTTTAATGAAGTTCGCCGACTTCGGGCAATAATCTTGCTTCGTCCTCCGTCGACGGCCATCGAGTTCTAAAAGCCCGCGAAACTAGCGTGGACACCGAGTTACTTTTACGAAGTCGAATCGAAAGGGGTATTCGTGCTCTTGGCTCGTAAATGTCGGACTCGTGTGTAAAATATGCTGTTAAAGAAGCGTTCGAGAAGTTTTAAGGTCGATTCGCGAGGACCTCGTACGACCGCCATGGTTCTACCGCTTTCGCCCCGAATCATCCCCCGGGGTTGACACCGAGAATTCAAGAGGCGATTCCGAGAACGACCGCTTCGAACTTGTTTATCGGTTCTGACAGGAACCGTTACGAAAAACCGAAGAATAATAGTTATGGGACAGATGCAGGGTAGATATCCTATTTGTCGCGACACCTCTCCCTGAGAGGTAACCTGTGTTGACAGGTAAACGTAATAAAATTATATATAATTTACAATAGTTATATACATAATTATTTACAAATAAATTGTTTCTTTAAAAATTGGTCTTTGTTCTATACGTTTTTAATCCGACAACTGGGACATCTACCCTAATATCGCTTCTCGAAGAACCAAACCAGATCTGATATACAGTAATGTGCATAATTATAGACTGAAAGCTACTTTTACGTTGTTACCGACGATACTTAAACAAAAGGTGAACAAAATACTGTATTCGAATATTTTTATTTTCTATCATTTCTAAGGTAGAAATGTAGAAATATGGTTTTCGCCGGGCTGACGACTCGAAGAGCATCGAGTTGGTGTACAGCAGCGGTGGTACGGTCGCGCAGGGTCCGTTCAGCGACATCACGGCAATCATCGTCGTTAGTGATCCGCGACGCCGCGGCCACACCCGTCGAATGCCAGAGAAAAATTTAACCGCGAGTGCTGCGTTTGCTCCGCGGAGTGTTAACGCAGTGGGTATTCCCGCCGAGGGGGCAGGCTTTGGACGAAGAGGAGACAGCGGAGCGAGGAAGAGAGAGAGAGAGAGAGAGAGATAAATAAAGAAATAGAGCAAGAGAGAGAGATAGAAAAGAAGGAGAAGGAGTCCGGGAAGGACGGCGAGCCGGGCAGAGGCAGGAGGAAGCGAGAAGGGGGGAGGAGGAGGAGGCCGGTGAGGCCGATTGGAAGGTGAAGATAAAGGGCTACGAGGCGGCGGCACGACCAAAGAGTAGAAGCCGTAAGAGGCTCTCTGCTGCTCCCTTCTTCGACGAGAGGAGAGAGAAAAAGGAGAGGCGCACCGTGCATGGAAAAATAAAGGCAAAAAAGGAGAAAGAGAGCGAGAGGGAGAGAGAGATGACGAGCAAAAGATAGAGAATGGAAGGAGAAGGCGAAAGGAAGGAAGAAAGGAGAAGAAGAGCGGAGGGAGTGAAAGCGAACTAGAGATCGGCACCCAGCGAACAGAGATCGAACGAGCCGGCCTGGGCCCGTCGGTATCTCGGCGAGGATCGCCGAGCTTCGGGGCCTTATTGTGTTGTATTGCCTCGAGGGGCCCGAAGGTGAAACACGGGGCTTCGTTCGTCGAATCTACCCCTAGTTATACACCGTGTTATGATACGCTTCTAACGACCGTGAGATGCCGATGATGAGAGGCGGTTTTACGCTCTCTCCCTCTCCCTTTCTCTCTTCCTCTCTTTCTCTCTTTCGTTCTCCCGGGGCCCCTTTATCCCTGAAATACGACGGGGGTCCGCGGCGGCCAGTTCTGTCACGACACCATCTTCGGCTTCGTCATTTTCGTGGCGGCAGCTCCGCCGTACGATTTTCTTTTTTCGCCGGGTACAGCGTCCTCGTTCTCTCGCGTTTTCGAGGCTGGCTCCAGGTGGCCGAACTGCGCAGCGGACTCGTAGACCGCGCCGACACCGACGGAACACGGACGCGCCGCGACGCACACACTCGCGACAGAGGCAAACGTGTTTCTTTGCCCTCTCCTAATATACACGGTCCGCGATAATTCACGGACGGTTCTGCGTCGTAGCGGTACGTTTGCGTCTCTATCGCATCAGCGGCGGAGGGGGCAGGGTGTCCCGGGGGGGACGAAGAAAGCAGGCCGGAGAGTAAAAGCAGCGAAGAGGCCGGACAGGCGACGCCTAGTCTGCCGCGGACAACCTCGACGCGCGTATTTACATATTCAGCTAGCAATGACCAGGCGGATTCGTGCCGCGCCGAGCTCCTCGCTGCGCCGATTACGAGCCGAGTGAGAAAGAGAGAGAGCGAGCGAGAGAGAGAGAGAGAGAGAGGGGGAAGGAGGGCGACCGATTTTCCGCGAAGCAACGAACACTTTACTGGAACCGATTTGTGCCATCGTGGATGGACGAGCAGGGATAAGCGGTACCGTAGGTCCGGCTCTGAGCAGGCCGGGGGGTTGGCGGACATTCCACGGGCCCCAGGTAGCATTAAAGGAATGCAGATAGGATGAATGAGGTGGTCCATGCCACTGCCGACCGACCGATGCATAGGAGCGAGTCCTCGTCCTCTTTCTCTCTCCCCCTCTCTTCCTCGATGAAGATCGAGGATGGGTTACAGGAGCGACGAGGACAGAGAGATAGCGCCGGAGAGGATGCAGAAGCAGGATGGAATCTGTGCGAGTGCAACAGAGCGAACGAGAGAGGGAGAGAGAGAGAGAGAGAGGGAAACCGAGGCGCATTCCACGTTACCGCGATAATTAACGGCTATATCCCAACCCTATCCTACGGGACGCTCCTCCTCGGCGCGGAGGGCCGAGGGGAGGCGCGCACGGGGCGGGAGGGTGCCGACACGGAGGGCATTTGAATAAAAGGCGCGAGTACACGAGTTTCCTTTAATCAAGCGGATTCTTCCGCGGTAGCCTGGAGAAACTCGCAGAGGAATCTCTTCCTCCGGTCTCCGACCCGGCCCGACCCGGACCGACTCGGACCGAGTACGTTCCACCGGCCGCAGTTCCCAACGGTCGAACGAGACGCGACTCTGGAGGCGATTCCGCCGGACGCGTGACGACGTTGTCGAAATTCCAGCGACCGAGTTTATCGTGTTTTTCGTTTTCCGTGTCAAGGTTCGTTGTCGTCGAGATAATTGCTCGGCCCGGAACGGTACCCGCGCGGAAGATACGCTGCGATCGAGCTCTGGGAGACGGCTTGGGTTCCTCGACCCTCGAAAATGTCGCCCGAGGAGGCTGGATAGACCAGACTCTTGCGGTTGTTACTAATTAACGCTTGGATCGCTGTGCTAAAAATCTAAAAACTTTCGCAAAATTGCAGTATTTTATTCTAATATATGCATATTAGATTTATTTTATTAACACTTGGACGACCACGCCAAAAATCTAGAAAGCTTCATAAAACTGCAGTATTTTATTCTATGGAATGAAAATTTCAAAGCTAACTTATATGGCGACGATTGCTTCTTCAACATTCTACAATGTGGAAAACGTAATGAAACCAAGAAATTACAACGTTGATTAGCGCAGACTTAATTTAAAGCGGGGAGATCTCCCCATTCGGTTGGCTAAGACCGATCCATGTATTTCAAAAATTAAAAGTTTCAGAAAAATTCCGTGGACCTTCCTCGTAAAATGATTCTTCATTTCAGAATCAAATATTCGCGCGCACCAAGAAATATTTGTTAGTTTACCACCTGCGATTCGCTCGGGAAGGACGCAGTTTTCGGCGCTCCACCTTACAGAATAAAGCCGGCAAGGCACGAGAGTTGGCTGCGAGAGGTTGACCGTGTCGGCGAAGAAACGGTAGATATGAATGGTGAGGGCTATCGACCATCCGACACTGGGTCACCGACTGATAATCAGCCGGTTGTTAACTCCCGGGGTAAAAGCAACGCCGAGCGCCGCGCCGCGCCGCGACAACAATGTGGATGGCCGGGTTAGGGCATGCCGGTCTATCAGGCAGCGGATCGCAGCAAAACCGACGGAGCCGATCGAGACGGGAAGCGAGACGTTGCCGCGGTTCGGGGATCCGAATTATGTAACCCGATCGATCCTCCCCCGCCCTCACGTAAACGGCGCATTACGAGAAACACGGCCTCGGTATCGCAACGGTATATTTCTTGCAGTCGTCGAACACAGTAATTATTAGGTCATTTTCGTTGGCGCGTTTGCTGTGAGAAAAGGGTTCTTCGAATATAGTTTTACAAACTATTTTGTACCAGACATGTATTTTCTATTTGTGATTCGTTCATTTAACCTTCTATGTTTATGGGATATGTAAAATACAATTTCAGCAATTTTTTTCAATCGATTAATTTTATAAGCAATGGCTTATAAAATCCCCGCACACATTTAACAAATAGATAAATAACTAACTGTACACTAGTCGCGTTTAAAACTCGGTAGTTGCGTCCCTTGCCCTACAATACGTCAGGCTCGTTATGAAAGTTCGGAAAACCGTCTACCAAATATGGATGTAGTAATAATAAAATTCTACTAAATAATAATAACAACGATAATAAGATTCTACCCTCCTATTAGCAATATGTAAGCATTGAAGCAAAGGTTGTGAAACAGCAAAAAGCGTTGAGAATGAAAGTTTCTCGGTTCTATTTACCAGCAGAGACAGAGAAGACAGTCGTTGGCAAAACGTCACCGTTTTCTGTATCCGGAGCACCGGGCGCCAGGGTGAATAATCTGTGACACGTGCGTCGAGCGTGGCGTCGATTCGATTCGAGTCTAGAATCGAGGAGGAAACGCTCGCGTTCCATTGCCACATTTTTCCGTCGCCCCACGCCCCTCGGCCTGTGTAATCGACGACGCATCGAGACTTTTCGATAAACGATGATTCCACGGTACACATAGAAGCGTTCCAGGGCCCCGCTTCGTTCGCTGGTTACGTGTCGTCGCCCCGTCCCTTTCCACGCTCCGGTCTCCCTCGCCGTCGCTCTCTCGTGGTCTATCCTATCTGTACGCTCCTTTTTCTCGGCGATTCGATAAGCGTGAACCGCGCGAGAGGATGGGTGGCTCGAGGAGAGGCGGCGGCTCGGTGGTGTGCAGCGCGGCGAGCAGTGTCAGAGCGAGAGAAAGAGACGGAGAGACAAAGAGATAGGGAGAGAGAGAGACGGGGGGTGGGGTGGGGTAGGTGACGCGCATTCTGCTTCCTCGGCCCGATGTTTCGAAATACTCTGCTTTCATTCATGAGCACGCCACGAGGGAAACGAGTCTCTCTCTCTCTCTCTCCCTATCTCTATCTCTCGCTCTCCCTCCTTCTCCCTGCCTCTCTCTCTCTCTCTCCCTCTCTCTCTCGGTCTCTCCACCTCTCTCGTGGAACTGACGCGTCGTCTCCTCGATTCAACGGAGTGATCAATGGTCGTTATCGCGCCAGATAATTTTCTAGGGCCGATAAAGAGGCGCCAGCATTTTTCACGATCGACAGCAGAGCAAACGCGGCCGCACGCCTACCGCTCGTGTTACAAAGTGGTTCGTATTATTCCCCTCGATACCGTACGGCTGTTTATCACGGATGTATAAATTGGGACCGTTCATTTTGAAAGCGGTGCGCAAGTCCATTTTCCTTTTTCGAAACACGAGATCTGTGATTAATTCGCGACGAGCCCCTTGCGCCACGATTTATTTCGCAGCTGAGTCGATCAGCCTTTCTTTCTTACTAATATATTCCTGTGTCGGACCACGTTGTTGCATAACGATTTCGCCGCGAATCTGTAGCACGTACAGCCAAATGATAGGCCTGCTTTCGAGGGATCTGTCCGTTATTTCTTCCGCGAGACTGCTAATCTTCGCCCCGTTTGCATACGAATTCCGCAAGATCCTTAACAAGCATCCGTTCGATGTACTTTTGTGTCGCAACCTCTGCGGCGTTCGTTAGATAACGCTCGGCGTTGTCTACGGTGCCTCGTTATTTATTTAACCCAACATCCGTCATTGTCCTTTTTTTAGGGCACAGAACATGTACATTATTAGTAGGCTCTTTTTAAATAATAATAATGGTAAATTCAGTTTAAACAGAGTCAGAAAAATGTTTACAGCCGAATTAACAAGTTTAACGGTGTTAACATGTTTTATTCGATAAACGCAATGATTTTAAACGCAATTACAAGTTGTTGCAACAGCGGAGATGTTGCATATAAGCAATATAATAACAAGAATGATTATAAGAACCTGATTTTGAATACGAACGATTGTAATCGCAATCGCGAATCGATTGACGCGATGCGATTTATCCGTTATATTTTCTGAAAAGCCGAGAAACGCGAGGAACCTCGAGGAGGCGTTACGGGGTGCTCCGGGGATCACGGATTCTCGGTCTCGTTGGGAAACTGCTGGTCACCGCGACAGCCGTCTGCGGTTCGCTTTCGAAGGATCGCGCGGGGTCGATAGGTCGCCGGTCCGTCTCGCGGCAATCTGTCCGTCGGATCGCATCGATAGTCGACTTTCTCGGTCGAGCGTGCCGCCGGCCGTCTTTCCTTCTTCTCGGCTGCTTCCCTCTTCCTCTGCGGTCCGATCGTCTTTTCGATCGATCGCTCGAAGATCGAATTCCAGAGCCGAGTCGGGCCGAGCCATGTTGCTGCTGCATGCCTAGGTGTATCGCGTCGCATAGTGGAACGAAACAGTCATTTCCGTGGACATTGTCGGCCAATCGTCGATCGAATTTGTATCGTAGTTTTATTAATGTCTTCGATGAATGGACGTAGCGGAAGAAACACGCGAAGACGCTAAAGAAGGAAAAGGAAGTTAAGAAGTCGAACAATTGGCTGATAATTGCTGCGATTAAACCCTCGCATTGCGACTTTTATTGCAGCATTTGTTTGTTACTAATAAATTCCTACGCTAGACGGAAAATTTATTTTTATTATATGGCAATCTTTGCCTTAACAGATTTGGATAATGTACACATGTAGTAAATTATGTTCGAAATCTTCGTAACGAGTCTGACACGATATTATAGCGCAAGGGGTTAATCAAATAAATCCAACGTATGTGCGCAGTGTATTTTATTCGAGTAGAAAAATGAAAGATTGAAAGATGGTATAAATTTTCGGCACTGAATTTTGGCCAGCGGCGTCCAAGAAAATTGACGCTCCGTTCGAGCGTGCGCCGCGGCGAGCAGCGTCGGACGACCTAGAAAACGGCAGGCCTACCGCAGGGCCCTCGTGGAAAATTTTTCATTAAGCCTTTCTCCCGTACCTGGCGCCTGCGCCTAATCCAAATGCCTTTGGCTGCTCCCCTGGCTCCCCTGCTGCTCCCACTATCGCGGCCGACCTCCGGCTCGCCGCCGACACCCGCGCCCATCCTCTCTTTCACCTTGCCCGGCGTAATCCTTTTCTCTTTCTCGTTCTTCTCGTTCCTACGTCTATGAATGGGATTCTTTCGAGCCGCGTTTCACCGGGGCACAGACGGGGCGGCCGCGTGCGTGCTCGTGTGCGTGCGCGTGCGCGTGTGCGTGTCGCGGCGCACACAGGCGGAGCGCGAGCGAGCGTGTGTACTCCCGGCCGGCGAGCGTGTACCTTCACGGACGAGTACTCGCGCGCCGGCTCCTCTTCCTCGTACGTATGCCGACGAGCACCTTCACGCATTCCAACCTACTCCCATGACGAAATTCAAGACGAGTCGTCGGCCCGATAGCAGCACCGCTTCTCCGCCTCGGCCGCGTTCACCGCGTTCGCCGCGTCGCGTTACCGGCCGCGTCCTACCGCCGCCGCGTCCCTCTGCCCTCCCCGCGCCCCACCGCGTGCGCGCGTCGGCCGAGAGCAAACTTAGCACCGGCCGAGGGGGCCGGGGAACCCGTTTTCGGAGTTCCAACCGCGGCCGAGTTGATTCAAGAAACTCTTAAGTGGTCCCGTTTAAGATGGCCCGGCCACCGCCGCGACCACCGCCGCGCCTCGCCGCTCCTCCTCGCCTCCCCTCGCCAACCCTCGCCACCCCACGCTTCCTCGCGCCTCGCCGCGCCGCGCCTCGCCTCGACGAGGAAAACGATTTCGAAAGCTAGAGCAAATTGGAAATGCTTCCTTCGCTCGCAGCCCGCGGGAACACCGAATTCCAGCGCGGTACTTTCCTCGTTTCTTTTCTCTTCCTCGCCTTCGTTCTTTCTCGCGCCAGACTTCTTTCTCTCTTCCCGGTTGTTTGTTTATGATACTTTCGGCGAGGGCTTCGCTGAAATAGTACACACTTGAACGCGGGGAATGCTATTAGGTCTTTACGAATGGAATGTGCTCCGCCGCACCGGCTGGGACAGTTTCGACGCCTGGACGCGGCGACTACCCGTTTGTCAATTGTTCGAAACGCGTTCGGGCCGTTCGCGTATGGAAGTAATTAATAAACTGTGGATCTTTGTGCGAAATTCAAATCGCCTTCGTTAATTGCACGATGTAGGAACTATGTAAATGGTTATTCCTTTTCTTAATCATATCAACGTTTCGAATTGTTTCAACGATTTTACTGTTCACGTAATATTTTCTTTTCCCACGAGTATACTCGTCGTAAAGGTATGGCAATATTGTCTGCTAGAACGAATATACTTGCGATAAGAAACCGACCAGATTTTCTGTTGCGTCGAGTACACTCGTGAAAGACGGCCGACCGTTTAATCGAAGGATTTAAATAGCATTAATGCCATTGATAAATTAGCACGCGGAAGTTCGCGTAAAAACCGGTGACTAAACGCGGAAGCGTTTCCTTCCTGGGCCGAGTGCTTCGCCTAACCACAGACGCTCCGGTCTGTCAATTAGGATATCGGCTCCGTGTTATCGTCCCTGAACCACTTCCTTATCCGGTGACACGAATTCCAGCCGCGACAAATATTCCCACTGATACGTCGCGCTCGGAATTGCCCGAGACTTATCCGATCACGCTCGTTTCTTTCGAAATTCTCCGCGTGATCGGCGTGGTCCGCATCTTGCCGCGCAGTGCTCTGCGGTAGCAACGATCCATCCCACAAAACTCAATGTTTCCGGTGCTTCGTATTTTCAACGACTATCATTTTATCTACAATAATGGTTGATTCGAACATTATTGTACAGCATTGATATAGAACAATTTCGCATTATATCGTTACGTTGGCAAGTGGAAATAAAAATTGTCTGCGCCGGTTGCTACAAGTAGAAACTAAATAGTAAGTTCATTCTTTCTTTAATCGCTTTTTACTTTTTACTTTAAATTGATTTAATCTATTTTCAATTGCAACCATAAATGCATAAGATCCGCTGGGTTATCGTCGTAACCTTAAACCTCGAGACAAGGCTGGAATAATTTTAGTCACGGATTGCCGCCTCGGCACTGTGCGTCGCGTCTCGTCGCGGAATATCAATCTTCTTCGATCTTCCTAGCCGCGTTTAATCTATGCTCGTGGAAACTCGCCGAGGAAAACGAATGGGGCTCCTCTTGTTACGGCGGACCCGAGCAACTTCTATCCCGATGGGGGGCTATGGTGGCCCGTTGTCCCTTCTCGAAGTGCCGGCGCGCGGGTAACGGTGCTTCGAGCGTGAGAAAGAAACGTCGCGGCACGCGCGATAAAGGCCGTCCTACGTATTGATAAAGGAACTCCGGTGCCGGGGAGCAACAGCTTCGCCTCGCCGGGAGACGAGGACGCCAGAAAATGGCCATTTTTGATCCCACGTCGAGGCGACAAATTCACGCGGACGTCCCAGAGTACCGTAAACTCGGTGGACGTCCACAGACTTTCGGAACATTTCGTCTCGCAAAATCCCGGTGCTTTTTTCTTTTTCAAGAAAAAGTGTTTCACTGTAACGGTAAACTTTTTTTGCCTTGGTTATTTGACCCTTTAACACTCGAACAACGTGCCTTTCAACGGAAATATCACCGCGCACTCATTCTACGTTCGGATTCATTTCACATTCGCTTTTTATTTCGGGCAATTTCAACGATCCGAATCTCTCTTGGCATTATCTTGTAAATTTATTACTTTATTTGTCAAGGTTGGGGAATGTATTTTCTAAGATACATCTGCCTGACAATTTTAATTTATTGTCGAAAATTGGGAAGTTCGAATGTTAACTCAGCTCTCTATTTTCAAGATGAATATGCAATATAATTGTATAATTAATAATATATAACATAACATATATCTAAAATATGAATTTGAGACAATGAGAATATATTAATGAAATGCATTGGAAAACATACACGAACAAGAAAATATAAATAAGATAATAATTGTCGTAATAAAAATAAGATGTAACTAAGCGAGATAAAATGCGAAAGAATTATTTCAAAATCTGCATAATAAAAATTCCGTTCCGCTCGCACGTGGCGCCATAAATGGCCATCCCGCGTCGTCCTGCCCCGGAGAGCGGAGTCTCGGAGCGATCGAGTCGCGAGAGGGCGGTCGGTGGGCGCTTTGGGGCAGGTGAGACGGCGTCGATGCTGCCGCGTGCCGGCAGATACATAAATTTCAGCCCTCGAAGCCGTGAAATTGGAACGCGTCGCTGCGAAATCGATCCGCGTGGACGGCGGCGGAACGCGATAATTAACTGCGACGGTGCGCGGCCCGCGTTCCGCTCGCGGATGCCGCGACGCGGTCCGCCCTGGCGCCGAAAAATCCCGGAAATTCGAAGGACCGGCAGAGAGGATCGTCGAAACCGCAAGGGTCCGGTTTTCGGGCCGGACGGCCAAACGCGCCGGAATTACGTCCGCTCCACCCACGCGACACGGTCGTTCACCCGAAACCTATGATTTCCTCGCAGGTTCGACGCGTCGTTGCGCGACCGGCAACGCTTTCGATAGCGCGGCATTTCCGTGGGTTCCGCGTGGTCGGCCGCTGATAGATCGCCGATAGATCGCCGGATCGCGAACGGACTTTTTTCTCTTTCTAAGAGAATTTTCTAATTTCCTGAAATTTCGACTGAATTATCTATTTGGTTTTATTGTGGCGAAAAATGATGCAACAATAGATATAGAAGAAAAAGTTACATTTACAAATACTTCGCTTCATTCGATGTATTCTGTGTTCTGCGGTCCAACGACTGGCATTCGCTGGTAACACGAGAACGGAGGAAAATTGGAAGAGCAATAGTTGACGCCTAGTCTCGAAGAACGAACGGACTACGAACTGGTAAATTAGGAAACGGTGTGGGTGAGGGCATTGAGTGTTAATAGATCAATTCATCGCATTCACTGGTTCGACCCGGGTGGTCGGGGGCGAGGTTCGTTCACCGAGTTCGTACGAACTTGAACATAAACACGGCAATATGGCGGCACGTTCGCCAGCTCGGAGGATCGCCGAGGACCCTTCTCGGTAATAATTAACGGGCCGATTGTGCCGTAGCGCAGCTACGGGACACACCGATTGCGCTTTCAACGGGGACTCCGCGTCTGCTCGTTTTCCCGCTTGGGAAAAAATTAGGCGGCGAATTCGGGAGGTCTAAATTCCTGGAAGCCCCCAGGAACCGCGACTCGGAGGGGCTGGGGGAAAGAGCGGGCTCAAGAAAGAAAGCGAGAGAGAGAGAGAGAGAGAGAGAGAGAGAGAGAGAGGCGGTGAGATAGAGAAAGAGAGAGAGAGAGAAATAGACGGAAATCTTTATGTAAAATAAAAATCGTCCAAGCTAGTTGCAAGAAGTATAAACTGGAATTGTCTTTTCTCTTTCAACAGCTGTAATTAGTTACAAATAATGTAACACTATCGTTACAAAAATTCGTTTAACGTCATTTCTGTTTCGTATTTGACTTATTAATTTTGACAATAAGTTCATGAAATCCACAGTCTAATAATTATCATAATATAATTTAGTATATTTATTTATTACAGTATATTTTATATAGTACAATTTAGTATAGATGAAGAAAGAGAGAGAGGGGGAATTGGACACAGAGAGAAAGGGAGAGAGAAATACAGAGGACTAGAACGAGAGCAAGAGAGAGAGAGAGAGAGAGAGAGAGAGAGAGAGAAGAGAGATGGGTGTGAGAGAGTGGCGGGTGTGATATCCCTCCCGGGCGTTACAGGGCGGGTGTTACCACAGACGAAGGGATGCGCGAGGCGCGAGACGCAGGCATAAGAGGCGAGAGCGAAAGAGACAGGGCACGAGCAGAGAGAGGGGCGCGGGAGGGACCAGGAGGGTTCTATAGGAATTATATGATGGGAAGGGAAGCAATTATTGGGATGATGGATGGCCCCGGGGCGCCGCTGTAGTGCTTCTTCCCTTTCTCTCCCTCGCCCCCTCTCCCTCTCTCTCTCTCTCTCTCTTTCTCTTTCTCTCATCCCTTCTACCTAGCGTCTTCTGTCCGTCCCTTCGACTCCTTCTCTCCCTTATCGCCTCCCATCGGCACTTACCGTCTTCCTTTCTCATTACCCTCTCCTACCTCGAGTCCTTTCGAGCAGCCGATTCACCCAAACCGACTCGATTTCGCAAGCATCCGATCGCCCGATCCACCACCACCCCCACCACCACCCTCTCTCATCGCGAGCCGATCGAACGAATAGAAAATCGCAGGCTCGCAATGGCTAACGACTCGCAGGAACCATTCTTAACACTTTACCGAACGGTAGGCTCTATAAATCGGCTTTCTGCCAATAATTTATTATCCATTATTTAGGTGAAAGTGTTCGATTATACTACTGTATAAACTACCACTTTATTAAATATTTTCTTAAATATTAGATATCTAATTGTTAATTATTTGCTTGTAAATAATCAAAGGCAGAGTTGTAGGTAAAAGTATATTTAATAAACACACGGAAAAACACAAGATCTAATATACAGGCTTGCTCGTAAGAGCTCAGAGACAACGAGTGTACTCGTAAGCTTCTTACCGACGACTAACTTGAAAAACAAAACGCGCGCAATGAACTTTGTAGTAACACATCGCTCGACTCTGGTCGACGCGCGCTTTGCGCTCACGTGCGCCGCAGACGGGCCGGAAGGGCCGTCCCATCTGAAAACACCGACAAAGCGTTCGATACTTCTCGGTAACTCAAAACATACAAAGTATAACATTGAAAATGCCATACATTTAAACTAATATTTACTATTAATTTTTAAATACTAATATTTAATACTAAAGTGAACCCTTCGCGGTCGTATTGAGCTCATACATAGCTGCCATGCTGGTCGGAATTATATATTTTGTAATACATTTTGCAAGATTAAGGAGAATTATAATAATATAGAATTGCAGAGGTATCGGTAAACTTGATCGCTGAAAGCATCGAAATATATTTATAAATTAGAAATTGTCGCTTGGGTTACTTGCCAGATTCATACTGTAACTGTCCCGCGAATGCGGAACGTCTTCCGCCGCAAGCATATTTGGCCAAGCGGAGCCTCCGCATTGGAATATTATAATTAGTCCTCGAGCTCGAGATTATCGGATATCGCACGGGAAGAATTGTTCCGGCATCGGCACGCTGATTCACGACAAATTGTAGTAGTATCGTTGCATGCATGCCTGTCGCCGTAATTGACAATCCGTGGCAAGATTTATACCGTGCATCGAATCTCATTAAGGACATTCCTGGCACTCGATGAATTCTTTGCGCGGTGCTCACGAGGATAAACGTTACCTTGGCTTATATGCACTTGCATCTATTCGCGCGAGAATTGAGATGCATATTAACGCCGAGAAGCAGAGACAGGGATCTCGACGGCTCTGGTTAGATCGATCGATGCTTGGATCGACGTTGAAAGAAATCGAATTCGATACCGAGAGGTTTTAACGAAAATGTGATTTTAAGATATTCTATTAATTCGTAACAAATAAAATAGCACTATCTGGATAATGCATTGAGATATTAAAATATCTATATTTATATAGATTTCTTTTCTATTATGTTTATCTATATTTATATTTATTTTATTTTATCTTTTTTCGATATACATTAGTATTTTATTATTTACTGTATTTAGAATACTATTTTTTTTTAAATTTCACACGTCTCGGTATTAAATTAAAGCACAACGGATTAGAATTCTTTTTTTAACAATTGCAGTTAACGATGCTTGTTGCAGTATCATTCTGTTTATGGTATTGTTACAGTTCCGACGATAATTCGTACATCTCGCTACAACAATTCCTCATCGATTTCCCGAAAAGTTGCGCATTTACGCTGGACCGACATCGATAAAATTCGCGCTGTTAAGTCGTCGCTCAAACAGCGCGCGGCAATTAATGCTATTAATATCATAATCCTTTTTATCTCGTCCGCGTCTCGCCATAAAAATTCCGCATCCGAGGATAGAAGCGACTCTGGTGCTCGCGCGCGGAACGCGAGTCGAAATGGAATTCGCCGCTATTCGCCGAGGCTGTCGTCTCTCGCTTAACAAGTTCGCACCACGGACGATCATCCCTTAACAGTTCCACGTGGCGCGCGATCGCGTCAGCGTTATTATTTGGAGAGGTTTCGTTAAATTGAAACTTCTGCTCTCGTAATTTTCACAGCAGTTAAACATTGCCCTGCTCGTCGAGGCTGTAATTACTGTTGCGAACAGAAAAAAAAAACAACGCGGCCGAGTCAGCATTATTATTTTAAGAGGTCTCACCGAATTAAAACTTTCGCCCCCTGTAATCTTCGCCGCGATTAATTACACCATCGGAACAATAATTACTAGACCGCTGATATTTATGCAGATCCGCGCCGTTGAAGATTTATTAACGAAAGAGAACGCTCCGTTGCACGGCTTATTAGCCCGAGCGCGGTAGTTTGTTCGGAAATCAACTTAGCACGTGGCCACTATTACGTTTCGTACGATTTTTATTGCAGACCTTATATATATAACATTTATTATATTTATCATAGTATATTTTATATAGTATAATTCAGTAGATAACTTTCCGAGAAATGATAATTTTATAAATAAACGTTGCAGAAGGTTCTCTTTGCCCGAAGGCTCGGCATGCCCCGGTCTCTCCCCTGGCTCGGGGGTGGCCAGGATCCCGCCCTCGAGACTCCTCTTCTAAATGTTGATTTCGGTGCCGCCAATACCCCGAGTCTGCCACTTAATTCGATTTACTTAGCGAGGGGGCAGCAAACGAAATTGCACGGTAAAGGGCGGCGTCTTCGTCGTCGGGCAAAGAGCCGGCGAAGGGGGTTGCCAGCCGCGACATTCGAACGCACGCAACGCACTCTTACGGGCCGCACGCGGGTCGCGCGCATGCGCCTACACGAACGGGGGGTGAGCGTGCGTCACTTTCGGGCTAGGACTCCGGACGGCCCTTAAATGGTCGCCGCGACGAAGGGGAAGCGGATCACGGCCGAAACTACCGGCGCAGGCTCTCCGGGACTATTGAATTAATTTCTAATCATCTTCGATAAACGCGGTCGGATCAGACAGAGCCACGCGTTCCTCTCCCCGATTCCATTCGGTTCTTCGACGCGTTTCCTCCCGAGACTATCGCGACGGTATTCGACTGGCTCGCCGTTAAACAGCAGACTAAACGCAAAATATAACAGTTGAAATCTAACCATTGGTCGGCGTTTACCGGGTCACTGTGACTCTGCTCGTTTAAATCGTCGTTTAATCAGACAATTTCCAGCGAATAAAGTAAATAAATGACTGAGAGGGTTTTATGCATTTGTGACAAAAATATAATATATTGTATTATTAACATAAAAGCGTCTCTAAATCCTCTAAATATTATATATTATATTATAAATATTGTATAATGTATAATATTTAGAGAATTTAAAGATGCTTCTTTGCATTGTCTACAGCTGCGAAAATAGAGTCCGCCATTAGAGGGTTGAAGTACTAAAGAAATCAACGCAACTGAAAAATCCTAATGTATTATTTTTCATCCGCTTAAACGATTAGAGAATTTTCTCTTTAGTCTCTGTTTCGTAGAATCGCAGGAGACAGTTTTTATTTTGCATAAAAATCCGCAGTCCACCCGTGAGAGCCTTGGTTTTCCGAACATGGAACGCCTATTAATCTTCCCTCGCGGGAGAATGAAAAAACTGGCTGTATTATGTCCGCTGGTTCGCCTTATTGATTCATGACTGTAATTTGCTGCCGGCAATAGGAGATTTATCACCCGGTCTATATGCCTGTTAGTAACAATTAAGCGGAACGTTAATTTGTTAAGCAGACAGTCGCACGAGCCACCGCGCAGTGGTTGATCTTACGAAAGACTGGGACAAAAATCGACAAACGTTCGCTATTGCAACATAGATGTTATATTTTCGGTTTCCTAAATAATTATGCACGAAACAAGCACGTTCTTTTTTCAATGCGTTGTTTTAAAAAAATCAGAATTAGATTTCGTTGATTTATAAATTTTTGTACAATTTAAAAATCTGCAGAAGCCGTTATATATAGTTATATATAATTACAATATATTGTATAAAATATATATATCATATATTAATTATAATATGTATATATAAATAGTTCGTTGCAAATAGAAGAATGTCTTGCTGCAATATTTACCAGGACCCGACAAAAATATCTTTCAATTTGAGAACTTTCCGAAGAGAAGGAACGCGCTTAGGAAAATTAGTTGGTCTCCTTCGAGGTTCGAGATTAAGAGTCGGTTATCGTTTGCGATCGAGGTTGTTGATATCGCGTGCCTCCACGGCCGGACAAAAAGGTAGCGAGAACGGCTTATCCTGCGGAGAGAGAGAGCACCTCGCAGGATGTTAGCAGCGGCTAACAGAATCGAGGATCTCTTCTTCATTCCGCCAACAGGTAGACGCTTCATGGAAACCGGCGTGAAAGGTCCCAGAGGCTGGCTGGTGCTCGTACGGTGTTCTGTTCGCCGCTGGTACGCTCACTTTTTGCGGTGCGACGCGAGTTTCGCAGCATTCTACGTGTAGGTGCTTGCCTTCGGGAAACCGCGGGGTACGTTGTTCACTTGCTAAATGACCGTCGATGATCTCGGGTCGATAGAATGCGCGCGTGTAATAACGGGTTGCTCGGTCGGTCCTCATTCCTCCCCGTCGATCCTCGGAGCAGTCGCTCGGCATTAGAACGTCTTCGAGTTAACGCAGCTTCTGTACTTTCTTCATCCGCCGACCACGAGATTTCAGAAGTTTCTCGAAGCTGACAGCGAGACTGCGGATCATTGGCAAAATAAAAATTGCGACCTCCCTTTTCTTAGTATTCTGAAAATTGGACATTCGTATAATAGTACCTCGTAAGGAGTTTGGAATAGACTGTAGTTTTATCATAACAAGATGAAGTAAAGGTATAATAATTATAATTATTATTATAAGAATGATTTAGGCTAGCCTCACTGACACTAAATTTCCAAAATCCCCACGAGGTCAGCGTTCGATCGTTCCGCGTTACGGCGAATATTTGAGCGGCCCGATCGATCCGATCGTCGATCGATCGGGGCTCCCTGTACTCGCGGACGTGGTTCCGTCGGTTCGACGGGTCCGGCGAAAAATCTGTAACGTGGATCCGGGGCCCCGTGGTCCCTCGCGCCACTGTCGAAGGTGAGAAAGTGAAGGAATCCGAAAAGGAAAAAAGAGCGGAGGCCCGAAGGTGGAGAAAGAGGCGTAGACTGGCAAATGCCGCGAACGTATGAAAACAAATTACGAGGCGGCGTCTGTTTGTTGTGCTCCGGGAACGAGTCGGAGAAAGAGAAGCGGGCCCCGAGATAAACGGAGACAGGTTCACGGTGCATTCTCCTTCTCTCGCTCCGGTTCCCGGACCCCGTCTGCACCGGTGCATACGTAAGAGTAGGTAGAGAGACCGTAGACGGATTCTCGAAGGTGCATTCCATTCCCCCTCCGCCGTTTCCTTCGTGTTCTCCTCTTCTTCGTCCTCTTCTTCTCCTCCACCTCCTCCCCACCTCCTCCTCCTCCTCCGCCTCCTCCTTCTTCTGCATCCTAACCTCGCGGGATGCGTAAACTTGATTATACTCTTGTTGTGCCCCGAAGTCGTTCGCTCTTCTTCGAAGCTGCACCGCTCATTCCAGCCACGTTTCCGTAAAGTGAAATTAAACCCGATCGCCGTCCTAATCCGTGTTTATTCACTTGAACGAGCATCCAGAAGGCATTGAAGGAAAACAGCTAGTCCCCCAAACGAACATTCAAAAGTTATTAATAAACAGTTGAAGAAACCTGTCCTCGTCAAAAAATGCTTTCGAATAAAAGCAACAAAGTATTAAATCCACGAGTAAAACTTGGTAAAATGTTAGATTTCATTACAAAACTAGCACATACATTGTATAAATAACTCGTAAATGTACAATTAAATGTTACAATCTGAATATTTAGTTCACAGCTTTTCTCGCTCGTAAGAAAGAAAGTGTGATACGAACATGTCTTCAAAGATGCTTTATAAAAATGATAAGAAGAATAGGAAATAACAATACGGATAATAAGGTCGCGCGACTCGGATCGCGGCTGAACGAACGACTTCCTAGAGGTCCGCGCTAGCTAAAAAGAGACTGCAGAGGCCTCTGGCGAGCCTTAAAGTGCGAGTTATTTTCAAGGCAATCAACCCCGCGCGAAATAAATCTCGTTCGCCGCGGCCGTCTCGGGAAATAAATCTCTAAAATTAGCGAATTTGCATCCGCGTCCGCGCGGGGGTCGGCCCATTAGAAATTTCCATTGTTCATTATCCTTCGGCTAGAATTGCTTGTCCCCGTTCCGTATCGGCGGATCTAAACGAATCCGGAGAGGCCCGTGTGCTCGGAACGGCACGGAGTAACGCGGCTCGAGCACGCACCCAATTTTTCAAAGCGCTACCGATCGGTATTATAGCGGGCGTCGCGGCCTCGAGATCGAGTCCGCGTAACACGTGCAACTATTGCGAATAGAACGCGGCGTGTCGATCGCGTCAGCGACGGAAGGCATTAGAGTCGGCACTCGGCGCAACCGCCGCCGCCGCCGCCCCGAGAAAAGGTATACCGTACATTTTCCCGGATAATTGCTCTTATCGCGGGCTGCGCTAACAAGTGGTCGGCTATCTTCGTGAACGCGGCAAAGCAAATGTCTTTCTTCGTTAACGTGTAATTCGTTTATCGGCCGATCGGCCGAGCCGCAGCCCGACAATAACACCGGACCGACCGTTTCACCGGCGGACCTAACGACGCCCGACATGAACCCCCGTCCCACGATACGTACATCCCCCTCCAAAAGCATCGGGACGCTTACGGAAAATTCAACAGACGGAAAATCCGATTAGTAATTGGTAGCGATTTTTACCAATTTGACCGATTGTGAGCCAAATGTCGTTCGCGATCGGGAAACGAGGGGTTCCTGAGGTAACTTGAAGCAACTTTTTGCTTTATGAAAGAAAATTAACAACGTGAATTTTATGAGAGCAAATTAAAAATGTTATTTCCGCCTGCGTTAGTTCTTGGACTAATTTCGGCATTGGTTTCATTAGCTCGTCCATTGTTCCTATTTGGTTCCATGTATTTTATACTATGTTTCGCGTATTAAAAACTGAGTATGCGTAGCGAAAACTGTACAACATTTAAATGAATTAGACTTACCCTCTTTTATGAGGCATCGCGCACCTAGCAATTTTACTGTACGGTAGATTTGGTGTTAATATGTGCTGTTGACAATGCGATGCCACATTGCTGACTTACAGACGTTATCGAAATTGAATGAAATATTAGAATTTCCTAACACTTTTGGAGGGGGGTGTACGTAGGAGAGGGCCGATAGCGTTGCTCGCGTCTCTCTCTCTCCCTTTATTTTCTGTTTCCCCGTGGCTCGGTGTGTACGCGCGTAGGTGTTGCGTGTTTGCTCGAGAGGTTAGCGCCACCGCTTTATCATATCGTCTGAACAGCATCGTCAGAGTCCCTACCTGCGCCCTTCTCTCCCTCGCCTCGCGGGGACCAAGAAACGTAGCCAGTCGTCCCCGAGCATTATTATCGTTCTCGAACAGAAAATCGTTTCGGCTTCTTGCGACACGGCCGCCGGAGCCACGATAAAAACGGCGTGATCCAGACACCGCTGACACTAAATCTAATCGACGACTACACACCGGCAGGAACGCCCGACACCGATATTCGACCGCTAACTGGGTCGATACTTGCCCAAAAACTTCGACCCGCAACGACGGACGATGACGATAAACCAGACACCACCGGGCCTGGGGGATGGGGCAATCGATTTTCGAGCTGAACACTGCTCGGATGATACTCCGCTCGAGGGGGGACAACAACCCCCTGTGAACATCGGTTGCCACTCGTTTTTAAGATAACCTTTTCAAAATACCGGTTTCGATGGCATTTCTTACGACAAATTCGAATACGTTCAGAGTAATTTCCTGAATGTATTTTTAAAATTAAATAAGACGTATTCAATTTTTTCTACTTAGCATTTTCCATCGATTATTATTTTCTTAAAATTAAACGTGGGGAAGATGGATGTTCTTAAAGTACCGCAAAAGTTATTTGAATGAAATATTGGATACTAAATAAAATCCTAAATACACTAACTGAAATCCCAAATAAAGTATTAAACAAAACACTAAATTCTAAATGGAATACTAAACACTAAATACAATACTAAATACTGAATGAAATACTAAACGAAATGATAAATATCCAATCAAATAAATCAGAAGTTGTTTCTAGTTGTGGAAACTGCCGAAATCTGAAAACAGGGCACAGTAACTGGCTCCCCTGTCATAGAAATAACAGCAGCGATACGCGATTGAATAGTTGTCGAGTAGTTCGGTTAGGAGGAGAACTCGGTCCGACGTAATATTAAATTTGGAATCGCGTGCGCCGTGGAGCGGGCCGAGTGTTTGCCCGCGATTCTATAATTGGTCGTAGCTTCGTAGTAAAGCGTCTGGGAACTGAAAACAAAGTGCCCGGTCCGTCTCGCAAGATCTGCCAGCGAGCGAGCGTTTCTCGGCCCGCAAATCGCTGGAGCGCCTCGCGTCTCTTGCCTCGCGCCTCTCGCCTCGCGCCTCTCGCCTCGCGCCTCGTTCCCGTGACGCGCTGAATTGACAGTGGTAACTACATTAACCTTTGAAGGGAGGCACCGTGTCAAATCGCATTCGGCACACGCCGGTGCGCCGCGGATTCGAAATCCTCTGGCGATACATCAGTGGTTGATACAAGGGACGCAAACCGGTCGCGATTAAGCTCCGAACGCTGCTCCGGCTGGCAGCCTGTTTCTTCGGCGACGCGACGGATTCGATTTAAATCCTTCGCTGGCTCTACCGATGCGTCACAATTAGCTGCTCGCGCTGACAACAACCGCCGAGACACGCAATCTCCTTAATTCATTCGTATCCTCGCCTTGCCGACACTTTCGTAACTCGGCCGGATCGGAACCGAGTTCTACGCGGGAACGCCGCATTTTCTTCCTTACTCGAACGATGGATTATTAAGTGCAATTTCAGTTTTACTAAATAAAATATTCCAATTCGATGACCTTTTTCACCTTAAAACACCGATTAACATTAAATAAATAATATTATTAAATAAATAATATGTACGTTGAACCGTCAAAGATTGAAGAAAAGAATTTGTCAGCTAATGGGTTAATGGAAGCAGCTTTTACAACTGGAATAATGATGAAATAAACAATGCGAAACCGGTGCTTCGACTCGCGGTGGTGGATTTCGTCTTAATAGGTCGCGTTGGTCGGATGGTGGAAGTAGTGCTCGAATGTGGGTCACCGTGTTTTCCGGCGCGGAATGCAATAAGCCGAATGATTCGCCAGGCAAACGAGTTCGATCGGGAATAGACAAAGGAGGGACGTAACAGGTAGAAATAGAAATGCCAGCGCGATTATTGCCGCGTGGTGGCAATGGCGAGTAAAACGGCGCGATTACTCAACGGGCCGATTGAGCAATTGTCGGCGGCAAGAGTGGCTGTAGTCGGCGCGCTGCTCGTCGGTGGGCTTTGCACAACAACTCTGCGAGTGTAGAGACAAGCGGGACACGGTCTCCCGGTGAAAACGCAAGGACGCAGCGCTGGCAGATATAAATTGTCTCTCGCGGCCTCTCCGCGGAGATGCTCGTCCAGCCGTTCGATCTTCCGAGACCCTAATAGCTAGGTCCTTAACTACTGTCCAATTGATCTCCGATGGATCGGCTCACGCGAGAGCCCCGAGACTCTTCTCGGGCCAACTATTCGAAAGGTAGAACCTTTCTCGAAGCAGGATCTGCTCCGCGGCTCTCTTAACGAGCCAAACTTCACTCTTTCAACCGCACCATTTAAAAATAAATAAAAACTATTGTAGGACACAGAACTATTTTTTATTGAGAACATAAATGAGAACATTTCAATAAGTCCTTTCTTCGCAGGGTGGGACATATATTTTTAATAACTCGCACGGTGGGATGCATACCATCGCAGCTTCAAAATTAGTATAAAACGTCAAATAACATGTTTTTTCTCTAAATTATAAAACAATAGCTCATAATAAATTTTAAGAACAGGAACAACACGTATCGTTATTAACGACAAATGTTCGCTGCTTCACAACTCGCCGATGCATATTGATTTGTATAAATATTTGTTCACTTGTTTACGCGTTTAATGGAATAAATAAATCCCTTTGTTTTCACTAGCAAAATGGACCTTTAGCAGACGCGTCGCGGTGGGCGTCTACCACGAGATACCACGTAGCCGGCAGTGAATGGGTTGACGAGTGTTGCGCGATATCAAAATGTTCCGAACTTCTTCTCTACTGTTTTGAGCCAACAATTTTCTCGGAAAATACGCTAAAATCTGTTTCTAGCGAAGAATCTAGAATCTGCCGATCTCGGTTAGAACGATCGACCTTGCTCGATCGCGGTTTACTCTACTCGACGACCTTAGATCCTTCGAAATCGAGCGCGGTTCCCGCGGGCGGGAGATCCTGCGACGACTCGGCTTCTCTGGAACATTGTACAGCGGACAGCGTCGAAGTAGAAAGAGAAAGGGAGAGAGAGGGAGTAGCGGAAACTGCGGAAAAACAAACGGAAAGGCACGAGGTCGAGAAACACGTAGGCGGATGGAGAAGACTGGGTGCGCGGCGAGAGAGCCGGGGCTTGGTTGCACGGTGCAACGGACGCGTGTGTCGACGGGACATAATGAAACAAGAGCAAACGGGGGCCAAAGGAAGGAAGGAAGGCAGGCAGGCAGGCTGGGGGACAGGGGGGACGCGGGAGACGCAGGGAGAAGGGTAAAAGGCAGGCCTTTGATGTTTTCACGTACAAAGTCGATGCGTTCTCGAGGTGGTCCCGACAGTGGGAGGCCACAATGGCCACACCGAGTCCTACAAGGTGCTACGTTCACATCGTTCTCCATACTCAATTATCATATCGGGTCTGGGACTAGTTCCGTCTGCCCTCGGACTCCTCCGGCCCGTTCCCCTCCGGCTCTCCTCAATTTTCTCTCGCGCTCTCCGGCGTCGGGAGCATCCCTGGCTCGCCCCTCACCCTCTCGGCATCTTTTCTTCGGTTCCGCGTCTCTTTTCTTCGCCGTCCGGGCAGCCGCGCGTTTATCCGCTCTCTCTTTCGCTCCGTCTCTCCTCTCTCCGTCTCTCTCCGTCTCTCTCCCGGTTCGGTTCACTGTTTCCCAGAGCCATTGTCGACCGTCTGCCAGCATAATGCATCTTAAACGGCGGCGCCTCAAAGATCGACGCCTCGTCGCGGCCTCGTCGGAATTCTTCAATATAAATTAGATTCTTGAATGGGGATTCTAGATCGGTGCCACGACCGGACGGGCGGTCGCGCGCGCCGACGGGGTCGAGGGGCGCGGGCTGCTCCGTCCACTGGAATGCTCAAGTATGTATTTATTTATCTATGCGATCGAATATTGGAATACATTTTTCCCCGGGCGGTCGCGACCCCCTCGCCGCGTCCGATCGCGTTCCTCCAGGGGCCACTTCCCGACCAATTTTTCCCACGTCCCGTTCTCCAGGCTGAACTGTCCACGTGTTATTTCGAACGGCGCTCGCTCGGTTTCCTGGAAGAAGGTGGCCACCGCCTACGTAGACACGAGCCTGTGCTCTCCGCCGGCCGATCGATTCACCCTGAACGGAGTCGGTTCGCGTATACGGGCCGCGCGGCGCGGTGTCTCGTTTCCTCCCGAGCCAGAGCACGCCGAGCCGAGCCGAGCCGAGCCGAGTCGAACGCGCCGCGCCGCGGCACGACACCACACGACACGGCGCACACTGATCCGAGCAATGGGAAACAATCGAAAAATTAATAATAATCTTCCTTTCTTTTTATGCGGTCGAGGATGTTTTGAAATGTTCAGGATAGTTTCTTTAGAGAGCTACATTTTGCACCGAAATCTTAAATAATGGCAGAAATGCACAGTTTATTCCGAACCTTTAGTAGCGACTAGAGTAAGATAGACAGTTCTGCTGATGTCAATAAGTCGACATTCCAGCACAAAGGGTTAAACATTTAAAAAAGAGTAACCACCCAGGATACATTATTATCTATTAACCTGTTACATCGAAATATTTGTCATTTGTTTCTTCATTATCTTGATATATATACATATATTATTACATATTTCCTTACGCATCATCTTGGAATATATATTACAATGTATTCATATTTCGCAACAGATTTGTATGCGTCGCGTCTACATATGACATGTGCCTGAATATTAATTTGAAGAAATGATTAAGACAGTTGCGTCGAAAATGAATTAGTTTGGAAGATAGGATTTTTGTTCCGAGTGGCCATAAGATCGAATCAGTGTGCGCCGAGCCGAGGCGAGCCGTGCCGAGTCGAGTCGAGACGAGCCGAGCCGCGCCAACTGCGCCGATCCCGCTTCGACCGCCGTCATTGACGGCCCCGCGTACGGAGTAGGGACGTGTGCGAGCCGCGCTCGCACGCGAACAAGTCGCCTAACGTCCGGCCGGCACGAGATCCATTCATTCGCGCCGAGGCGCCGTCGGCCCGGCCGGCGGGCCGGCGGATCGATCGGCGTAATCCGGTCTCGGATCCCGCGGCCCGATTAGAAATCGATTCGATAACGACGCGCGAGCGTGCGTTCGCTAGATTACGGCCGAGTAGCCTCGAGATGGTATCTCGAGTGGGATCCGGCTACGATTTCAAAACTGGGTCGCGACACCGCACCGGATCCGCGTGTTTGTTTACCGTGGCGCCAGCCGATCGCGTCTTTATCGTCGTATTTATAAACACTCGCACACGTTCTCGCATCCTTCGTTACAGCCCGGTGGAAAGAACTGTGGCGGAGGAAGGGAGGGCTCCCTGGGAGAGCGCCAGGCCGAAATCGCTTTTCAGTAGCGCCGCCACTCTTGCCGAATCGTCGAGCTTCGCAACGGCAGATCTATCCCCGTTTTCTGGTAGACCTCGAGCTGCTCTTGCTACGAGTATGAAAATCGCGGCGTTCCTCTGAAGATATTACGGAACGGACGCGGATGCCGTGTACGTCGTTCGGTCGTTGCACCGACGTCGACGTTGACTTTCCCTGATGAATAAATCGTTCGACCAGTTTGCGTCGCATTCGTAGATAATGCAAACGGCACGGCAGGATTGGACCGGCGGTGTTGGCTCCCGTGCGACTTGGACGCGTTTCGCGACGTAGCCAGGTCTTCCACTCCGCAGTTAGCAGCACTTCGTTATCCCCTCCTGAGCGGAAAGCGCTGGAATCGCACAGGACCTAACAACGCTGGATTGGACTCTCTAAGAACTCGGGAGTGACACGGTCGTATGTTCCAGCGTTGCAACTCGAACCGCGAATACCCCGGCTGCGTTCTCGCGTCGGAGCAACCGGGATCGCTCGAGACGCGGAACCGACGTTTCTGAAAATCCGCGGAAGAGGAAGATCGATGGGGCATCGGGCGCCGATGCTGCTACGTCGTGTAGCCAGTGTTGTTACGAAAGCTATTTCTATACCCTGGCGCGGCGCTCTCGTAGTAAGTCGCACGGCTAGAGCTCGAGGAAGGCGGAGGAGACGGATGGCGAGAGGGCGAGGGGAGCCTCGGTCGGGCGTTTGCGAGACGAGCATAGGTACAAAGCGAGGCTAAGCGAGTGAAAGAAAGAAGGGAGGGTCGCGGGGCGAGCTAGAGAGGCAAGGAGAGTACCGTGGCGCGTAGAGAAGCCCACACGAGTCTGGCCGGATACTCATACTTCCGGTCCTACACATGGCCGCGCGGCGCGCTCTCCGGCTCTGTCTCTCCGGCTCGGGTCTCTCTCGCCTCCTCTCTGTCCGGTTCGCGCGACATTAGCCTGCGCGTACGGCTAGAACGTACGCGTACACACCACCACCGGGCCACCGTCATCGCCACCGACACCCTTCTCTGCTTCCCCCTCCGTCCTGGCCACGCACAAAAGATACAAGCCAACGTCACACGCGACTTACGCCGTCCCGGCTCACGACTCCCGACTCACGACTCCCGACTCACGACTCACGACGCATGCACGTACGAGTGCGGGCATCTCGCGGCCGAGTGTGTGTCCCACTGACGTCACTGACGGGCCACCCTACGCACGCCAGCTTGCTCGGTCCGCGTATACCTACAGGCTTCGGGATCGTTTCCCTGAAGCAAACACAGAGTCGTCCGCGTGACGTCGAAGTGATCAAGCTGCGCGAGCTATGGTGCTTTCATGAACGATATCGAAAGAGCGACACGCCTATGTTCCGAACGTGTCAAATTGTTTTTAGAGTCGGACGTGCAAGACAGAGACGTACTAATGTAATTATGGGGAAAATAATACGCGACGAGATATCTAACATTCTTCATCTCGGGAAACAAATTTGATAGATTCAATATGAAATGTGGATACTTTGAGAGAGTTGATTTCATAATGTATTTCAAGTTTCAGACGTTGATAGTGATTATTTGAAATGATCGAGTAGTACCATTTGATTCTATCATCGTCCACATACGCTCAACGTTTCAACCATTGATCGGAGATTTTAAACAATCGACTCTTACTCCGCATGACGTCAGAGTGAACCGTCCAAGTTGTGTTTGCTTCACTGAACTCTTGGCTTTTCTATACACGCACCGTACACACGCCGTGTCTACTGGTATGTATGAATAGCGCTCGGCTCGCGTGCTGGCAAGGAGGTAGCCCAGCAAGCGGAGCCGAGTCGAGCCGAGTCGAGGCGAGTCGAGTCATTCACCAGCCGCTGCGCGTCTCTGACAACAACGCCCCGACGGCTTCTCAAACTTTACGTCCGTCCGTCGATCCCCTTTTCTCGAACCCGGTCGACCGTTCACCCGACTTCCTCCGCCTCCGTCTCTCCGACAGACTCCTTCTCCCCCACCCCCCTCGCGCGATCTCTCTCTTTCTATAAACCCCCACGATCCCCGAAAATCCCGGCGTTCCGGGGAGAGCGAATTCGCCCGCTGCTCAAGAAGGAGACAAATTAACGGCCGGGGGTTTCCGTTCGTCGTCGGACGCATTTCGATGAGACAGATTTAGACGGGAGGAAAAAGTGGGTGTAGGGGATTACGTGGCCTGTTTACAGAGAGGCCGGCGTGGCGGCGCGCGGCGGCCGAGTGGCAACGCTCGGCTCGCGTCACGCTGCAAAGCGGGGCTCGAGGAGGACGAGGAGGGCGAGGAGGACGGGGAGGAAGGGGGAAGAGTCGCGGGCGAAGCGGGGCGACGGGCAGAGCCAGCAAGCGGCCACCAATTTGAGAATCGGCGACGACCCTGGGCACCGACGACTTCCGGTGGTTCCGTTGACCCCGCGCAAGTTCGTCGCCGCGCGCCGGAGACGCGGCTGCCTCGCTCGCGTCTTTCGAGAACGGCCGAGCTCTCTCGCCTTTCCAATTTCCTCGTCCCCGAAGGAGGAGCGTCGCCGCGACGTCCGCGACGGCTGCGGAAGGCCGCCGCGGCGATTGAGGAAATCCTGATGCGAGAGCCTGAATGGCAAACGGTGGTGACGCTGGCGACGGCCGCGACGGCGCTAGTTAGCGGATGCTAAAAAGCACAGGATACGGGTGGACGCGAGCGGGGTGGCGAGGCCCGGTCGTGTTAGTCGCAGGAAGGGTGGCGGCAGCAAGAAAAGAGGAAGGAGTGGCAACGAAGAAGGCGACGAGCTGCGCACGCGCGCGCTACGTGTCCGCCACTTTATGAATGCACGCCGCAAACGTGCGCGTCGACGTACGTCGCGACGCGACGCTACATTCATGCGGACCGTGAACGTAGCCACCGCCGCCGTCGCCGTCGCCGCCGTAGTGCGTAGTAACCACTCACACTCGCGGCCACCGTCTGCCTACTACGGACGGAGTCACTTATCGTTGGACCGTCGATCCGTTGCGCGAATCGTTAAAACGACGCGCGCCGGCCCGCTTGCTCGATCCAGCCGGCCGAAATACGCCCGCTTCGTCCACTCGTTGCGTGGCTTTCCGAACCTGTTGGTGGAACTCTTTCAATTCGAATGAATGCAACCGTCACTTGAATGCGTCGACCGCCTTACATTTCTTCGCCCGTTTTTCCCGCAATTACCCCTTGGTTTACGGACATCGCCGTTTCGGCAAATTTTGCTATTGTTTCATAAAAATGAAGGTTTGAAGAATGAATATTTAATTTCCAGATTCGTTTTTGAAGTTTCCTAGCTCTTGTCCATATAAACTTTGCAAATGAACCTGCAAGACGTATCCTTAAAGTTTGAGCACAATTTAATATTTAAACAAGTATGCGTCTTATTAAATTATATAAAATTTGTATCCCACGTTAAAAATAATCTCGCTATAAGCAAGAATATAGAGAACGTATTGACTTTCGAACAGTAATTTTATTCGTATCGAATTTTATCGAGCATTATAAATCAATGGCAAATTTGATACGTTTACCATAGAAATGTAGAATACGCGTCGGTAAAGGTAGACTATGGGAAGCGGCGATGCCGGGACGGTGTTTATTTTTCGCCAGCATGTAGAATGCAAATCCGGCGAGCGCGTCCACGCCCGCGAGTATTGACGTAACAATAACCGCACGCGTTTACAGCTACGGCTCGCATTAATTCGCAGCCTGTAATGCACCGGGAGGCCCTCCCACTCGTCTCCCTGTCGCTCTCTTTCCCGGTTTCGCACGTGCACGGTGCAGCGAGCGGGGCGCATGCGCCAACTATACGTAGTGCAACAATAATTCCGCTCATTGACATTTTTCTCCGGTTCATTCATCGAACCTCCTGTGGCCCGGCTGCTCGGCAACGCTGCTTTCGATCGCCTCGATCCCCCTGCGGCAGACGCCGCTAATCGCAGCATGCCAATTCTACCGCGAGAAACATTCACGCGGCGTTCGACGCGTATCTGGATCAAACAACTATTGTTGCGCCAATTTATTGACATCCTCCTGAAGAATCCGCAGCATTCGATGCTCGAATTCGAACGTAAATAATTCGATCGCGGATCATCGGTACTCTGTCTCATGGCTGCAATCAGGCCTTCCGCTTCGGTTTCGATGATCCGAAAAGCAATTTGGCGAACGATGGATTAAAAAGGGTAATCATGGATCGATCATCCATCATCGCGCGGCATTGTTCCTCGCGGCGGCCGCCGACGGGGCCGAAAGGAGGCCAGCGCAGTGGCGTACGCGCGCAATCGGAGGGAAACAGCCCCTCGGGGCCGGAGTCTCTGGGTCTCGGTCTTTTTCCAGTGCTCGCGACGCGGCCGAGGATAATTGCGCTCACGCAACTCGGCTCATTGACGCCCTTCTTTTCCGATGGTACCCCGGTGCGCGGCGGTCCATTCACGGGAGCCTCGCGGTGGGCACGAGCGCCAACGAGCGCCAACGAGCGGCAACGAACGCCAACGAGCGCGGACGAGCGAGCGGAAAGAAGCGTCGCCGTGCCGCGGAGAGATGTCTATTTGTGCATGCCGACGTTACCGCGAGGACGCGCGCGCTGCTGCGATGAAGCAAGAAGAGGGAAAGGATCCCAGAAGTCATATGGAGGAAAGGACGCCTCGCATAAATATGTGTAGAGGCTGGAATGCCAGAAGAGGAGCGGCGCGGGAGGAGGAATTTCCTGTTGTGAACGTCTTGGGATGCATCTGCTGCTGCCTCTTAAGCCCGAGCCACGCGTGCGAGTACCAATTAAGGCGCCACGAGTCGTCGTGATTGGCCCCTCGTGTGCAGCCTATCTCTCTTTCCCTCGCCCTCCCCTCTCTTTTACTCTCTCTTTCTCTCGCTATGCTCTCTCCCTCTCTCTCTCTCTCTCCGCTGTCTTTTTCTCGCTCTTTCCGTCCCGGTTCCCTGGGCTCCCCCGAAAACCAGCAGCCTCGCTGATAACGCGGCTCCAGTTTCCAAGCATCCGCCATCGTTTCGTAATCCGCGGACAACTCCGTCTTCGGCATTGGTCCGCGCGCTTCCTCTTTATCTGACCCCGGCGACTCGGGGAATTCCATCGGCGATCCTGGTTCGGCGACAGCGGTGCTCCCCTCGCTGGTGGCCATTTATAGATTTCGGGCGCTGTTCCGCCACGGTAAACAGACCCCGGCCTGCTTTTCGGGAGACGGGAGAGAGAGGTACCTGCGAGTAGGTTCCAGTAATTCGAGTGGGCGATTATGATCCGACGACAAACATGAGTTCGTTCTGGGTCTTGTTTCTCGACGGGCGAATTAGACCGGGTATACGTTCGCGCATCGAATTAATTTCGAGACGGATTTCCCGCGCGATGATTGCGCAACCTCTGTGTTCCTTGAGACAATGTTGTTTCACGAATGTTTTTAATAAGTAAAAGTATTCGGTTGTCATTATTTATTATTCCTTTTGGAATGTTAGAAGCCGAATGTTAAAGCCGAAAGAGATGTATCTAATAGCTTGGCGAAGTTGCTAATTAATGTCCAAGTCGTTATAAAACAAAAACGAATTTATTCGCCGACTCAACATAATTTGGCAACGAGGTCGCATTGCAATCAGCACCGATCTCTCGGTGGCAGCTTTTCGAAAAATCGAGCAGCGCGCCGTCCCGCTCGTGACTAGTGACTCGTGACTGGCGACTCGTGACGCCATTGCGCGGAGGCGCACCTAACCCACAAACAGAGAGACGAGGGAACGTGTCGGAATGCTTTTGCGAAGCTCGCGGCCGCGTCGCTTTGCACCGGCTGGCCGGCCAGGCATCCTCGAACACCTCTGGGGACGTCCTCCCACCGCGTATTCTTAATTACAGATCCGCCGGCACCGATCGCTGGATAAGGAATCGGGCCCTCGATTGCGCGGTGCCGGCCATCTCGAGATCCCGATGACGGGAGAGGACGGTGCCGGGTCTCCCCCTCTCTCTCTCCCTCTCTCTCAGCCCCTTTCCCGGAAAGGAAGGCCTCGTATCGCTCGTCAAAAAAGCCGGAGAAAATGCTCGCAGCCGCGGACGATGCAGCCAGCAGGGAAGATTTATCCGCGGGACGTGCGACGACGAATGGAGAGAGATTCGCTCGATGAATCACTGCGCGCGAGTCGCCGCTCTCCTCTCCTCTCCACTCCTCTCGTCGGCTCTCTGCGCCCCTTTCCCGGACCAGAGTTCTTCCACCTGACGCACCAGGGCACTTAAGGCAACAACGACACCCATCCGCGGCCAAAAGGGAAGACGAATGCCCGCTATCTCGGATTTCGTGGCGGACTGCCGCGCGATATTTCTCGGCCGGCGATGTCCGTCCGTTTGTCCGGCTGTCCGTCCGTCTGTCTGTCGACTAGCTGGCACTCGCCTGTCGCGCAGGTGAACAACGCCAGCTATTCCCGGTAAATGGGACATCGGCCGTTTCTCCCCATAACTACAGCGTTCGGCGACTACTTGTTTCCTAGCGATATGCTTTTGACCGTTTTGATTGATTACCCGCAAGACGGGCCTTATTGGTCGCCTGGACGAATCTCGAAAATAGTTTCGCCACCATTCGTTCGTAATATACAGGGTGATTCCTGAGGCGGTGATTGCAGGGTTAATATATCGTTCAGGGCGTCGGTAAATTTTCTGACCGATCAAAAAGTCTGTTAATTATTTGCTTGTAAATAATCAAAGGCAGAGTTATAGGTAAAAGTATATTTAATAAACACACGGAAAAACACAAGATCTAATATACAGGCTTGCTCGTAAGAGCTCAGAGACAACGAGTGTACTCGTAAGCTTCTTACAGACGACTAACTTGGAAAACAAAACGCGCGCAATGAACTTTGTAGTAACACATCGCTCGACTCTGGTCGACGCGCGCTTTGCGCTCACGTGCGCCGCAGA
>CM052161.1:546360-609055 GCA_028455555.1 Augochlorella aurata | reverse complement strand
GTGTCTTCTGACATCTTTGCGTTTAAATGCAAATATTGCCAAAACTGTCGGAATTTCGTCAACCGCGTCATTCGCGTCGTTTTGCGTCACAATGAGGATGAAAATGCTATAGTATTCTCATCCGCGAACGTGTTAAGAAACTTAACAACTATTCTAGGAAAAATAAAAAACTTTGCTGCGGAGAAATAATTAAGCTCGGAGAATAACTTGAAGCGAAACTCTGGAACGCGTTTTTGACACCTCTTGGTAGAAACGGTGTTAAGAACGAAGGCCACGCTACGTATTTCTAGAGAACGTCTCGAGATCGCTCGAGCCGAACTTTTCCACGACGGTGCGATCCCCTCGAAGCGCGGGAGATCCCCTTCTCGAACTGATAAGAGCGTTTCCGGCCAGCGTTTCCGGTAGGACTCCGGATGATCTTGTAGCTCGTGGCATCGATCGTTGCATAGACGCGATTCGGCCGTCCGTAGACCGGACTAATTGTTCCGAAGTATCAGGATGCAAGACGGCGCGTAGCGTAGCAGGGGATCATAATTGTAGATTCGACGAGTCAGCTTTCTCATTTGATCCGTGCGTACACGCCACGGTGTACCACCCACGACGCCGTGCCCCCGTTCCGTGAAGGAAAGGAAATGTTGATCCCAGAGTCGGCTTCGCAGCTTTGAGACGGCCGGGCCGCTTTTACTAGGAAAGAAAAACTAGACGAAAGCCGTAGAAAGGAGAAAGAGAGAGATAGAGAGAGAGAGGGAGAGAGGAGAGAGGTCGTGTTTCGGCAAATGCCTGAGAAAGCATGGGCGCGCGAGCAGCTCTCAGGCCCTCGGCGAAGCTTTCCCACACGGCCCCTAACGTTTTTCCCTCCCCCTCCAGAAAACCGATAACCGGTTTTTCTCCCAATTTCATCGGCGATATTTACGAGCCCCGTCGACGCGGGGTCCCCCCGTCGGGTTCCTGTGAAAAACACATGACATCGGTATGCGTTCGTCACTCGAGTAAACACTTGTATCTAATCAATGGCCGGTCGGTTGGTCGGTCGGTCAGCTTGCGACAGAACTACCGCCTCGTCTTCCTCTCGCGCTCTCTCTTTCCCCTCCCTCTGTTTGTCCGTGGTCGCTCGGCGTCATTCATCGGCACGAAAATCATCCGGAGATCTCTCGATGGAAATAAAGAGCGCGCCTCGGTAGCGGTGGCGGCGGTGGCGGCGGCGTCGGTTCGAGAAATGGGCAGCGGCGCGTACAGAAATTCGGTTCCTCGTCCTCGCGTGTCACAGAACACGTCGGAGCACAGCAGGCCCGAAAGCAGCAGCGCGGCGACGGTGGCAGGCGAGAGAGAACCACCACGGTCGGTACGTGGTTACAGGTCTGTTTGGCGGTGAGCGGTGGCGGTCCACTTCTGAGAACTAACGGGTCTGTTTCGTCGTCCCCTCTTTCGAGATCTCCGTCTCTCTCTATCTCGCTCTCTTTCTTTCTCCCGTCGCCCCTCTCCCCTCTCTGGCCGTTTCTCTCTTTCCTCGATCCCACCCTTCGTCCGATTCTCTACCACCCGCGGCAACGCATCGCAACGCTCTTACACGGACGCGCAGGGACAGGCGCGCACACAAAGAGAGCCGGGGCGGAGTGGCGCGCGGGGAGGCTGACCGTGTGGGTGCGTGCATTGCGCCTGCGTGAGTGCGTGTAGCGTCGGGAGAGCGCGATGTGTGCGCGGTCTCTCGCTGGTTGCCGCCGCTGCTCGGTGTGCGCGGTGCGCGGTGCGCGGCGCGCGTCTGCGCATCGCCGTGAGTGTGACGCGCCACCGTTCACTCTCAGTGTGGTGCGAGACGTACCGTGGTGCGGTTGTCGTCGTTATTCGTCTCTGGTTTCTGGGAAGCGTGTGGACTTCCAGCCGCGAGAGAAAGAGAGATAGGGAGGGAGGGAGAGGAGAGCCCTCTCCCGACGCCGCAGCTCCCCTCGTGGCCAGTTCATTCGCCACGAGCGTAGCGAGAACGCGTGTGCGCGAGTGTGTCCGCCTCGAAACTGGATAACAAACGTCGTATCCCGCATGCGACGCGGATCGTGTCAAAGGCGGGACACGCGCGTATCCACAAAGGAGCAGAGTTGGTGTTGTTTTTATCGGAGTATCCGAGACTCGTCCTCGGCCAGCGAGAAAAACAGAAGGACGCGAGGAGGTTACGCGAAGGAGAGAAGCGTGTGCGACGACAACGGCGGTGCCGCGACCACAGGACAGAAGCGACGCGAGCAGCGAGCACCACGTGGCGAAAGCAACAATTTTCGAAGCAACCAGTGCGACACCGCGAGGAGACCGCGAGGAGGATGAGAGCAACGGCTAAAGCGTCGGAAACACGCGCGGCCGCGATGGCGCGTAACCCTCGGCCTCGGCCGGAAACTGCCGCGCCGTCGGTCCCGCTGGCTCGCGTCTTGCTACGATTTTATTTATGGCAGCGGGTCGCGCGTTGTCGCCGACACGTAAGAACCGAGGGAAACGACGAGCCACCGGATACGGGGCGAGGCGATTACGCGGATCGAGAACTCGGGAGGAGGCCGAGCGGCGGTGGGCCGCTCTTCG
This sequence comes from Augochlorella aurata, assembly GCA_028455555.1. Taxonomy (NCBI): domain Eukaryota; kingdom Metazoa; phylum Arthropoda; class Insecta; order Hymenoptera; family Halictidae; genus Augochlorella; species Augochlorella aurata. The sequence goes on along the minus strand of CM052161.1, from coordinate 606,496 downwards.
GAGCGGTCCGATGCGACTGTACAGGAAAGAAGCGTAGAAACTCAAGCCGAAAGAAAGAGAAAGAGAGAGGAGGAGAGAGAGGGAACGATAGAGTGAGAAAGGAGCGACGAGGAAGAACGAGAGGCGCGTACACGCCCCCTAAAAACGCATTAAAGGAGTAACGACGAGCAGCGTGGCTTTAACCGGTAATTGGACCATTCTTTTTGCCATTGAGGTAGTAATGGCCCTTGTAGCGTGGTCACGCTACACTACGGTGCGCCATAGTACTATAGAGACTTCCGGCCCGTCGCAGGAAGTGAGACACACGTGTTCAGACGTGTGTGTTCCCATAATACGGACCCCGACTCCTCCTCTACAGTGCGCTACAAGTTCGATGGCCCATACGGGAAGCAAGCGAGCGACGCAACCCGAGGCACGCCACGCACACACGTGCAGATGCGTGCCGCGCTCGCACACGGACGCGCGAGCGCGCAGGATATATTACCGTTCGTTCGAGGAAACATGAACAGAGGAATTGTGTTGGAAACGTCAACGATCGAACGTGGACCTCGGCTATTAAGCTGCTACATCGTCGACTGCCGTCGCCGCCTGCAAGGTACGTACACACACACACGCGCGCACACAGCGTACAACATTTTTATACGAATTTCGCGAATCGACGCGCGAGAACGACGTCGTTGGGTCGACGATGGGTTCTCGCGTGTTTCTCTCATCCTCGCGAAAAGGATCGAACCCGGAGAAATTCTTGAACGAGCCCACACGATCCGGCGGCCTACTCGATCGGCGGTTGCGCGCGCGCGCGCGCACTCGCTCACGCTCGGCTAACTGGCGCGGGCACGTTGGCCGTTCTCGGCTGGCCTATTATTCCCACGATTTAGGATTTAGGAAAACGAGCGTGTTATTTATCGACGGGCCTCGTTAGCCTCTCCCCTCCGCCGTTGGCCAGCCAGCGGCCCGATATTCGAATCGCACGCCTCCGTTCGCGCGCGCGCCGACCTCTTATTATGAATGAATTTTCGGCGTTACATTCATATTTCCTGTGCCAACGTACGCCCGCGCAGTCAGCCCGGACAGTGGCTCTCATCCGGCCGCGGTCGGAGCCCGGCAGAGAACCGGGACACGCGATCGCGATCGGAACGGGAAACCGTCGTTTCGTGCCACGGCAAATATAACTTCTTGCGTAACATATGAATAATCGCGAGGCTCGAACGGTTACTTTCAATGGCGAGTCACCCGTGCAACGGCATCGTGTTCCTCGCATTCCTCCGAGTGCCGATACTCCTTTCCATCTTTACCAGCGCCTCGCCGATTTATTCGTCCCCGGCATCGTACGCTGTGTTCCTCGAAAATTGGATTTTCCGCCCCTCTTCCAGTTCGATTAACGACGGATTCTCGGTCCAGATGTTATGTTGAACAGGACGCGGGGAAATGGCGTCGCTCCGGTTCTTCGGTCTACCATTACAAAGGTCTCCTTGTAGAAAATGTCGAGCGTGTCGACCGTGTTCCGCTGGAGAACATGGCCGAACTTGTATCAATTAATTTGTCGTTATACGGCCACGGACTCTGTATCGCTTGCTGTATACTTTGTTGCATTCTCTCGGCGTTACGTCGAACGGCGACTGTTGTAAAACGGCGTCGCGTCGCTCCTCGAAATCGAGAACCGTGAAATCGGCCGGCCGTGAATTCACAAAAGCGTCGTCGGCTGTACGAGAGTGTTCGGGAGCCGAAGCCGCGTCGAGAGACAAGCATCTCGGGACTTCAATCGATGCCGATTTTCACCGTTTTATTTACGACTCCGGTTATCTCGATGCCCGGCCGAGCCGCGAGCCTCGACCCGAACGCGTTGTGTATGCAAATCCCTGCACGTTAGAAAACCGACAGAACTTTCCGGTAGACCTAATAGTTAGGCTCGATTGCAGACTGGAGGAGGCTCGCTCGAGGACAGGTACCGGTGGAATGCCGTCTTCGGGGCCGTTCGCACCGTGCCTTCTCGGGAAGCGCGAGCTACGGGGGTTAAAGAATTCGTGGCGCGAATTTCGAACGACTGCCACGCAAAATTAAAATATTTCATTTGGTCAAATTAAAATTGAAAGAAAATATGTAGTTTCAAATATCTTCGCATATCAACTAGCAAAAATAATATATACTAAATATAATATGTTAAATTTATTAAGATATATGTGAGCAGTTGGTGAATCTTTAGGGAAATTAAAAATTATGGGCATCGCACAATCTTTTTTTTCCATAACAATTTTAATAAGTTCAAATTGATGTTCCTAGTTTATTTAAATATTTTATTTCGTGCAAGGTGGCACAACGGCTACATTTCATTGATAAATTAGCGCGCAGAAATCGGTGAAGAAGTATTATCGTTGAACGAGTATTTTCGAAGGAGGCTGATTATATTGTTAGAGGAGTCGGAAAAAAAGAGGACGATCGAGAGGCCCGAGGGACAGAGGCAAAGACAAGGCTCTGAGAGCCTTCTTCTCAAGTTCATCGCTCCCGCGCATGTGCAAACACGCGGGCGAATAACACGAGGCATTCATGTGCCCTTTCTCCGCATTATTGTCGGCGGTCGCGCGTTAGTGGGACCCTTCTCGACCTTCTGCCGCCTCCCCTTACGAGACGACGACGTTCCCGCCCTCCTGTGGGAAGATATACGATAGTACCCACGTTACCCGACGAGGACATCCACTCGGCTTCCCTGGCCGCTCCATTCGCTTCGATTTCTTCTCGCGGTCGCGACCGTTTCCTCTCTCCCTTCCTCGCTCGCTCGCTTATCCTCTCTCTCTCTCTCTCCTTCTCTTAAATTCTCTTTCTTTGTACGCGCTCTTCGCGCGATCTCGACTCCGCTCGAAAACGGTTCCGTCTCCGCGTCAATAAAGAGTCACGCGCCAACAGCTGTGCCGGTGCGAACGGCGCTCGCGATTTACGGCGAACCGATTTCCTCCAGCCGCTCGTTCTCGGAACGAGCGCCGGCTCAAAAACGGCCGCGTCCCGGGGTATTTTCGGCCGGGCTGATTAAATACGCGATCGTGGTTAGCGTGCTGGCAATAAAAGCGTCGCGCCACCTCGTGTTTACGGCTGGCCGGCCGTCCTGGCATCGCTCGGCCCGCTCCTCGTGCTCTATCGCGGCTGCGTTTGATCGCTAAATTATTTCGCGCTTCTCACCCGAGGAGAGGCCACCCCCTCCTCTCTCCCGCGCCGCCGCCACCGCCGCGTTCCCGCCTTTCCCATGCGAATTTCGAGAACGCGCTACGTGCTCGCTCGCGCGCCTCTATTGCGTCTACGCCGATCCCGACGTGCCTGCCCCCACGTCGGTCGTTCTTGCTTTTCCGAGACGGAGAACGACGCGTCGGGCAAATGGAAGTCGACGTCACGGAACAAACGGTTTTCGAACGGTCGAGTCGGCGCCCTGTGTGCAAACGGGCCGGTTCTCATTGATGGTCGTTGCTCGACGCTGCACGCGAGATTAGAAATACTTTCGTAACAGTGAACTCGTCGCGCGTTTATCAGTTCTACGACCAATGCCGGCATTCTCCACCCTCGACTTGTATTACCCCCTTGCCGTAGCGATTTCATCGCAGTTATATCGTTTTGATATTTTTTTGTCGTTTCTAATCATTTCTTCCGGGCGAACGGGAATTGAGAAATAAATATTATTGTAATGTTTTTGCAGTGATAAATTCTTCTTCTAGAGAAAGAAAATTGATATTCCCGCGCGATTTAACACACTCGAATAACATCCATATTTAGTAGAGTATGTTTCAAACTGTCGCAACGAGTCTGACACGATATTGTAGAGCAAGCAGTTAACGGCAAGGGAACGGAATTCGACGAACGAAAAACAGATGATCGCTAGAAACGATCGTCGAACTGATCGAAGTAGGAGAAGGAACGGGTCGAAACGCGGCGAGATAATCGATTGAGGACGGTTCAGTTTTCGTCGCGCGTCTACAATCCGAGCGAGTTGTTCGGGAGCCGCGATGTACCTCTTCCTCGTTCTGGCAAGAAATAATTGCGCAAGTGGCAGCAGATTGAAACGGTCAACCACCGCCCATCCTCGGTTGCACGCTCTTCCCAACGGTCCCGGACGGATAACACGCAGGCAGGCAGGCAGGCAGGCAGCGGCAGAGCGGCGTACTCGACATTCCATTCAAGCATGGCCGGGGCGTGCTTAATAATCTCAGACTCGCGAAGCAATTATTCGAAAGTAGAGGATGACGAGCGGCTCCGAAATTGCAGGGGAGTCCAATGAATCACCGTCGTCGCGGAGGAGCCCGAACTTCGTGAACATTCGGGCCCGTGTTAGGTGATCCCGCGAACCTGCCGGATAGCGTGGCCCGTGGCTTGTTTACGTCGCGGCGCAGAAGGGCCCCGAAGGAAAAGGGGGCCCGCAGCAGACAAGGACGGATGGAGAGGAGAGGAGAGAGAGAGAGACCCTCGCGCGCCTTCGTCGAGAAGCATTTAGCGCAGTGGGCGCTCCCCTCCGTCCTTCCGCGCCTCATCCCCGTCCCTGTCGTCTTTTGCCACCTCCCCGACCCCTCTGCGCTCCTCGGCACCCCTCGACACCCCTCGACACCCCTCGAGACCCCGCGGTCCCTCCGTGAGCGCGGCCCTGCTCTTTTCCTCTAGCCGCGGGTGCAACGAGGACGCGGTGCACGTTGCCCCCGGAGCGCATGCAGAACGAGGACAGCCGAAGCGTGTCTGAGTCGCTGGCCGCCATGACAGAGCGGAATGCATGAGAACGCAGAGCTACTGACTCTCTCGCTTCGCTTACCCTCCCCAGCCCCCTGCCCTGCCCCGCTCTCGCCACGGTCATTCTCTTTCTATCCGTCCGACGGCGTCTCGGTCCCTCCTGCGGCCTCCTCTCGCTCTCGCTCTCCCTCTAGCTCTCCCTCTCGGCGATGGGCGATGTTTGAAAAAACTGTCGACGGTGAAAACATCGATTGTAAAGGAACGTCGAATTCTTAGATTTTTTGTCTACCCTGAAAGTATCGGGGGAAATTGATGCTTTTATTGTAATTATTATTATTATTATTATTTATTTATTTGTTTACGGGTACTAGGTCCTTGGAATTACACAAATTAAATGCGCATTTAATCCGGAACAATAGGAATGTCAAAGAGAATATGATTTTAGGACAGATGAAGCGGAATTGGTAAAATGACTCGGGTGTCTCGATAGAAATTATGCCTTCTTGCTGAACTCGTTTACGGTTCTAGTCGTTATTGCGATGGCTGATGCTTTTTTCGAGGACCCAATGGAAGCTCTACCCTATAATTCTATCGTATAATAGTAATGATCGTATGCATTGATAAAACAACTTATTCGTGATATAATCTTTGATTAAGAAATTGGTATCTCGATCATCGTCGCACGTGTGCAGACCACGGAGCGCGTTCAAAAGAGAAAGGTAGAGAGTTAGAGAGAGCCCAGAGCTTATTGAGTCAGGATGGTCGACCTTCGGACCGGTACATATCTACACGAAAGCATAAGTTAATGTTTGATGGGCAGCGAACGATGCCAACAGATCCTCGCTGTGGACTGAAAAATGGAAATAGCTACAAAACGATAGCGGAATAGGGGTTTGTGCATTTATGACAAAAATGGCTAGCTGAAGTATAAAATTATAAAGGCGTAAGAAGAATTTTTTTTAAATGATTTTCTTTTGTTTCAATTCTCGCTTTTTACAGTCGTCTGTGGAAATTGTTATTTTACATAATAACCCATAGTATATACATGAAATATTAGGTTACAACAAAATGCTGAGTACTTTGATATTATTATAAAATTATAGAAAATTATTTTCTACAGTTTTTTTTATAAAAATATTTCCTAGAGAAACTTTTGCGCACACATCTTTATTCAAGTATACATTTGAATTATACAAAGTTTAAATAAATATACATTACATTACGCAAAAGACAATATACATTAGCCGCGTTTAGGACGTTGATCGATATCTTGAAGCTTCAATTCGGCAAAACAAAGCCTCGATTATCAAAGAATCAGTGCAACACCGCTGATTCGCAGTTCTCGGTCCATTCCGCCTCGCTCTCCTCGCATGGTACGCATCGCCTCGGCTCGGCTCGACTCGGCTCGATCATCTCTCGCTTCGGGCCCCCACCCCAGCCCCTTTAATCTCCATATCAATCCCAGTCGCCGAAACTGGCGTGCCTTTAAGCGCGCCGATTTGGAATTTTTTCGCGGGCCCCGAGGCGCGCGCAGCCAGGCAGAGGCACACCCTACGTCATCGCGGCCGTCGTCGTCGCCGTCCCCGTTGAAAGACGACGCCCTCGGCTCGGTACCCGGTGGTTACCAGCGTTTACGATTGCGATCTAAGAGCAACGGCTCGTAACTGGTACACGAGCAAACGGCCGAGACATAATTGTCCCGTGCGCCGTGCCGTTTCCGGCGTCAATTTCGTGAGGTGTCCCCCGAGTCCCGGACTGCGCCGCGCGCTCTGCCCAGAGGGGTGGCTGCCGCGGCGGGCAGACTCTCTTGTTGGCCGACGCGTCTAACGAATAATAAGACTGGCACAGTGATTCGATCTTACGAGCGCTCCGAACAAAAATCCCATCTTACAAACAAATTCATTTTCGACCTAACTAGCTTAATAACTTTTTAAAGATTAATTGATTTTTACATAAATAATATACAGGTCTGTTAGAAAAATAGCAATGATCTTGTTTTTTTTTTCTTGAATAAACAGATCTTTTATCAACATCTAGTATTGTATTTTGTTAGAAACTGTGTACTGATTAATTTTTATTCGTACCATTTTTCATTATGGACCACCGGGTGGTCCGTATGTTAAATAGATCTATACACACGACGCGCAAAAATCTGTTGTGATAACTCATATTCCAACATAATGACACATATTTGAACATAATATATAGACGAGCAACAAATATTTCTTTGTAAAAGGTTAATAAAAAATACAAAATTATTATCGATAGCATATTGTTCATAAGGTATTAACGAGTATTACATTTCTGACTCTAGATTACGATTACGTTATAAAGAAAAATAAAAGAAAGCATCGATTTTTCGAGTTTTTTCCGTTGCTCGAATCACTGTGCGGCATGGGAAAGCGGAGGAGTCGCGCACACAGGTGCTGAATGTCGGCGCGGCGCGGCAGTCGTGTGCCAATCGGTCACATAACGGTCGCACGGTCGTAACACGGCCGCCACCGCCGCCGCCGCCGCCCCCGTGACGTCAGGAGATTGACGACCACGCCGCGACGACGACAATCATTCATGCGAGTCCGGGGAAGAGGCGCGCGCGTTTCGCGTCCGATCAAAACTTCCACCGCGATCCCGGCCGCCGCGCGCGCCGATCCCCGGCTCGGACTTCATTTTATGTCCATTCAGGAGACCGGAGAGACTCGGAGAGAGCTAATGCTTTCATCGCGCACTTGGCCAGTCGCAGATTTGTTTTTAACATCGAGTCTACCGAGCCGGTCAAAATCATCTTTTTTTGCAGTCGTTGGTTCCAAGTTGCTGGAATTATAATATGTCATATTATTAGCTAATTTGTTATCGTCATTGACGCATTCGCAACTGCGCAAATACTTGAAAAATTTCATTAAATTATAAGCGTACCCTGTGAAGATCTTAATAAAAGGAACACTTTGGCGATCGATCATTTTGCCGCAAAGATGTCTCTAACACACTGGCTCTGTTTCTGCTTAGAATTTTGCGCCTTTTTTTTTACTTACGGAAATGTTGAATCAAACTTTGTGGATCAAGCTTTCCGTTATTATAGGCTAATTAACGCCAACATTAAACAGCATCTATTTTATTTTTATTTTACTCATCGCAGAAGGCTCTTAATATTCCAATTCCATCAACTTTGAAACAAATAAAACGCACAACTCGGAGCATTTTAACCGACTCGGCAGATGCTCCAGTCGCAGAGGGAACTTGGCCAGAGCAGATGACCGTTGCAAAATTAGAACGCGCGCTTATAAGAACGCCGAACCACCTCTTGGCCGTCGGAACGAGAGGGTTAAACCTGAACACGCTCTGTTACGAGAAACTCGTTCGGCCGTTTTCCTTTCTCGGTGCAACAATGACGCAATATCGTTGCAGCCTTGCCAGGTGACCACCGCGGAGCGGATCTACGGTGATTTATCGTAGTTGGACCGCGTTGATTTCCACTCGATCAAGGATGCTGGAAAGAGAGCTATCGAGAGAGAGAGATATATAGAAAGGGGGAGAGAGAGAGAGAGTGACCGATAAGTTTATGATGGAGGAGCTGTTACGTCGGCAACACATGTGCCGCGCGTGTCGGACAGTAGTTTCCATCGGTGTCGGACGGCGAAACGAATCGTGCCGGGGTAGGTGATTTTCTCTGGTGTCCGTCGCGTCGATCGGACTTCTTTACCACCTGCGAGACGCGAGGAATTCCGCTCGGAGGCGGCCTTGATCGCGTATCAATCGGTAATAGCGGAGTTTGGCGCGGGCTCGAGACGGCGGGGCGGAGGTTTCGAGCGCGCCTTAACACGCGGAGACGGCTCCTCTCTCGTTGGGTCGTTGACTCCCCGTTTCTTCTTTCTTCGAATCCTGGGCCCGGTCCCCGTGCTCGCCAGGTCCCCTCTCGTCTCTCTCTCTCTCTCTCTCTCTCTTTATCTCTGTCTCCTTCTCGGCTCCCTGCTAAATCCTTCTCTCCGGCGCTGGTCCCTCTTCTGTTTCCCTCGCCCTTCCGCGGCGACTCCGGCTCTCTCCTTCTCTCTCAGTCTCTCTGCTTCTTTCTCCTTGTCTTTCCTCCTCGCTCGCATCGCCTCGCCTCGCCTCGCCTCGCCTCGCCTCGCCGTCTCTCGTTTTTCGTTGGTGCACGCGGATGCTTCTTCCACTCCGTTCCTGCCAGACAGTAAACAACGCCACGCCGTGCCCACTCCTCTCATTCATATCTCACACGAGCGCATCCCGAATTATTTGGATGCCGGCGTATTTCGCGCAGCGGGAGCGGACCGGCCCGAGAGGGTTGCTCCGGCTGCCTCGCGTTGCTCGCGATCCCGAGCTCTGCTTTTTTTTCGCCGGGCCTGCCAGGAAATTTCGAGGCCGGTAACGCGAGGGGTTGCGCCCCGGACAGTCCGTTAATTGGTGAAATAGCTCGGCCGGCTGCCGCGATTCTTCGTTTTTATCGGCTCGTTAAAGCGTTGAGACACCGGCCGAGAACGGCAGGCGGCGCGGGCTCCGCCCGGAACACGCGGGCAACCGGAAGCGGCATACCTTGTGCGGTTACCTTACGGTTTCTTCTTAGAATTATACTTGCTTGTGGGAATCACTTTCATACTTTTCAGAATTTTTATTAATTGACACTAAACCTACCGAACAATAAAACCGATTGGGGTGCATTGCCCGATTAAAGCGACAAAGTACAATTTATTTAGATTTTCTACAGTTTTTGTTGTAGCAGTTGTTCGAATAATTTATGCAATAATTTTTCATGAGAATATCTTCACTGTTATTATAATTTTAAAGTGAGAAAAGAATGGCATAAATTGATGAGATGTCTTCGCTAACTAACATGATTCAACTCGGTGGAAGCTGCTTTTCTATCTCCTCTTCCCAAATTGCCCACTTTTGTTGACAAGCTGTCAAACAGTTCGGTAGAGTTCCTTGCAGTCCTGTCCCGGGCCATCTTATTGCCCAAACTAGCCGAGAGGTGGCGGCCGATTTCGCGACCCCTTCGGACCAACAGCCTCGCAACGAACCTGAATCTTATAGCAACCCCTCGGTAATGAAATTTCGGAAGCTCCTCGAAGTTCCGCGCTGTTCCGAAGTTTTTCCGGGGCGCTCGCTTCGTTTTTCCGGCCAACAGAGGCTCCGCGAGGCTGTTCCCCGTAGAGTTGCGAAAGGTGCAAACTGGAAAATACGGGAACGCGCGCGCCGTTGCGCTTGTTCTTTCGTTATGAGCCAGTGAAGCGTGCGCTGCGACTCCCGGCGAACTTGCCCGCGTGCGAGACCGTGCCGCAATACCGTTCAGAAAAACCGGCGTTTATCATTCCGTTGAACAGGTTTATGCGATTAATATCGTCGGAAACTTCCGCCGTAACGTTTCATTTCCATGATCTCGGCAGGAAATGGTGGATAACCTCGGAAGCGAAAGAAGTCGGATTTCTTTCTCTTTTTCCTTTGAATTAGTCCTTCTCCTGATCGAACTAAAATTTAGTACATCATTTTTTTATCGACTGAAACGAGATAGGAGACTGGCAGTTAAAGTTTTAAAAAGTTGAAAAATAAGGGCCACCCGAGTGTACACTCGCGCCATCGGATATTCTTATATAAAGTCGATTTTCTCTCGAAAAGATTAACTTTTAAACCCCTGTCGATTGGACATCTTTTACTACCCCCAGTGAATCCAATGAATTACTACCCCCTATGAATCCTTCAAGTCTGAACCACACTTTCTCAACACCCTGTATGCATATAATACGCCACAAGCGTGTTGCCATTTCGTTCGGTAGTTTCCTACGTGTGCACGTGGACGCGTTTCGTGTATTCCTTTGAAAAATGGCGGCCGACTCCGCCCTTATTTCGTGGCAGTTATTAGAGGGTCCCCGGGAAGCGAGTCTAGAAGCGCGACGAGAAACGGTCGTTTAGCGTAGCTCGGCCGGTAACGAAGGGAAACCGATTAGAATCCGTATTGGAACACCTGGCAGGTATCCGCGCAGCGTCTCCCGAGTGTCCGTTCAACAGGTGCTCGGTGTGTCCGTGGTGTGCGAGTCGGCTGAAAAGGAAGCCGGGTAGGCGCGAGGCGAAGGCGAAAGAAGTCGAAGGAGAAAAAGAAGATGCTAATTGGAGCGGCTTGTAGCGTCCAGCAGCGCGTGTTAACACGACTTCCAGGTACTCGTCTCCTCTCGCCTTCTTCATCTCTCTCTCTCTCTCTCTCTCTCTCTCTCTCTCTCTCTCTCTCTCTCTCTCGGTTGAATACTTTCCAGTAGGTGCTTCCGGCTAGACTCCGGGGCGGTCCGCTTCAAAGCGAGTCTCTTTCGGCGCTCGAATGCAAGGCCGACGGAATGGAAAGCGGCGGAGAGAGAGAGAGCGAGCCGGACGACAGGTATATAACTCTCGCCGAGGAAAATATTCGGGGACCTGTGGAGGGGGTTCGAGGAGAGAGGGACGCTTTTCGAGAAACTATTATGAATGATCATCCTCGAGCGTTCTCCGTCCCGCCGGCTCGCGTTTTCTCTCGCTCTCTCTCCCTCTCTCTCTCCCTCCCGCTCCCGTCCCTCCGCCCCTGGCCACCCACACCCTTTTTCTCTCATATATACACCCGTTAGTCGGACGCGCGCTGGACAAATATTTGCTCGAATTCAGGGCGACCGCTCGTAAATTAGAGAAAGACCGCGCGCGAGGAGAGGTCTCCGAAATTCTTGAGGGCCGTGCCCTGGTTGGTCCCCCGGCCGCGTTCCTTTTCCCCCATCCCGCGCGCGGTTAGAGCCTTCGGCTCCTCGCGTCCCAGAGCCCCCGGAGTCTTTGGCCTGCGCGCCGCGGCAGGAAATTAAAACGGCCGAGAGGCGGCTTCATTCCTTCGCGTGGCTTCCCCGAAAATCCGCGACGCGCCGCTTTGCGGACGCCGACGTGATCTGGCTCGCTGCTCGCTCCTCGCTCCTCAATCTACGGCCGATCTCTCGATGCTCTCGATGCTCGCGATATTTCGCGCGCATCATCCCCCGGCGTTTCTGCTCTCGACGGTGGATCGCTGCAAGAAGAATATCTCTCTCTCCCTCTTCGCGTGTAATTTCTCTCGGCGAAGGATGCGCCGATCTTGGCATTCGGAATTCCATCGAGACGAGACTATATCTCCGCGATCAATGGGGGAAACGCGTCGGTCGATGCCGCGCCGGTCTCGTCCTAGGAGAGCGAGGCGCGTGGCGCTCGCGCGTCCGCCGTGAAAATGCTGAAATTTACGAGCCGGGAGTTCCCCGAACGGAGGGCTCCCGAGAGAGCCCGCGCCACGGCCTCCCGTCCTTCCACGGCCTATATTTAGTCCGTGAATCATACGATTCGCGCGGAGTTCGTCACCAACGGATTTAGTCGCTCGGAGGCGAGCCGCGGCCGCTTCGGGGACGGAAAAAGGTCTCGCACCTCGTGGCGGCCGCAGGAGTCGCCTTCCTTCCGCGGAAAGCGAGGCGAGGCGGCTCTCCCCGAAGGGAAACTCGTGACCAAATGGAGAGTCGGCGCACGGCTGCGGCTGTCGGCGGCGGAGACGCGCGCCTCCGCGGGGTGGGAAAGAAGCGACAAAGAAAGAGACGTTTGTCCGTGGATGCTGGATAGTCGCGTTCCCCCGCGGCGCGCTCTTCGATCGGGACTGGTCCGAGGGAGCGAGACGCGCCGAGCGCTGAAGGGAGGCGGCCGAGAGAGGGAGGAAATGTCGGCCGGCGGCGGAGGAGGAGGACGGAGGGAGGGTGGCGGGTTGGAAGGGAGCAGGAAGGAAAGAAGGAAAGAAAGAAAGAAAGAAAGAGGATTGCCGTTCGCGGGAGAGGCGGCGGAGGATCAGAAACGTTGACCGGGCCGGGGTGGAAGGGGCAGAGAGTCGTGTCGGGTGGGGGTGGGGGCAGTGGCGATGTCCTAGCGAAGGTCACGGCCGGGAATGCGGTTTGCGTCCGTCGGACCAAAGTGGCGTGCCGCGTTGCAGTGCTTCGCTCTTTCTCCTTCGCTCCGTCCCGGTCCTCCGTTTCCCTCTATCTCGTTCGCCTTCCTCTCCGAGTCTCGGTCTCGCTCCGACCCACTCCGGCTTGCTCGCTCTCCTCGTTCCTCTCCCTCGTGCCGCAGCAGCGCAGACTGCAGGAATGCACCAAATGCACCGCACTGACCGGTGCCCGTCCCGTTCCACTGCTTCCACTTGTTTACTTCGGCCGCGCGCCGCTCCCCCGCCCCGCCCCGCCCAGCTCCGCCGAGCCTCTTCCACCCTTCCCCTCCGATGCACGCCGCAACGTCTCTTCCTCTACCGCTTTCTCGTTCTCCGACAGAGACGAGTTTACTACTCCTGTATCCTTTATCCTTTATTCTGACGTCCAGCGCCGTTGCCTCCTCTCTCCCTCTCTCTCCCTCTCTCGCTCGCTCTTTCGCTCTCTCGCTCCGCTGCGGCCCGTACCCCGCACCTTTCTTTCGCAGCTCCACCCCCGGCGCGAACGTTCACCCCTTCGGCTCCGTGTGCGTTTCGCCCGTGGCCTTGCGATACGGTACGCGCGTGTACGCGTTTTGCTCTATAAGGAAAGGGCCGCCAGGTATGCGCGCTACCTTGCCCCGGCAAGGTGACCAGAATCCTGCGTTCGTTATCCGTCTTCTTGTTAGCCGCGATAGATTTTTCCGCGCCCCGCTACACTCTCTTCTTTTCCTCCTCCGTATCCCTTCGCTTTCCTCTCGTCGTCACGTGTCCTCCTTCCTCGCAATAAGCTGCTCTTCGTCGCGTGGTAGAACGCAAATTATCTAATGCTCCGGTACATTCGGGAGAAAAAGAACGCGGGAAGGGGGCGAATCGCGGGGAGATAAACGGACGATCGTGTGCGCCGCGTGGACGGGTATCAACGGATTCCACGGGGCCGGCGGCATTCCGCAGAACGGAGGAATTTCTTGGATCCGCGGAAGGGTGCGTGATGTAACAACCGGTGTAGGGTGCAGGGACCTCGGAGGTTTGACGAACTCGAACGCTCTCTCGTCCTCCCCTCGACCTAGCCGAATCCCGACGCGATTCTCTGTCCCTCTGGCCCTGACCCACCCAAAGGCTGCAGTCACCCCCTTGTGCAGTAGATGGGGTGTGCCGGTGGGAAGCGGTCTCCGAACCGACTGGTCTCTCTCTCTCTCTCTCTCTCTCTCTCTCCCTCTCTCTCTCTCGTGTGCAGAGGAGGGTGGGACGCGCGCGCGCGCGACCACCAGGAGGCTCGCAGCGAAAGGGGGTGTACCTAAGCCGTAATTGTATGCGACCGTCTGGCCGCGTGTGCGCGCGGAATTCGTGGCTGTATCTATGTACGCGAGCGGGCCAGCCTCTGTTTAGCGGCGAGCCGACACGCCGCGACTGTTAGGGGTGAGTCGAGCCGAGCGGAGGGGGTGCGGCGCGTCCGCTCCACAAATCAATACCCATTGGCTGCCGCGTGTGTACCAGCCGTGCACAACGAGCGAAACGTGTCACCCACCGACCCAAAGGACGATATAGCAGCTGCACGCACGGCAGCCGGCATATGTCGGCCGATGGACGGCCGTTCGCGCCGCGTCTTCCTGGTCGCGTTTCTCGCTAGACGGCGACTAAGCGAGTCGCCGCTTCCAGCCCTGCGCGGAAATCACTGTCGTCTCTCGTCACCCATCTCCAGCTTCTTCTCCGGTTCCATTTTTCTACGGCGACGAACGTCTTCTCCGATCGGCGTGTTCAGCTCGGCTGCGCGTACGCGGCTGTTCTTCTTATTAGTCGTGAAAGAATAGGATGTCGCCGGAGGGAAGATATATCCGGCGCGGTCAATACCGTTCTTTTTTTTCGACGGCCGGGACTACTCGAGCTATTGTTCCTACCACGGGGACTCGCCGCGCAATTACTCGGCAGCCCGCAGTGACGAATCCAATAACAATCCTACGACCATCTCCGCCGAGCAAATTTCTAATTTCCTCTCGTAGCGCCTCGTCTCGACGCCGCGGAGGAAGCCGACGCTGCGCTAATGTAGACAGACGTCGGGAGAACGACTCTGGCCCCGGCGGGACCGCGGCACCGATGCGGGTCAACGAATCTTTGTCCGTGATCCCGCCCCCCGTTTGCGCTTCAACCCCTTGCGCTATGATTTTCTTTTCACAGTTACGTCGATCGGCACTGCCTCGTTCGTTAAGAAACCCTTTACGGGCTAAAATATACGCTATATTCATTAACGTTTTGTATTAAAATAATTATTATCGAAGGGATGTGCAAGTAAAGTAAATCGAAAATAATTTGGGAAACGACTTAAGGTAGATTAAAGACTGGAAATATTCGTCACGAGTCTGACTCGTTATTATAATCCAAGGGGTTAGTATTTAAACATTGAAGCAAGCGTTGCCATACAGTAAATCTGAATTTTCTGTTCGGCATAGGAATTTATTCGTAACAAACAAAGGCAAACAAAGGCTCACCGCAATGCTATCAATTCTACCGCGAAGCTGACCAAGTTTCTCGATTTTCCTTTCAACCGGCTCGTGGGCCGGCTGGTCGTCGAAATTCGGCGAGGCGGGCCGGCCTGGTGCCCCCAACCCGAAAGTGACGGCGCGGCCGCATCGTGTAACAGGGCCGCGCCGTGCTCGGCCGCGTACTCTGTGTGCGTGTACGGCGAGCGGCGGTGGTGGGGGGCTTCATTCAGTGCGGCTCTCGGTCTCGGCGCGGCGCATGCGCAGCGGACCGCGCGTACACACGCTACTCACGCTGCGCTTCCCTTCCTACTCCAGCGTTCCCTCACACGTACGCCTGACGCGCGGCGCGCGCGCACACACTCGCCCGCAGCATGCATGGACTTTGTACTCCGTGGATCGTGGTCGCTCCCTTTCTCTCCTACTCGGTCCCCGGTGCCTCGCGCCCCGCGTTCCGCTCGCATCTAAGAACGAGCCGCACGGACGAGCGGCGTTCCACGAGACAGAGAGAGAGAGAGAGGCTCGTGTGCGCGATCGCAGCCGAAGAGAAGGACGGTAGAGTATGCGAGGCCCACGGGCGGAGGGGCCAGGCTGGCGCGGTGTGCAACAGCTCCTCGAGAGAGTGACTGAACTGCAGGAACGACGACCACACGCCGGCAGCGGTCCGCGCCGAGCCGAGCGCGGCCGAGCCGAGCCGAGAGGCGAGCCGCGCGCCTTTTCAAGACGCCCCGAAGCGAGCTCCACTCTGCTTGCTTTTCCTTCTTCCCGGCTCCTTGCGCGACCATCCGAACACAAAGGAGGCCCCGATAGGCGGCCGCCTATTACGAAACGAATTACGACACGACAGGCTTTCCTGCCGCTGCCCTCGCGAACGTTTTCCAGCGGCGTGCCGTTCGGTTGGGCCCCGCGTGGGCGTATGTGGGACGCGTCGCGCCAAACGAAAGTATCCCAGATCCGCTAATTGCTCGGCCCGAAGGACGCAACCGGGTGACTCGGTCCTCTCGCTTCGCCCAATCCGACACCGGACGTCACTGTGCTCAGGGCTGCTGGAAATTACAGTCCGTTCAGGGTAGTCGATCCAACATTTACTAATTTATTCATTCGCAAACGAAATGCGCGATATGCTTCACATTCCCAGGAAATTATTGCTTCGATTTGATTCTGATCCGAATATCCATTAGGGGGTGCCGCTCGTCGTCCATTCGTCTTTCAAACTCATTCCCGATCATCTTATTGAGATTAGCTTGCCACGTAATTTTATTTGACACGCCCACTTTTACTTATTAACAAAACGAAATATTGAAAAATATTTCGAATATATAATTACATAATTCGAACGGATTACGTTCCAAGAGCCTTTGTTCGTATTCGACTCCTATCGAAACCTTTGACGATTGATTAATTATTTTAAACATATCCTGTAATTTGATCTCGCTGAAAGTCTCTATCCCAGCGAAGTATCGTACGAATCGGCTCGCGAGGCCTAATCGATTCCAATTCCGGGCCTAATCGGCTCTGCGTACCGGTCAGGGGGTGGATCTATCGCCGGTTGTTTACAAGCGTCGGGTCCGGCCGACAAGCGGTCGAAGGCAGGGTGCCGGGGCCCGAGTTTTCTCGATCGGTGGCCGCGCGGTCGCCGCGTTAAGCTCCGCTCCTCTTTCTCGGCCCGTTTCTCCGCCTCCGCCGCGACCTTTTCGTCCTCCTCCACCTCGGGCTTTTTCTGCCGCCCTCTTTAGCGAGAAAACTCGATTCGGAGTCGACTCGACCCGATTCGACCCGACTCGTAACACGCGCCGCCTCGGCACAGCCTCGTGATGCATTGCTTCCGAGAAGCGACAGCACCGGCTCCAGCTCTCCGCGCCGCTGCACAGTGGCCTGGCGTACCGACGATTCCTGCCCGAAATTATTTCAACGTTCTTTTCAGATTTAAGCTTATGGTGCAATAGCTCGTTGAATTCGTCTCGACCCCAGCTACAATTCTATCCGGTCAAAAATATTTATTAACCCCTAAACAATCGAGACGATCGGCATTTCTTACGGAGAAAACATATTTCTGCAAGCTTTTGTACTCTAATTCGTGGAAGAGTGGATACTGACCAACTTTTGTTCGGAACATTTTCTTTCCGGAGCGTTGGGAACGGCTGAACGGTGCACAGTGGGGCGTTTGATCCGGAAAACCGCGCAACGCTATTCTAATATCTCTCTCAATATTCGCACTGCTGCAACTTTGACAATATTTTTCGAAATTTCATGAAAAATGAAAGATTTGAAACCTTGGATTCTCTACTTTTCGGCAAATTAACCGCTTTTAATTAAACGTGTGTTGAGGGAATAAAATCCTCCCTCATAGAAGAGTGTGCAAAACGAAAGATTCTAAGGAATGAAAAACATGCTTTGTCTACGATACCAATGGTACGCGTTAGCACAGTTTCCTCGGAGATAGCTTTACCGCAGCTCGTGTCATAAACCATCTGCCGAGCATCTGCGCGGCCATCGTCCACGGTGCTCTGTACCAATGTGGCCGCTGCACCGCTAAGATATATTAATTATATCAGATGTATTGATCGCTCGGTCAATAGTTCAACGCTGCGACGCTTGTTTTAAAATAGCTGTGAAACTGAAATTCGGACTTGAACCTTTCTGGAATGCAATCGCACTCACCCTGAAGTAAAGAAAATTCTTAACGAAGTCGTACACCGGAACAAAAATTACTGCATCATGCGTTGCATTTAAATATTGCGAACACTATACGTATATGTATATGTATATATACATGTATATTAGCAAGTATCTAGCCGCGAAACTGCCGCGCAAGACGTAACGGATAAAGCGGAGAACTCGCGCCTATTGCTCGGTCTAAATCGGAGCACGGCGGGCCCGGTTCGTAGCTCGCTCGCGGTGGAAGTTCGCCGCTTGTGTTTCCTGTTCTCGGAGAAACTTCTCTGGCCGCTAAGCGACAAACGCTTCCAGGGACGACGCAGACTAGATAGACTCGTCTCGAACTGCTGCGCGCGGTTTATTAGACGCGTCCCGGCCGCGTGTTTTCGGCTCCCCGAAGTCGCTTTCCGAAGCATCGCGTCACGATGAGTCTGCGGACGAGTCGACCTGTAACGGAGATTACGCCGGGATTACTGTAACCCAGTTCCGTATCGCGCGCTTCTTTTCGGGGAGCTCGAGCGTTCATTGAATCGACGGCTGATGCTGGATGAGGCGAGGAGCGCCGTCGCGTTTTCGCTCGATTGGAATGCCGCTGCCTTTGCTCTTCGTTCGACCCTTTCTTCGATTCTTAACCCCCTGACAGACGAATCGAATGGAATTTGACGCTTCCGAAAAATACTATTTAATTTAATTTTTAATTAAATCGTTATGTCGCAAACGCGACATTTCATTTTGAAATTCGCATTGCTATATGCAACATTTAGAGAGATTGAATGGACATTTCCTTTCTTAACAGTTAAATTGCATGCAGTATATTGGATTTATTAAATATTAAACAGTATTAAAAATTTATTCTCAAAATTGCATGCGATCCGCGGTATAGTAATGGCACCGTCTCTTCGACGACATTTTTATTAAATTTTCTAAGAGGAAACGATGCTTTGAATACGATAAATAGAAGGGATATAACAGATGCAGATTTAGCGAGGCTGCCAGCGAACGCGTGAACAAAGGAATCGCGCGAGAAAGCAGATACATGAAATATCGCTGAACCGGCAATCGACGGTCGGACAACAACAAGACAGACTTCTCACGAAGATTTCCATGTCCGCGACGCGAGCATACGCCTCCCACGCGGCCGTAATTACAATTAATATCTGCCGCGAGCGTACACCTACGGCAGTTCCCTTTTTCTCCACGAAACAATTGCCGCGAAGTAGCTCGGTCGCGAGCAAACGGCGGAAAAAGGCAAAAGGAGATCGCAGGCTAAGGAGAAGAGTTAGCGGAGGTATAAACCTCGGACACGCGCCGGTAGATGAAGCAGCGGCAGCAGCAGCAGCAGCAGCCGTGTCTACGATAGAACAAGACGACACGGTCAAAATGAAAGGAAGAAGCGAGGAGAGACGGTGCACGTATACGGGACAACGGCGTAGTCGTAAAGTGCGGTAGAATGCACTCTGACGTAGGCTCTGTATTGCTTGGCGCGGCGTTGCATTCCCTTGCGGTGCATTGACTTTGCCTCCCCTCCTGCGCCTCGACCGCCGAACCACCCCGGCCCGCCCCGGCCCGCCGCCGTCTCTCTCTTCCCTCTTCTCGGTCTCTCTCCGTCTTCTCCTTTCCTCCTTTCCTCCTTTCCTCCCGGCCTCCTCCTCTGTTTCTCTTTCGCCGCTTGATCCACGCCGCCGGTCGCGGCGTCGCACCCCACCGCCGCGCCACGCCGCGCCGCCCTGGTGCAACCGCCTCCCGGCACAACAACACAACATTCCTTCTCTCTAGAGTCCCTTCATGCCACGGAGACCCTGCTACCAGACTCTTCTTCGTCTTCGCCGTTCTTTCGGCCAGCGGCACCGCTCTTCGCCGCACACTGAACCGGATCCCGAAATTGAGTGACATTTTATGAAAATATCAGTCTTTTACTATCGATATCTACTGTATTCTTAATAGCGTCTACTTGCCCTGCAACCACGAGAATAAATACCTTCTTTGAGGTATTTTAAGGATACTACTTAACGTGCGTGTCAGGTTCTTTTTTGATCGCAAAGAGCAATCTTTTGCTATAAAAAATCGCATCCTCCATTGACAAATGGTAAGAATAATTTGTTGAGAAATTATGCTGAATGCGGTAAGAAAATTTGTTAAATTCTTTATCATTAATAGAGGATATCTTTCTTGTTCTGCAAAATTCAACTTTGCGACGTGATGAATTATTTTCAGTATACTTCTCTGTAAATAGTACAGTAAAGATCATTCACCACTTTATTCCACCTGTGGAGTTATTCGTATCTAAAGTCGTCGGTGTCATGGTGCCCGTTTACGTTTGGAAAATTCAGTGACGCTTCACGAAAAAGTCAACTTTTCCACGTTGGTAATTAATTAAATTTTGAATTTGAATTTTGACAGCATAGTATATCGCCTGACGGAACTACCCACCTTCTTCGAGATGTCCTGCTTATTGTGTTCCATATTTTCACTCGGTCTTTTTATATTACAAATGAAATGTAAATATAAAATACATTTTTACAAAGTAAAAAATAGTTCGTATAATTACATTTAAACAATATTTTTTCCAATCGAAAATAGCAATGGAAATTCGTCGAAATTTATTGTTTCACGAATGCAAAAAACATTTAATTATCAGCAGCTAAAGGTAACAATTTTTTCATTATTTGTACTAACAATTTCATTGCAATATCTCTAATGGTTGAAATGTTATAACAACTTGTCACTGAATTCTCCTAACCGGACCACTGTGCGCCGCAGCAAAGAGACTGCGGAGAAGACGATCTCTCTCTCTCTCTCTCTCTCTCTCTCTCTCTCTCTCTCGCTCTCTTTCCTCGCTCTCCTTCCGTCTCTCGCTCGATCTCTGTACACACAGAGCCGCCTCCCTGGGCGAAACTGGTCGCCCGCGAATCGCATGTGCGATCGACCTCATGGCCACCAGACGCGCGCGAGTTCGCCGAGCAAAAGTTTTCGGTTGGTATGTTGGTATCGGAACGACGGTATACACGCGCCGTGTGCCGCTTCGCTTCGATTTATCGACCGCCTCGCCTCGCCTCGCCTCGCCACGCCGAGCGAGGCTCCTCGCGTCTCAAGGAGCCGAGCCGAGCGGAGCGGAGCGAGCGTTTTTCGGGTCTGCGTTCCGGTACACGTCGATGCCGATCGATTCCTCGCCCCGTGATTCTAGGTAACGCGCCGCGCCGCGCCGGCTTATAGATTCGCCCGAACAGAGGCAATTTGTGTCACGTGTGCGCCGAAGTATCGTTCTCGTGAAACATTAATGGCCGCGGTACGCCCTTTGCGTTTAGGAACGAACGCGGGGGCGAGCTCGCTCACCTACCTACCTACCTACCTACCTACGTCGCATTTGCGTCGCAACGGCCGCAACTACGTTTGTTCGATGGACACACGTACGCAGTCCCCGGTGTCGAGCACTCGCCGCCGATTCGAGCGTTCGACGGTTCACCACTTGTCCCTCGAATTACCGGGAACCAGTCGTTCAACGTTCGGCTACGCCCTCGGTCGCGAATGATAGGACATCTGTTGGTTTTCAAGAATTGCCGATGATTCGTTGACTTTTACGTAAACTATCATTATTTCTTTTCGAGTGTCGTGTAAGGCAGTGGAGGAGCCGGTCACGCAATTTAGTTCACGTTTGTAGAATAAGATCTGAATGTTTTTTATTCGAAAATGAGCGGATTAAAAAGAATAGATAAATAAAATAGATTAATATTAATAGATTAATAAGAAAAGCAGAAGTTGGAAAAGTGAAATCACCTCAAGAGCCCCTAGTTTCCCGATTGCGATTGACTTTTGCACACCTTGTAGATTGCTAATCGATCGAAATAAAATAAGAAACGTGTAAATATTTCCATCGCAACAATTATTTCTTAATCTTGAGAATTTCTTGATTTAAAAATATCGTTGCACTGTTCTCAACTCACCGAAATAATTAAAATATATACGTGAAGAAGTATATGAAAAATATATTCTGAAGAGACCGGGTTAATTTGGAAAGTTTCGGAGCCCGATCGAAGCCGGCGACGAATCGGCGGTCCCGATCGCGCCGCGGGAATCACGCCGGTTTTCACGGGCTGTTTGTTCTCGCGCTCGCCGGCCGTTCCGTTCCCATCGATCAACGGCGTCGAACGCGGACCGCTAATTGGGTTATTAACGCGGAGCCGCCGAATCGGCGTGTCGGTCGGCGCGCATTAGGTTTCCCGGCGTTGCCGGCCGTGTTTGCGGACATGCCCCGGGGCGTGGTGTTTGCCGTGGCGATTTTAAATTTGTCGATGATGCATTATAAGAGGTTTACGACGGGCTAATGAGCCATAAAGCTGTCCCTCTACCGTCGGAATCGGCGAGATTCTTCCCTGGAAACTACGGTAACCTCGTCAAGCCGTCGCCGACGACCGACGACAATCCTCGGACAGTCCGACCATAGTCCGTGTTTCGTGCCAATATAATAATTAGACGGAGGAGACAGCTGTCAGGATTTGGCCGAACCTTACCGACCCGCTAAACCCCCGGGGAAACCGTTCCTTAGCCGCGTCCCAATCCGGGAAACAGTACACCTCCGACCGCGCGCACCTCCACCGAAATGCACCATTCACCATTCACCGTGGAGAATCGGCCGGCGCTACCCGCCGTCTTCTGTTTATCGGCCCACTTATTGCTGGTCGTTACTCCGGGTTACCCGGCAAACTGTCCGAATTTTTACCGGAGAACTGTCACTGTCCTTCGTCATCCAACAATGCGCTGACCATTTTCCTTTACAACTGCTTTTTCCTTCGCGCCTCTCGCACCTCTCGCACCTCTCGCCCGGCTTCACGATTTCTTTGTTCCGGGGCTGGCGTCTTCGACTGGCTGCGCAAATGCGGTTTGTTACCTTGAAGTATTGTTACCGGCCAGTTTTAACACGTTAAATTGAATTTAACGTATTGGAGACAGGGACAACTTTCCTGTACGGCGGGTGATTTTAGCGAAACTGGGTGACGATTTTAAATTTCGATAATTGCGAAATAAAGAATTGAATTAGGCATAAGTTCGGACAAACGGAGGCACCGTCGTGTTACAATAAAAATGAATTTCGTAGAGGCTGGTTCGTTGTACAGTCGGCGGCCACATGCGACCGACGCGGCATTCACCGTGTTAACACGGCCGTTATCAATCTCGGTAAACCGGCATTACTTTCCAGCGATCCGAACGCGCCGGGTTTGTCTAGGCGGGTGCACGGCTCGCACAATATATCGAGGCGGTGTCCCCCATTGTCGTCGCGTCTTCGACCGGTTGATTGCGACCCCGTTGTCCCGCGAAAATTGCCCTCGAACCGTCATCGACTCGCTCCCGGCGCCGATTGTAAAACGATTCTTTGGCAGCGGGCGCCGCGCGAACCGTATCATTAATCCTTGCCGTTCGAGTAATCGAACCTCGCGTGGCCACTTGACAGTTTAATTACAGGACGAGACTTGTATCGTTGCATTAACACGGCCGCGAGGCCGAAACAGAAAAAGTCGGTACACGCAGGTATGCGCGCCGCGTGTCCGCTCCTGGCGCATTTTTCTCTTCTCATTCGGAAAAGGGTTTATCGATGTCGATATCGATATCGATATCGAGGCGACGCGATGCAATGGGCCTCGGGCCCCGCGCCTCGCCCAACCATAGCCGTTTCTCTCGTTTTCGCTCGCAAATTGATCGCGACAATCTCCGCGTCGACGCGCCCCGTGTTTACACGCATTTCCCGCCCTTTTCCTCATCTCGCTCGCACGAGAGTCCGGCGTTAATCTTCAAACGCTGAACGCTGCTGTTCCGATTAACCAGCTACGGTGCCGACCTTTTTCAGAGTACTGCATTTAATATCAACTATTTCTACGATTCAATCAATCTGTCGCATCGGTGGCTGGTTTCCTCTCCGAACGATCCAATGTTTGCACAACTTTTATAGGTTTTGTGATATTCAAACGAACACTTGACCCCTTGCCATATTTTCCCCAGTCTGATTCGTGATGAAGATTTTTAATAATAACCTGTTAGGTATAGATGTTGCTCCATTTTTCCAAGTCGGGATACAATCCTGTCCTCTTGACCTCAATATTTAAGTACTCGAGTTGATATAGGCATACAATATATATACTAAATTTTTAATATTAATATTTGAACAAAAGCTCGACAGAACGAGACACTAATACATTTCTAAATTAGAAATGCCAAAAAATAGAAATACACAAATACAGTTCTTTTTAGTCGCTTGTTAAAATATCTTTGAAAATTGGAAAGTAACTTCGAGCCTGCAGAATTTCAGCGACTGCTTGTCGTCCTAACTGACTTACTGTAATGTAATGTCCCTAACAGGCTGTCGCTAAAGACCCAGCACGCAGTAAAACCGTATTACTGGCATGATCTTATCGAGCCGAGAGGATCTAGACCCAGGGCCTTTGGTGCGTGCCAGGGACAGGTGTCCAGGTGGAAGCCGGGTCCGGGGAAAACCCAAAAATAAATCCAGAAAACGTCCGCCGTAATATTTGTCCTTCCGTAATAAACGTGACGTGGGCGGTGCGCCACCGAAGAAGAGGCTCTTCTCTTCCGTTTCGGGGTTGACAGTCATTAACGTTCCCGTGATCCTCCTTCCGTCCCCCGTCCCTCGTCACTCCTGGTTCGTCCTTCGTCATTTTTCCCTCGGCCTAGAGCGCCCGTTGGCCTCAACAAACGGTCCGACGCTTATTTATCGTCGTCGAAGAGCGTGAAACCATAAACCAATTGGACGAATACACGTTAATCCTCTCGGAGCTTAAATCACCTTTCCCTTCGTCTTTCTCTCTGCCTGCCCTTCCATTCTCTCTCTCCCTCTCTCTCTCACACTGTTTCTCTTTCGACTCAGGTCCGGCTGTGTTTCTCCGTTGATGCGACGGCGATTGTTCGATTTCTTGGCCCGTAATCCGATTGCAAGGCTGTTGCAAAATGCGAACGGCCGCTCCCCCCTCCTCCTCGGGTGTCAGCCATGGATGATTTACGCGCCGACCGATTCTCCGGCTCATCGAGCGGAAGTCGGCCCTTGACGATCGGCTTTATCGCCTCTGCTTACGACTCGCGGAAACTGCTCGCGATCTCCTCCAATCCTCGCTCAGTTAATCCACCGATCCTCGATGTTCTTCGACGGCGACAGCTGGATCGAACTGGCTGGAACCCGCGAATTTTGTCGATCGAAACTTGAGGACACTTAGAGTGTTTTCGATGTCTTTGGTTGGAGGAAAATGTACTGTATCGTTGTAATTATATAATACAGTATTAAAAAATGATGCCCCTTTTCTCTGACAGACTCTTTTAATGTCTAATTTAGCTATGGATCTTTCGCTATTCCGTTCAGCTCAACAAAGCCTCCGCCAGAGTCGAGCATTATTCTAGTTATAGTTCGACGAAAATATTATTCTGTATTAGATCCTGAGTTCCCAACTCGTCGACGAAAACGCTAAATGAACCCTTAACGGCGGAATGATCGGCAAACAGCACCGCTGACCGTGACACCGCGACGTCGCCGACCGAGAAACGGGAAAAACGGCGTCGCGTGGAACCCTCGGACACGGTTAACGCGATAGCGGCGCGACATTTGGGGACGCTGGCCTGTTCGCCCGACAAATTACGGTTTTTCTGGTCGATGCGCGTCTCTTTCATTGGCACAATGCCCCGGCGTATTAAGACGGATGGAACGGAACGGAATGGGACGCGCGCGCGAGCCCGCACGACAGATGCATATACAGACGGCGGACAAATTTTCTGCCTTTTTTGTTTCTTTCACCGTCATTTTTCTCCGTCTGTCCTCCCGTTATCCGCATCTGACGAAACACGCGCACCTGGCCAGCCCTGGCGCTGGCTCCCCTAAATTACGGAACTCTCGGGGCCCAGATTTTCCGCGTCCCTCGTTGCACGGACTCCTCCCGTGTACTTTTGCTTGCGACCACGGACCGAAGATTGTCTTTGTTCATTTCCGGAAAAACTTCGTTCTTCGACTTACCCTCGGCGAGCCGATGGACAAACCATTTAACGCAACTTCTCGCTGAACCGTGGATGTTTGTGCCAAATAAAAATTGTCCATGTTAGATGAGGATGTCTGTCCTTCTTCAATCATTTCCATAACAAGTACACGATGTCAAAAATACTCTGAAAATACTTTGACCCAATCGTTTTTATTAAAAGTGCAGGAAAACGCTGTTACTCTTTACAAATCTACTGAATTTAATGCACTATTTTCTGGCAAGACAACAATTATTTTCAATTAGAATAATTTTGTATACACGATTAGACTGCGTCCTCTGAAACGGGTCAATCGAAATAAATCATTTATCAATTTTCCTCCTCGTCGTTCCAAATTGCCAAGAGCATTCGAAATACGCTGCATCCAGCGATCGGTATCGCCGCGATCGCGCATTTATTCCCCTTCGCGAGCATCTAGAGACAATTGGTAATTAAGGATCTGTGGCCGATGGTCGCCGGTTTATTGCTAATTCCTCTACTCGATCGAGCCCCGCAAAAAAAAAAGGAGAACTGATCGTCCACCCTCGATAAACGCTTCCGAGAATTAAGTGCTTGCTAGGCTTCGGCCTGTTGCCGATTTCTTTTTTGCGGCTTCTATCACGAAGTTTTCTCGAAAGAAGTATCGAAGCCGCGCGCGCTAAACCTGTATCGGCTTTCATTACCATCGCTATGGGGAATTTTCCCGTGGAGCGTCTCGTATCTCGTCGTACGGTGCTCTGGGAACTCGCTTTCCGTCGTCCAAATTATTTTAGCGCTCTTGCGAGGTTTAAGGTGTGTGTTCAGTAGGTCGTTGAATTCGTATCGACACCAGCTAGACCATTATAGATATTCATATATTTTATAATATTATAGATAATACTACATTATATATAGAACATTCTAAAAAATATGTATTAACTCTCTATAGGCCGAATTATTTTCTTAAATGTCTATCAACCGTCGTCAATACTGTTATTGGTTATCTCGGTGACCTTATTATTATAATTAAGACGTATAGGTCATCTTGGGAGAGAACTAAAATTATTTACTAAAATGTCCGTGTATTAGCATGCGACGTAACAGTTTCTGTATCCTAGTTCGTAGACGAGCGAATATCGACCAACTTTTGTTCGGAATACTTCTTTGCCGGAGCATCGGGAAGGTCTAAAAAGCCGTGGTTTGTTTTGAAATTGGATACGAGCGTTCAAGGACGAGCGCGCTACCGCCTCGCTGCTTACCCAGGCGTCGAAATACACTGCCTGGCATTTCTCTATTCCTTTAAAATATTCTACACGGGAAAGTTGCACCTAAACTCTGTATCCTCTTCTTGGCGATTCTACAAATAGCCGCAAATTTGTAACGATTCAGACTTTTAGAGGAATTTTCAGAAAACTGTGAACACTAAACGTAAGACGTTCTTTATGTAAAAGCAGCTTGAACTAGGATTTAGAGTTTTTTAAACATTTTTCTCAAGATTTGAATTCTTATTAATTTGCAAAAATTTTTATATTGATGAAGGAATGATTAAAACAGGATTTAATACTATTTTTGGAACCTTTAATGTTAAACCAACCGAGCGGTAAAATTGACTAGTGTTTATTTAGTTTTGATAGTACCGATGGCAGCTTTAGCGCTTGAGGTTCTTTTCTTTATGATAAACTAAACATGTTCAATGTACGAAGCTGAAGAAATTGAATTTCCGCGAAGGAAGGCTGTTTGGCCGGGCCAACGTGCGTTTCCCTTCCTCCTCGGATTCGTTTGGCGCGTTTGTCTTGCGATGAAACAATGGCCGTTTGAGAAAAGCACGGCTGCGCGGGACAATCGGATGGGTCCAGAAAACGCCGGGGGTTCCCAAACGAATTCCGGGGAGGGGTGTAGGGGGTAGAATAACCGTGCGAAGAGGAGCGCCGTGGAAAGTGCCGCACATGGGACTCGGTATTTCGGCCGCGATGTTCGAGTACCGGCGCGTACCCCACAGGCCTGTCAACTACCCTCGTCCTGTTGCCAATAGAACGTTCGGTCCCGGCGAGGGATCCGACCGGGACGCCGAAAGGGGCGGCTTTTCGGGACCCGTAGGACCCATGGGAATATATCTTGTCCCAGCGAGCTCGCCTCCTTGAGAAAAATTGCCAGACAAACGATCGGCCGCGCGACGATGACAGCCACGCCGAAGGGGGTGGAAACGGCAATTTATTCGGCTTCCGGTGAGCGTTAACCTTCGCCGCGTGAATAGACGGCCAGTTTCACCCGTCGCTGGAGTCTCATTGTTCGCGGTTTTCGAGGGATCCGGCATTTTCTAGGCGGCCGTGTTTCCACGATTTTCATTATAAGCGACAAATATTTACTCTTCAAAGATAGTCTTCTTCAAAGATTCAGTTTGCGGGACCGCTTTCGTGGAACGTCACGGTTCTGCTCGAACCAAGGGGTTTTATTTTGTTATTTTATTCTATTTTTCACTCCAGCGTCGAATAGGTTTCTTCGTTCTAGTAGACGAAAGTCTGAATTCCCTCTTAAAAAGCAACGCTTTCATGATGATCAGACCGTAAACCGTTATGCAAAATTGCATCAATTTCAAAAAGTGTATACTTATTTCTTTTTCCATTAACTTTGACCAGTAACACAAGAAAAATTTTGAACTTTAAGTAAAGAATTAACCTTAAAAAGTATTTAACTTTAACAAATTCGCGTCAAATATATTTGATTCATTAAATCAACGAAGTTCTCCTAAAGTTTTCCATGTTGCACATTTAATCTAAGCTAAATTGAACTCCACCGATTTGAAATGTTATTAAAAATTATTATTATTTATACAAACTAACAACACAATTATATACGGACCATAACAATTCGCCCGTGACGCGTATATTAGACATGGAAGTCCCTCGAATTAAGGCGAGCAGTTTTGTGCTGACACTATTTTCGCGACGTCGGGTGCCATGTTGACTCTAGCCGGCGTCCCAGGTGACTCGCGTATTCCGAAGGTTATTCTTCGTGATTTTCGAGAAGCAGGAGGCCGCGTGTTGAATGCGCGGCAGAGATCCTGGCCGATCGGCGGTCGCCGCGCACGTTGAATGTGGGTCGTTCGTGTCAAAGACGAGGTCGGAGACGAGCCTTTGTCGTTCGGTGCCGGCTTGCTTCTTGAGATAACAGCTGGCTTCCGGTAGCTGGAAAGCGCAGTCAACTTGTACCCGCCGCGGCGTGCCGTGATAAACTTTGTCGAATGATGGTACCACGGTTCGATCGCGGCCTCCGCGTTTATTCGGCGGCCGAACATCGGTCTCGTTCGATCGACGATCGATTGGAATTACAACCTGAATGCTATCTTCGGGAACCTGGCTGCCCGTGAGCCGACAAACCAAACTCCTCGTATTTCTCTTTAACGAATGTATAATTATCGTTCATTATTATCATTTGTTAATTCCGAAAAATAACATTGAAAATACTTGGCTCGTCTGTCTTGTAATTTATGCGGAGGAATGTTTCCTACGCAAAGTAATACTGGCAATACAAATCATATAAATCAATGTAAAAAAATTGAGGTCACCAAGACAAGACCAACGATCTATATTCTACACAATGTTATCTTTAAGGGTTGAAATAATGTTGCAATAGGTAATTCTTCTACGTTATATGCTTAAAAAAATACAGATTAAACTTTAACCGTAACGAGGAATCGTGATTTTCAGAGTTTCTCTGAAATGATTAATTACACAGTTATCGTTACCATTGTTAAATCGCCGAATGAGTTGCTCCGCTCCTCGAAGCAATTAAAAGTTCCGCCTGTGTAACGTTTCATTGTACCACGAGCTTACCGTGTACATTCGTTGCGCGCCGGTGACACGATTACAGCGCGGCGTTCCCGGAGAACAAGAACGGAGATCTTTTTCGACAGCGCGATACTACTCGAATACTCTCGCGGACCATGCGATCGATGCTCGCGCGTCACGGGTCAAGGGTCGCAACGCGAACACGTATTTATCAGCATGTTACGTTCATTCATGGCATCGTTTCGACTTTATTTATTTCGACGAATCGTTCGCTCGTCTTTATCATTTGGTCCGATTCGCTCTATTCGAAACAGAGCTCGCAGCTGTTCGGCGACGCGGAGTTCCAGAATTTTGACAGAATCGATTTGTCGGTCTTCGCTGATACGTTTGCGAAACAGTTTCGATATCTAGGAAATGGGAGCAATCTCGCGAACACTTATACACTCTCGCACTGTTATTCTATCAAATATTCTAGCCTCCACATTCTAGATTGAACCAGTAGTTGGTCGTCACGTTTTAAACAGACATTTTATTATTTTTATTACTTTTATTTCCTTAGAAAGACACATTTTAGATAGAGGCTTGCAATTTTTAAATTCAGGTTATAAGCGCGGCTTAAAAAAGATTGAGAAGCATATTCTTAATCTCATCCCTCTAACATCACCCCGTTCCGATTTAATCCGAAAAATAACCGAGACAAAATCTAATTAATTGCAACGCTACTTATTATCCTAAAAATAATAAATAATAAGGGAAAAAACCTGGATGTTTTTTCGCGGTGCAGAGGTGTTTCTTTTCCGAAAACGCGAAGCAATTAATGATGGTCGCCGTTCGACCGATAAGCCACTTTGCGCTCGGAACAGGCTCGCGTCGACGAGTCGAGGATATTCCGTCAGCGGAATCCACTTTTATCGGTCGGTGTCTGGCTGTCGCGGTATTAGAGGTCCGCGGGAACGACCGGCAAATCCACTTTTGCTCGTTGAACGAGGCGCGCGCACGCGACTCGAATACAATGCATCCGAGGAGTCTGCACGCGACGTCGAAGACATACAGTAGGCAGTAAAGTTGAGTGAACACTGTTCGAATGGTATAACTTTTTCCAAACTGGTCTAAATTACTTGAATTTTCCTATTTATGTTGGAGGGACTGGTTCACTGTACAATAACTGAAATACTTTCTTTTTTAATTTACTATTGCTTGGAATAAAAAGAATGTAAAAAATTTGTCGCTTTTTCACTTTTTTACGCGAGCCTGTAATGAAAATTTAAAACACGTATTTGGTACTTGTCGAGTTGTAAGCAATTAAAGATTGCGAAAATCACAGTTTCTTCACGAATTTCACCGGAAAACAGGTAATTTTTACTCGTATCGATGGCTGTAGCTTGACTATGCGTCAAACGATTTCGATGAAATTTTCAACGGGCATATAAGTTACCGAAAAGTTTGCTGTAGGCTCAGATTAAAAAGTGAGAAAACGACAGCTTTTTTATTTCAAGTAAAATTTGAAAAAAGTATTACGGTTAGTGTACAGTGAGAAAACTAGAACCCCTAACATTTACAGAAAGCTTCAACTGATTTAGACCAGTTTGAAAAAGTTATACCATTTTAAAAGTGTTGACTCAATTTCGCTCCCCACTGTATATCTTCGGCGTGGATTTCCCGGCGTCTTCCGGCCGCACTCGTAAAGAGTTCGGCTCGTCTCCCCCAGGCCGCGACTCGTTCGCCGGCTAATGAAATTTCGGAGCGCGTAGGTTCGCGCGGGCCGCGATATAACACCGTGTACACCGCGGCTGTTATTGTCGTAATAACCGGCGACCCTGTTAACGGAGGACCGGCTTTAATATCGATAATGAGAACGGGGCCAACCTCGCCGATATCGGCGATTTTTACGCGCGGCCCGATCTATCCGATTAATTAGCGGACTGTTTCGAATTGGAAACAAGCTGGAACCGTTCCAACCGGAGCCTCGTTATCGATTCATTTTTACCCGGCAAATTATAACCCCGCGAATTTTTATCTTCCCGCGGTTTTATTTATTTCGCGCGGGGATTTTCCCGCAGAAAAATGAGATAAATATGAGAAAAAACGAGATAAGATCGATCGTGAAATTGGAAAATTACAAGGTGATCAATTTACGAACAAATCTTAATAATAAAAAAATTATTATTTTAAAAATATAAAATATGGAGTACCGCACGAGTTGGAAAGATAAGGGAAACCTAAACGTTTTGGTATTTATTTACGCGTTTGCAGACAATTTATAAATGCTGCGGGGTCGTTGGCGACCTGGACATAAAAGAATGTCGAGCAGACTCGACGAAGAAGCTTCCGAGATGAAAACTGATATCGATTCGTACTCCGCATACGATTGCAAAGGACTAATAAGGAAGAATCGCGTTTCCGCGAGGAACGCGGGCAGGCATTCGGAAACGCAGCTCGCAAACTCTCTAATCGCGACTTGTCTCCTTCATCCGCGAGGAAACTCGAGAGCACATCGTCGATACGTTCCGTAGGATCGTCGCCGGTAAACGAGATCGAGTCGAAAGCATAGTCGAAGTGGCGAAGTGGCCCGGCGGAGCGTCACCCCCGAGGTTCCATTATTCCGAGCAATCCCCCGGCAAATCGACTTTTCCCTAAAATCGAAAGCGGCAGCCCGCGGAGGCCCGCCGGTCACGAAACCGCCGTCTTCGCTATCGATCTTACGAGCCGTGCCGAAGCTCGAACATGCGCAGCGCCGCGAAGTTCGCCGGGCTCTACTTCAATTTTGGGCCGGAGGGGGTGCTAAGTGTCTTTCCGGTCGGCGCTGCGTCCCTCGGGAGCAGCCTCGGCTGGCTGCGTCCGTCCGCGAGACACGGTCGCGCCGCCGGCCAATCCGTCGCGATCGCCGTTCGATTCCGCTTCGGATCGGCGGAAAGAAGGCGCCGCGACTTCGCGAGGCCGGCGGCGCGGTCGGCGGCGCGGTCGGCGCGGTTGGCGCGGTCGGCGTCGTCGCCCTCGTGGTCGCGGCCGTCGCCGACGACGACGCGGAGGCGGCCATGTTTGCGCCGGCATGGTAGGCGTTCACGGGCGGTACCATCCCTCTGCCCGTTCTCCAACGACTTTGGAGAACAGCCTGCCCCCACCGGCGATCGTCTGCTAAACTTCTGGTGGGGTACCGCAAACGATCTTTCGTTGGTGCCAGTTCTACCCCCCACCGCTCGCCTCCCCCCAGCCCGCTCGTCCACCAGCCCGTCTTGTTTTTCGCTTTCTCTCTCTCTCGCTCTCTCCCTCGCCCCCCGCGTCTCCCTCCCTCCCGCTCGCGTATCTCCGATACGAGACTTGTAGCTCCTTCGTCCCCCCTCCGCCCCTCGGCCCCCACCCGACCGTTCGCTCGTAGCGTATCCATCCGTTCACGCAGCACAGTCTGGACGTCTGGAGAGGGTAGCCTTACCACCACCATGCTCGCGCGGACCACGGAGAGGGGGCGTCTTTGGCGAGGCCAAACGGGAGGATCGAACTCTCTTCGCGTATCTGTCTTTTCTCTCGTCTTTCTTCCTCCTTACTTCCTTCGCCTTCGACTTCGCCTCCTCCGCGTCACTCTATCCTTCTTTTACCTTTTTCTTTCTTTCTTTGTTCTTTTCTCTTTTTTCTTTTTTCTTTCTCTCTCTCTCTCTCTCTCGCCCGTCGCGTTCGTTTCACCACTCCCTTCAACCCCCGGCTCCGCGCCCATATTTTTTCGCCTCCCCCTTCGAACTGTATTATCGGTCGCCGCATCGCGCGCGCCGCTTTT
Source organism: Augochlorella aurata (assembly GCA_028455555.1). NCBI lineage: Eukaryota > Metazoa > Arthropoda > Insecta > Hymenoptera > Halictidae > Augochlorella > Augochlorella aurata. The sequence continues at coordinate 573,196 of CM052161.1, read as the reverse complement.
TCCTACCGTTTCTACCGTTCCTACCGTTCTTTCCGATTTCCTGGTCGCCAGCTCCTCGAGGACCTCGCGCCGCCCCGATGGCCGACTGACAACCACTGACTCCCTTGTCGAACTGTCGAGACCACGTATTTTATACGTATAGGAGCTGCGTTGTGTGTATAGCGCGTGTGTAGAAAAGCCACGAGCTCCGATAGGCCGACTGGCCGCGTACGACGTTACGCTGGATAAGAAATGATCATTCAAAATGGCCGACACACGCCGTCCAACTTCGAATCTCGGATGCTATCGATCCACCAAATACGAAGCAACGATGTCGACCGAAGTGATTTTCGCTCGATGTTCAAAAATATGTTCGCGGGGCTTTTCTTATCTGTATTTATTTCTCCAAGTTATGTTAACTTTCTTATGTTAACAAAAATTCATTCAACATCGTGTAGACACGTCGGGGCTATATTTTTGGAAACAAGCGACGCTTCGAAATGAATTTTCAACATACATGCGAGTAACAGAACATGTGAATAAGTACTCACAATTAGTCCGTTGTTATTTCGCATCTATGTCATAATTTTTTAATAAAACATTTGTGACATTTTCTTATGTTATAACTAGATTTTCAAAGCGGATTTGAAGAAACAAATTACATGGAAATAAATCGTTTGTTTGAATAATTTTGATAAGTCGAAGGCAGCGTGATAAAGTTAGAAAATTGCGAAGACCTAAGAAGAATTAATAACTATATTATGCTGCTTTTAACTTATCAAAATTATTATTTTATTTAATTTCCGTTTCTTACAATCGGCTTTAAAAATCTGTTTTCCGCATAAAGATTTCCAGTATACTTACAACTATTTGTTCCTGTTCGAATACAGTGACCGCGTTTGCCCGAAAAACGCGAGACACCCTGTATAGCCTCTAAACTTCCAACCATCCCCCTTCTGCTCCTGATTGGGATCCCACACGTGCGTCTTCCTCGCTGGCGATCGTTAAGATTCGGCGATGTCCGCCGCGGCGAACTTCTTCTTCGCGTCCTTTTTCTTCGTCTTCCTCGTCTTCGGGTCTTTTTTCTTAGCCTCCTTCGTCTTCGAGGCAGAACTTGCGACGGAATTAGCCGGAGAAACCGGACGACCGGGATAGAAGTTCGCCGATCTCGGGAATTTCGAGGGCGCGAGGCGACCGGATCGGCCTCCCCTCTCCTCTCTCTCTTTCTCTCTCTGCTCCTTGTTAAAACTTCCATCCCCGTCTACTTCTTCCTCTCTCCCGGTCGCCGTTAATTATCGTCCCGCGCTGGTATTTGCATTCGCGGCGATTCCGCCGAGAAAATGTAATTTTCCTTGGGTAAACCTCTCGCGCCCTCCCCCGCCCCTCTCGCGCCGCTCCTCGTTTTACACTCTTTTAGGAAGCGTCTTTCGAGTAATATCGCGTGGGCTCAGCCGTGGATTTATTCGCCGCGAGACCCGCGGGGAAGAAAAGTCGCTCGGAGATTCGCGACCCAGCCCCATCCCCCGGATTATCCTTTCGGCCGCCCTTCGATCCGGCCGATCTCGATCGCAGCGATCGCTGCAGCGCGTAGCAGTAATTAACGGGAATGTGTCTGTCGTGCTTTAACTCTTTGAAGCACACGATTGCGAAGAAATTAGTAACCCAAGTGGCACACAATATTTTTTAATACAAACGAAGAAAACATTCGTTTGTTATCTGAATTATAAATCAATATATTGGCTCATAATAAATTTTAAAGTACCGAGATCTTCCTTGTGCAAGAGTCTTCTATCAAAGTATTCATTTACTATAAACATAATTATATATTATACATATAATTTATAATTTCAGTTAATACTTTAAGTTTATATTTTAAGATTATATTTTAAGTTATAAGTATAACATCAACCGTTTCGAATTATGTTCTCCTTGTGCAAAAGTCTTCTGCCACAGTGTCCATTTCCTACAAACATAAGACTATAGATATAACAAATATTTTTCTATACCCGCTTTGTAAATTCGCGGACTCTCCTCGTAGAAATGAACAGCTTGTTATGAAATTCTGTCCACGCGAAAGACGTGTACTGCAATGTCTAACCTGTTTGTTTACCATTTCTTGTTACAGACAAAAGATCGGTCAAATATTGTTGACGGTGTTCCGCGCGGCCGTGGACAAGGATTCGAAGTTCGACATCGACGGAATCATGCAGTCGGTGCGAGGGATCGTCAAAGATAATGGTGAGTAGTTACGATTATTATCTAACGTCTGTCTCTTCTTAACTAAAAATTAATTAGCCATGGAAAATATAACTCTTCGAGCCGTCAACACGCGACTATTTCCACGGATTTCGTAATTTTCCCCATGTTTGCCGACATTTCACATTTGCTTAGCGTAATTTCATCTATAAACAATCTGTTGCCTTTAGTGCAACATTCAAATCCTATTTAAACATTTTTCTCGAATAAGAGAAAATTTAAAAAAGTACTTTTATTTCTCTTGTGTTCTGTAGAATAGTTCATTTATTGTTGCATTAACGCATTGACTACCAAGGCACGTTTCAAAAATCTGTTCTGGACATCGATATTTTTATTGTTTTAATAAATAAATCATAGATAAATAATATTAAGTAAAAAATAATAGAGAAATAAGAAAAAAGTAAAAATAAATAACAGGTAAACAATAGTAAGTGAAATATAACAATGAAATGTCTTATTTCTGTTACTAATGAGACATCTCGCAGCCGGCAGTGAATGTGTTGAACAGCAACGAATCGAAAGCACTAATTAAAGCTAATTCCGAGCACGGTAGTGTACACAGCCTGTATATACATGTTGCAACGATATCGTTCGTTTCATTTCGCGTCTTCGGCTTGATTCGAAAGGATTGGAAATGATTCTGAGCCAAATCCTTTGTATATATCGTGCACGCATGCATTTTCGCATTGTTCGAAATTTTGATTTACGCTTATCACCTTCTCGCGGCTTCTCCTCTGTCCCATAAATTCCGCTTGCACCTTCTCGACAGCTTATGCACAATTTAGAGCTCGAATTGACAGATGTTGCAAAAGGGATGCACGATTATTTCGTACACCGAAATACCTGCGGCATTTTTAGGGTTGAAGAAATGTGAAACGTCGAGCCACTGCGAAAACCCATTCGTAGATTAATGAACAAATCATTCGATTATTAAAAATATTTACACGGTACTCCGTGGGTCTATTGTTCATACGAAAATAAATTTGTTGCGCTGGTGGCAAGAAAACTGATAAGCTTTATAATAAAAATATTTCGACCGATTCAGATTCAACGAGAAGAGTCATTAAATCCATTACATTAACCCCCTGAACTCGATTCAGGACTCTGAGGTGACATTAAAAATGGCTACACTGCCTTTCAAAATAAGTTGCGCTGTATTCAATTTTATATTCGAAATTAAATTAATTTCAACGAATCTCCTTATTTTTCCTGCATTTCAACGTGTTCGCGAGCGTGTGAAGTATTTGAAGCAGCTAGCTGTTACACCGCTTGAGAAGCTGGCGGAGAGGCGATAGAACAGCGGGAGCACAGTTTTCCGGGTAAAATTCCTTTTTAGGCGGTTCGCCATTTGTTTCGCCGTCGGTTTCCTTCTATTTGGCCGAGGGAAGAGGCACGTAGGCGGAAGATGTTTAAAAATAGGGCGACAGGATAGAACGCGGTTCTTGAGCGAAGACAGAACGTTCCGCGTTTAGGGGGGTAAATGATGAAGCCGCTCGGGGTTGCAGACGAGGCTGTTGCTTCACGAAGTGACGACAAGACTGTCCCCGCTTCCGGTGCAGCACGTGCCGCGCCGGAAGTCGCCTCGTGGCTTCCGCGTACGTTACGAAGTATTTATACGAGCTCGCTCGCGTAACATCGTTTACTTTTTCCTCCGCCTCGCTTCGAGGAATTCAAAATAAAATAGACCCTTAAGGACCTAACGGACGCGCCGGATAACAATTTTCCCCGGCCCGGATAAGATTGAACGTTTCCAGAACCTTAGAACTCGCGTCTCGTTGCGTCGCGTTACCAAGCTTTGCTCTTTTATTGTTTTTAGCCCTTTTTGCTTCGCTGTTGCAACAATTAAAAGCTTTTCGATTGTAATAATTTTCTAGAAGGACAATTTCTATGTATTTCTACGTTTACTTAAATGTTTAAATATAATTATTTCATTTCTTTATTCAACTAGAAATTTGTACTTTTTTTAAATTAATTTTTGATTTGTTTAATTATAATAAAATTGTTGAAACTGGTAAATGTTTCTTTAATCTATATATGTAGGTCCATAATTGCTGATTTTCCGATGCGTAATTCTTTTTTATATTTAGTGTCCGTTTCTCAAGATATTTGTTGCTCTAAAATTTACTAATATCGATGAATAAATAATTATCGCAGCGGCGTGGGTGCGTTCTCGCGTGACGCTTACAGATGACGTGAAATGTCACCGTGGGCTTCGCCAACTCGTAAATATAGGTACACGCAGCTTTTCCTAAGTGTGAAGAAGTACCTTTAATATAGATCATTTATTAGCAGGGCTTTCTTTCGTGCAATCCGTGCATTAATTTAAAAAATGCATCATAGACGCGTTCGCGACCATAATTCATCGCGTCCCAGGAAGCCAGAGAATTTTTCATTATGAATTCTTCTTGAACGATTGCGCATAGTGGGTTAAAAAGTGGTGATTACGAACGAGAGTACCACGTTAATGTAATGCAGATATTTTAGTGCTTTGCTCATTACTTTGTTGAATTTGCTTTAATATATACATATATAAATATTTTAGCACTTTGTTGATTATGATTTAATATGTTCATATAGTTATTTTACTACATTTTTGTACGCGGGAATAATTTGCTGGTTTAGAAGCTCCGATAATTTTTTCGTAAAAATCCATATATCAGATATATAGCATAGTTTCTCCGAAACTGTGGCATTATTATATGCAGTATATTATAAAGTAGTATTATAATACTACATTTATAATACACTACATACAATAATATTACATAATAATAACACTACGTACGCGGAGAACCGATGCTGCCGAGACTTTTTCGAGCGAACGTTGGTGGTCCGAAGGGCGAGGGGGAATGCGACGCCGTGAGTCGGTTGTTTCGCAGAACTGGAAAGTCGTGTTCAAAGGTCATCCAACAAAGTTCCGTCGATGAGTATCTACGTGAAACGTCGCCCGTGGTCGGCCGAACCTTTGAAAAAGCAGCGTCGTTGGGGGCGCGGGGAGCGGCGGCCGGGGCAGCGGCGGCCCGGCCCGGAAAAGCGATCCTTCCGCGAAAAACGTTTTCTTTTTACCTGGCCCGGTTCGGAGAAACGTGGCGAACGACGCGCCACTGCGTTTTCATCCCACTAATGGCTCCTTTCTTTTCAGCAGCCTTCGAAAATACTTTAAGACCTTGCGCGTCGCGCTCGCCTTCCTCATAGTCTTTGTCTCCGTCATAGTCTTCTTCGTCTTCGAGGCGTCCGGAGACGTATAGATGTACACGAGACGACAACGACGCCGTCTCCCCTTTACCTCCGGCTCTTAACGCATTATCCGCCGACCACGGTTTTAGAATTTTTCAGAATTTACTATTTGTAAGCGGCACTTTTGAACACGCTTATTATTAACCCTTCGGGGATGAAAGTGGATATCTGATTGTCGGATCATTTGCCAGATAATTTTATTAGATAATTTATGGATATAGGAAAGCAGCAATGTTGAACAAGTTGCTACGAACAAGTTATTTGGACAATTTACTATGAACAATTTACTATGAATAGGTTATCATGAATCATTTATTGTAAAAAATTTAGTAGAAATAAGTTACTATGAATAATTAACTATACATAATTTACTATGAACAATTTACTATGAACACAGTTAATTCCATGTGAACCCAAACGTAAAATAGCGGCGAACACCGCATCCACAATTTTCTCAGCGTGTCGTATCGAGACCGTGTGTCCCGAACACGTTCCAATTGGGCTGACTATACCGTCAACGATAGAATCGTCTCGAGAAAATCGTAAGCAACGATGTGACGCTATCCGGGTCGGAACTGCAGCCGATTTTCTGGAGGGTGGCGCGTGACAGCCGACGTTTGTCCCGCGTGTTTTCGGTGTTTAGGGGCGCGCTGTCAAAGAGAGAGAGAAGAGGGACAGGGCTGTTGCTATAAAAGCAGGCAGAGTATCGCGCGTCTACGGAGGGATGCAACTGTCGGGCGAAAGGTGCTGCCGCAACCCCGATCGTCCATGATCCGGACGAGTGTCGCAGGCCAGCCGGCTATTTTTGGGTCCGATATCCACGGAAACATCTTGCCGTGGAACACGTGCCCGGTGTGCTCTTCTTCGGACAGATCGAAAGCCCCTCGACAAGGGGCCATGAGGGAGGGACGGAGGGAGGGATGCCACGGGAATTCGGGGGGCACGCGACACAGGCGCGCTTTCCACCGCGCGCGTTCGCGTATTTTTGGACGCGAGAAGCCGAGGGACGCGAACGAGAAGAGGCGCACTTTCCCTTCGACGCCGAGGACGCCAGTTGCAGCGCTTTCTCCGCCGATTACCCCCCTCCCTCCCCCTCGAGCGACCCTCTTTCCTGACTTTTCCTCCTCGCAACATGCAGAAGGATATTCGGAAGCTCGCTCGGGGCTGACGGACGATCCGACGCGCGTGCGTTGTCTCCCTTTTTATCGTGACGATGAGGAAACGCAGCTTGCGTTGCCGCGTCTCGATGGAACGGTGTTCGACGATCTCGTGCCTTCTGTCGAACGTGCTTCGCTCTCTCCCATTTTCTCGCACTTTTTCCTCCATTGCTCTCGGTTAGATCAGTATTTGGTGAAACATAATTAAGGGTGACGAAGGAATAATTTCTTCTTCTTCTTCTCGAAAAGAAGAATTAGTAAGTTATTCGAATAGAGAATGAATAATTATTCCAAAACAACAATGAATAGATTAAATTATGAATAAATTCGAGTAAAGAATGAATAATTATTCCAAAAGAAGAATGAATAAATTATTCGAGTAAGGAATAAATAATTGTTGGAAAAGAAGAATTAATAAATTATTCGAATAAAGATTGAATAATTATTCCAATGAAGAGTGAACGAACGAATAATTATTTGGATAAAGAATGAATAATAGGCACACTCTTGTTTCTACAATGTTTCATTCGTACGTTGAATTTTGTATTTTTCAAACAGTTAAACTCTGCCGATTTCGTTTAATTTACCTGAAGAACCGAAAATGTGTCCGAAATAAATTCAGAGTTCCCGCAAACAATGCCACACAGTTCGAACATTTCTCCTGAGTGATTCATACCGAAATGGAAAACACCGCCATTATACCTGTCATTTCCGTCCGTACCTCCGTAACCCTTATTACGGTGGCCGCAAGGTAAACCGTTGCCGTACAAATTCGGAACACGTTCCAATTCGTTGAAAATTTGGGAAGTTTGTGAAAGACCTGGAAGAAGCCGTTCGGCCGGAAAGTCCCCGGAGAAAGCGAGGCGCCTGTGCCGAGGGATTAGTGGTCCGAAAAGAAGTTAACGTTGGTGCTCGGCCGTAATCGGTGACGCTTAATCCTGAGGAGAGAGAGAGGGCGCAGCGGGATATTTTTGGCGGGATCTTGTCCGGGACAGAAGGCGCGTAAGGGCGGAGTAGGCGGGGAAGATAAGGCTCGGCGGGTGATTAATGAACGCAGGGGGCTGTGTCGGGAAAACGCGGGCCGGGGGGAGCGGAGGGAAGCCAACCAGCGAACGACGGAGAAAAGAAAGGAGCTCGGCGATCTCGGGAAGGGCGGAAGGGACGACGAAGGGCTCGCGGGGGAGCGACGGAGGGAGGGAGAGAGAGAGAGGGCGGGTGGGCGGGTGGGGACAGCTTCGCGAGGAAGCGGAGGAAGAGCGGCTCGTGGAAGTCCCAACGAAACGGGAAACGGGGGAGGTTGCGGCGGAGTGGGGGTCGAGGGAGCGGGAAGGAGGGAAAATCCAGCACGTGCGCGGCTCATGGGCCTCACGGAGCAGCAACGGACCGGGAACCGGTAATTTATGGCCCAAACTCAATTTTTAGACTTTCACGTTTCTGCGAATTCGGGTTTTCCCTGACGAGGGACCCTTCTGAACCATGACATTCAAAATAGTGGAGCTTCCCTACGACTTTCCCAGCAGATACACCGCTCAGAGGGCAAAACTGTGAAATTCGAACCAGAGTCACCGGAGCCAGAGTCACACCACAAGCGTCCGAAAAAAAGACGTTGATTATCTTTCCTTGGTTTTCTAGCTAAAACACGGTGAAATATTCTTCGTTTTTTTTTCTTTTTTTTCCCTAACAACGCGGACAGATTTATCTTGGTTTTCAATTCAGTCTTCTCGTACAATTTTACAGATTTATCATAACGCGATGGTAATTTGGATAATTCGACATTTTTTGTAGCTGTTTTTAAGTTCTCCAAAGCTAGCCAAATAAATTAATAAGTAGTAATACATTTTCAATATTTGTCGGAGAAGGGTTGAACAGTTCGCTTTTATTTTTATTTTATTTTATCACTAGAAGGAAATGTAAATCGGGGGAGTTTGGAAAAATTATGTTACTTGTAATAATATAAGTAATATTATATTATAATCGGTTATTATAGCTATAATATAACTATATTAAAGAATATTAAGTTAAGTGCTATGTCACACTTTAAGAAAAAATTGAACAAAATACTTGTCGTTTGCGAATGCTCAGACCTTCAATTTGTTCACGTTCTGGTGACAAAATGTTGCCAACAAAAGTTCATCAGTATTTGTTTCTCTTCAAACTGTAATACATTACATTCCGGAAACAAAGATTTCTGATACAAACGATCGAAGTGATCTTGATTTTTGGAAATATTAACACTAGAACTAGCAAACCAGTGAAAACGAATAGTTTTTCTTACATAGTTACTGTCACTATAGAAACATTTCTATGGGATATTTGTTGATGAACATCTTCACCGTGGCATATATTATAGTTAAAATCGCTCTAAATTTCAGTAAATTAAATCGTAGGATTGTTGCAAAACCATATGTATTAATCCCTGTAAAAACTATTCCGTATATTCCACATGCATTCCTGCAGTTGTAATACCACTAGGGGTGGCCAATTTTAAAAGGAATACACATCGGTCACGTTAAATAAATAAATGAAAAAGGAAACAGAATATACATACGTCGCGTTCAAGACCTGGTGGTTGCAGTGCTATAATAAACATATTTTAGTCTTAATTTTGTAAACCGGGACCGAGACGAATTCGACGGCCGACCGTACAGCGCCCTAAGCCTTGAAACAACGTTGAAATAGTTTTGGCCACAGAAAGCGAATTGCCGTGGCATTGTTGGAAGGGGCGCGAAAACAGGCAGGAAGGGAAGAGCCCCGATTAGTCGGCTGCATTTTCCCCCCACTTTCCGGCGACTCGCCCCTTTTCGACGCTGGGCCCTACCGGAGAGTGGGGCGGCCACCCTGCTTCCCCCACTCTTCTGGAAAAGTTCGGCGGGCCGGGAAGATGGGTTTCCCGCGGCCGAGGAATCCTCAGTCGCACCCACGCTTTTCGAGAGTAACGTGTCTTCTCCTCTGTTCTCTACCGCGCATCTCGAGATGTGTCCCGCGGTTGATCCTAGTTCGTCGTCGTCGAAGCAAGAAACTCCGCGCACTCGCAACGCCAGTCAGAGCGGCCCTTCACGCTATCAGTGCAACGCGAGCGGCTTCAATTCGAAATTGGTCGAGGCCCTCGGACTGTCCGAAGTCGCGACCAGCCTGACAGCGACGCCGAGTACGTCGACGCCGCTAGTTCTCCCGCGCTTTTGCCAGGAGTCGAACAGCCAGTATACCTGCCCCGTCAGCCTCGGCAAGCGGAAAAGCGAGCCGGGTATCTCGCGACGAAGGATACGAAGCCAAAGGGGACGTCGACGTCGGCCCCGCGGTCTCTTGGCGTCGATGGCATCTCGGAGGATACCAGGGGGGTTGGTGATCACTGCTCGGCCTGTACCTGGTACGTGGCACATTATCTTCTTTTTTCCACTTGTAACGATTGTTTTCGAGTTGGATGAATTTCGGTGACCGTGCGAAACCTCGTAATTTCCGCAGCGCGTTCTCTCGGCGTCCGTGCCGCACCTGTCCGCTTAACTAGTCGGCTGTTTTCCTAATCGGCCACGGGCAATTCTGGTTCTTTATGGGCGCCGCAGCCCCGCCTCGGCTTCGAAAGGTGCGAGTTTTCCTAATCAGCGGGGTCCCAAGCTTGCGGCGCCCTTTCCATTCAGGTATTTCCACGAAACCGGCGGCTACCCGTGTCGGCTGGCTTCGGCCGGGAGTAGAAACGAGCCAAGGTCAAGAAAACGCCGACCCCCGGCTGCGCGGCCTCCGCCCCCCGTTTTTCTCGCTTCCGACGCACGAATGGGTCGCTACGGTCGCTACGGTCGCGAGTCCCAACGGAACGATCGGTGGTCCTCGTTTGAGCGCCGCCGATGCTTTTCATTTTGTCGCTCACGGGAGGCCGTCCTATTCGCGTCAGGTTTGCATAAGCGATCGAGACTCCATTTTGAGATCTTCGAGAAAATTAAGAGCCGAGTTGCACAGTGTACACCGTTATGACAGAGTCCGTTCTTTTCGGCGAGCCGCGCGCGTCGACGGCGTTTCCGAAGCTCCCAAAAAATTCCTTCGCGCGTACCAGACGTCGTAGCCCAGGGGCGGTTTTTTAAGTTTTGTTGCCCGAGGCAAATTTTTACTCTCTAGCATTTTTAATCCCAAGGTTTTAGCATTTTTGTGAGAATATACACCTTTCAAACGGAATAATTTGTGCTCCTTTAATTTTTCCAAATTACTTGGACTTTGTTCGGAACGTTGGACAGACTAAATCTCTAGACAATGCGTGTACTGAAATTTTGTTATATGTCTTTCATGACCGCGCCAAAAACCTAAAAAATTTCATAAAATTGCGAAAATTTCGAAGCAAATTTATACGGCATCGATTACTTCTTCAACATGCGGACCCCCTGAAAATTTTAATAACAATAAAAAAGGAAAGGAACGACTCAATTTAAAACAGGGAGATCTCCCCATTCGGTTGGCTACGTGTTAAGTAAAAGTTAGAAGCTGTCGATATTTTAAATTTGTGAAAAAATAACAATCTTTCACGAATTTTAACCGAAAACAGATAAGTTTGACATCGTTCGGAATTTTGACAGCTCTTGGACTACACGTCAACCGAACTCGATGAAATTTTCAACACGAATATTAAGTCTAAATTTTCGAAAAAGAAAATTTATTAATGCTTTTTTAAAGTTCAGGTACATGTAACATAATAATATGTCTTAATTTTATGTAAAAATAAAGAAAATTGAACTAAATGAATTAATGGCTTTGGTGGTATTTTTTTCAATTGTAACGTTCTAAAACTGAATTTTTTTCTTAACATATTGCTAATAGTTTTCTGATTAAAATAAGACTAAACACGATATCGTTTGGACAAATATTTTGTAATAAATCAAATAAGTTACTTGATGCGTGCAGTGAATAGATATGGTCTACTGCGCGTCGTGTTTGGCATCATTTTCATTGGAAGACTCTGACCGATATATTGAAAAAATGTTCACGTATAATTCCAGCGTTACAATGCATTCGTAGTACCTGGCATGCTAGCTGTGCTGCCTTCCTCTCTCTTCCCTTTACGAGATGTCGGCAACCATAAAGGCGAGCCGCGAGGCTCGAAGAATCGTGTCTCGTCTACGCTAGAAATAGACTTTTAATTCCGCCCTTCAGCGGCATTCAGAGAGACAGACACTGTTGTATCTGCATACGAAACGAACGGTTTCCCCCGGCCGTGTTCCGGCAGTCGATCAGCGATCGCAGTGACCGAGATACGGATTTGTTTTCCAGATATCCGGGAACGGTCCAGCCTGGTGAAAGAAGTCCCGCAAATTGTGTCAATCTGCCAGGAAGCGCCCCATCTCTTTGGGAATATTTTCCATGATCATCTTCTCGACTTTATAATAAAGTACCTGCAGGACTCGGACAATCAGGTGAATAATTTGTGTGTTCGTTACACGGCCCCGCGACCGTCTCTCTCTCTGCCAGATTACGATCTCACCGGTGCTCGAAGCCGCCGGTCCAGAAAGATTTTCTGCAGCCCTTCCCGGCCGGGGAACCGCAACGGAATCGTTTCCCGGCGAAGAAGTACCGTAAAAGCCGGCCAAGAATTATAGGCCTCATTGACCAATTCCTTTTTCCCCCGATGGCCAGGTTCGACTGACGGCCGAAGAAGCAGCGATGGTGCTAATAAAGAGGGGATTTCTAGACACCGACACGATCGAGACCAGAATCTGCCCCATTCTCGACGTCTTCTGTAGGTCCTCCGATTACCTTAACCGGGCCATCACCGTAAGTTTGCATTTTTCTTTTTCTCATTCTCTTCTTATCTTCTTCCTTATTGTTATTATTTTCTCCCATGCGTAAACGTTTTTCCTATCTATTCATTTAAAATTCATTCACTCGCACGACTATTGCGCTCTGAATACATATCTCCGTCGTGTTAGGTCGAATCATAAATAACTTTTTTCTGTTTTTCTATTTTTATTTTATTTATTTTTTTTTTTGTTTTTCTTTCATCCTTCGTCCGTTTAGCGGAAGCGAAAACAGCTTTGTCCCGTTGACTCAGAATGGGCAAATACGTACAACAGATCCTACCGAGCCGCATGGGAAGTTACTTATGACTCGACCAGAATATTTCTAGTTCCGATGAAAAGAACTATGAAATAATTGTGTCAGATCCGTCGATCTCTGCGACGTTTCCGTACCGTTCTCGACGCAGAAAGTCGCGTAAAAGCGGTGCTCGGCATGGAACACACTAGTTTCTTCCGACAGAAGTTTCGAACAACCCCGAGGAGGAGATACCGTAATCTCTTCCCCCCTAGGCGTTTATCGCGCGGCCGCAACCGATTTCAGGGGACCGAGCCGAACGGAACGACGAGAACACGCCTCCGATATTATGTTCCGTGTCGCGATTCAACATTCCGTCCTGTTACTCCACGCTCGCCAACTACTAGTTAATGAACAGACAAATACGTATGTAGGAAGAGCCGCTTAAATAGGAAAGCCCGGAGAGAAAACACCGAAACGTTTCCCGTGCCTCTCTCGAATCCTTGATTCGCTCGATTTAATTGATACGGCGAGGCGTGCGCATCGCCGCCGCCGATTTTACCTTTGGCATACTACTCGACCGAGCGTTGTGCGACTCTACTTCAAATAGTGGATTGTCCTAGAAATGAATTTCTGCGTTTGTATAGCGGACAGTTTTAATTTCTTTTAGTTTTTCATTCATTTTTCGGCAGTACACTTATCGTTTTAATGCTTCGTTCGTAAAAGAAAGTAAATTATTATTTGTAATGTTAATCTTGCAATGAATCTCGTAACTAATCCAGTAAACGTGCAGCGCAATATTGGTTCCAATCGTTTCATAGAGGAACAAATAATTAATTAAAATTTGATTGATTGATCTATTAATTTACAAGACTACTCTACGTTAAGGGTTGAAGTAAAACTACCCTCTTCCTGCACCACTTGCCAACACTTAATTCACTTTCGGACAACCTATTATTTAAAAGAACAATTCTAAAAATCGACAGCAGCACTTGTTCGTGACAGCAAAGCCACGCAATATTATTAAGCCTTATCGGACGTGTGTCGCGTCCCACGTGACATTATACATCGAGTCTGAATATTTGACTTCCGATAAGGGTTCAAATACTTGCTCGCTTGGGAAAAGCACTGCTTTTAGTTAAACTTGCGCAACTACCACTGTTCCCACGTCGTCGAGAGGAGCGAGGAGAAAAGAACTCGATTTCCGATCGCCGTGTGCTCCAACCGATGGACTCTAGCAGCGATCCGCGCCAATTTCGAGCACACCGACCGTACGCGTTGTTCTGCCATCTCGGACGGATTCCGTCTGAAAGACATAGGTAGTGAGATGTTCTCACGCTATCGCGTCTCACTATCTTGTCTTTCATCCGGCGTCCGTTGTGCATCGACGCTCACCAGCGAATTCGGGATGAAAAAATTCGTTAGCAATGTCCACCGTACCGTGAAACTAGCCGGCGGAGATAATGCGCGAGAATATCGAGTAAGCGGCCGCCATCGGGACTAGAATGAGAGGGAGGGAGAGAGCAACAGATAGAATAGAACAGAAAGAGAGAAGAGGACTTTCCGGCAAGGATCAGGAAGATTCACGACAAGGGACATGCTTTTACCATCAAAGTTGGTTTGTCATAGAGATCGACTATCACAGCCAGCTTTGATGAGCAAAATTGTGTCTGTCCTCGGCGCGACTCACCGGAGGAATTCAGCGAACAAAAAAAGGAGCGAGAGAGAAAATAGAAGAGAGTGAAAAAGAGAGGAGGAAGAGAGGGACATGGAAATAATTACCGGAGAGTCCGGGAAGTCAAACGTATCCCTCGGAATTGAGGGAGCATGGAAACGAGACTCGGGATCCGGACGCGAAGAAGAGAGAAAGGAAAAGAGAAAAACAGAAGAGAAATCCAGAGAGGGGGGGATGGAGAGAGAGAGAGAGAAAGGGAGAGAAAGAGAGAGAGGGAGAGAGAGGCGATAGAGACGTTGCATCGAGCACTGAAATGAAAATACCTTTTGCGGTCCGATACATCAAATTGGTTGTGGAATGTTTCGAGTCATATCACAGCCATTTTGATGAGATTGACCCGCAGAATCGATCGTCGGGGAAGCGACGCGTGTGTGCCGTCATCGAGTGCACTTAGTGCCCGCTTAATTAATAATCGGCCGCACCCGCGGCCGCCACGGGAAGCGGCGAGCGGGGGCAGCAGATACACGAAATAGGAACGACGATCACGATTACTATCGTTTTTACGACTTGGGTGCACGCGCCGTCCCCCTCCTCCCTCTCTTCGATCGTCCTCGCGGCAAGACGAGCACTATGGAAGCTGTCGAGAAGAAGAGGAGAGGAACGCGATCCAATCGTCAAATTGGTTGTGGCGTGTTGCTAACCAAGATTTCATATCACAGCCATTTTTGACGATTTGGATCGCCGTTCTTTGCGACGACCGGCAAATCTCGAGGATCGCTTCAACCGCACCGGGGGAGGATAGCGAAACGCGCTCGCGCATCGCTCACAAAGTGGTTGTGATATGTTGATAAAAACGATCATATCACAGCCAGCTTTGATGAGCGTTGCGCCGCGACGCGCTCGACGACTTGAACGCGGCGGCGACCCTACCGACGAGGACGCACGCTGCGCGAAACATACTCTCGTGGGACAAAAATGTAATTAACGCTAAACCTACCACGGCCAAATGACCGGTTCTCCATTTTACAATTACAACAGTCGTAAACATATTTTCATTAGTCACGATTGAATAAATCTCATTATTCGAGCAACTGTTCCAGTAAAAATTGTACGAAATCGAAATAAATTGGATCTTCTCACTTTTATGCGGCAATGCACGCCAATCGATTGCAGTGGTCGGTAGGTTTAGTGCAACCGAATAGTAATGATGTGTTGTATAATAAGCAAGAGACTGCCAATTCATTTTTTTAGGCGGAGCTCAATTATTTCCAACATAAATATAATATTTATGTATTTATACGTCGATATATTTTATATTTATATATCGTTTTTCGAGGACGTTGCTGTCGATCTTTGCATCCCCTGGGCGAGGGTGTGCAATGCACGCGCAGGTCGGACGCGAGCAGGCTCACGTGATTAACGCTATAACTACCAAGCCCTAAACGTGACTAATATGTGTTGTTTTATAATAATAACAACATCGGATTTATTTGTATTTTCTACGATTTTTATTACAATATGCGCTTCAATCAGCTCGTAGAAAAATGTCTCAGAAACACATTTTTATAGCATATAACATACAGATATACAAGATATAGAATGTAGTACATAGATATAGCATATAGAAATTATAAAAGAAAAATTTACAGCCATTTTGACCGGTTTGGTAGTTCTAGTGCTAATTAAGGAGACCGGTTTCCGAGACCTCGATGGCTGCTGTCGATTTTCGTAATAACTAGACTGCGGCTTTTATGCGTTTATTTAACAAATGAGTAGATGTGCTATTTGAAACAGTGAAACTACTAATAGAAGCTGACAACGTGGATATATTCATTTGAATTTATTGAAATCATTAAAGAACGGAAAGAAAACTTGTGATTGGCTCCTACGTCTTGCAATTGGCGCAGACAATTTTTATTTTTCATAAAGATCCACAGTCTAGTAATGAAATGTTTGTCTATTCAGAATCAAGCGTGTCAAAGTCGGTTTATTGGACTGTTTATTACGACGCAGGCGATTTTCTTGTAAATTATCCGCGGTTTAGAAGTGCGTTTCCTGTGAAACTAAACGAGTTCAAGGGTGTGAATCAGTTAAATCGATTTTACTGAAATTGATTCAAGGGAGAACGAAATCGCTGTGTCTCAACTCTTCTTTGAACTCGAGTGGTGACTCTCTGGTAAAAGTTTTACCCCCTTGCACTGCAATTAATTTTACAGTTGCGTTGACTAGCACTTCTTCGACCTTGGTCATTTCCCAGATAAAACGAGACAATTACTGTTTCTTATATACTATATTATTATTATATTATATTATATTATATATTTTGTTTCTATTTAGTATAACATGATGAAATCAACGAGTCCGACTCGTTGCTATAGTGCATGAAGTTAAAAGTCGCATAACACAAACTGCCATATGCATAAAGTGCGATATAAAATAAAATAATTTATAAAATAAAAATAGCATAGATCGGAGAAACTGTTTTGGGTTCCGAGTTAAAACGGCTTCGAGTGCAAAGGCAGACAATTTGTGATACCGCGTAACGATCCGCTGTCCAAATCGTAACAAACCGTGCTTCTCGATCGTTCGATTTATCCGAGAAAGTCTAAAGAAACCGTGATCGTCGACGTTCGCATTATTCTACCGAAGGCGTCGAGACGTTCCGAGGAGGTTCGCGCGTCGTTTGGTATCGGCGCGAGCAGATCATCGGCGTCGATACATCTTTAATAGATGGCGCGTGCATTCCGCGGCGAGCGACTTCCAAGAAGAAGACTTCCGATCGCGGACCCGATACGGCGAGCAGAGCGAGTCCTCGCGCAGTTTCCGCTTTCGGGAAAGGTTCGCGACTCCGCAGTTTCTCAGGGTCGATCGACCGACTCCCTCTTACGGATCCTGCGGATCCACGACGCGGACGTCATCGGGGCACGTCGATACATGATCTCTCCCGCGCGATTCTTCGTAACACGAGCCCCTCGTCCACTTTCTGGGAACGTCTAATAATTTTATTCTATCCTGCAGCAGAGCGATCTCGACGGCTCGAATTACTGCCGACCCCTTCCGATTCGTCTCGTCCTCAAACTTTGATTAATGTCCCGCAGTTATTCTTCTCGGTCTTTTGTCTGCTCGCTGCTAAATCTTTAAACATTTCAAGTTCAATTTTGCTGGATAAAGCTAATAAGACTAGTACTTTCATTATTTTAAACAGCTAATATTTTCACGCACTTTGGTACACTGGTCGAAACACTATTCTCTTTTCATTTGTCGCTAGAATAATTTAATAATTTATTTGTCTATCCATTTATTTATTTATTTATTTATCTATCTATTTATTTGAGGTTAAAGGGCCAAGTGCCCTTTTAATATTTCTATAAAAATTCAACATACTAATGATGATATGATAATAATAATTCTACTATATTCTATTATCTATACATATGTACATACATACCCTGTCTGCGGACAAGGGAAAAAATAGAAACGTTTCAACATATTTCTGTGATCGTTCAAACGAAACGTATGTTTGCCGTGCAAGCGTTTTCCACGGCCAATCAGATCGGCCAATTCCAATCGTCGGAACACTCAATAATACAACTTGTCTTCGAAAATGTATGGAGCATTAGCGCGTGGAGTAACGAGCGCTGGATCGATCGTGAACCTTGGGAAGCGTGTCGGACAACGGGAGAACGTGCAGAGACACATCTATTGCGTTCTCGTTGCGCGATGATTCACTTCTGGCCCCCCTAGCCCTGCGAACGATTAATTTCATCGTTGAACAATGACCCACTGATTTCGACGAGGGGGGCGCGCATGCGGGCGCCAAGACAGACACGCTCCTCGAAAATCGTGGGGGCGATCGATCCGCCGGGCTCCCGCGAGAGCTGATCGATCAAACAGATGCGAGCATCCAGCATCATCCTGTCCGATTCGATCCGATCCGATTCGACTCGGTGCCACCTCCTGCTGTGAATTTCTTTCCAGGTGTACTCGGAGACGCGCGAGTTCGACTGTTCCTCCCATCAGAGTGGTTGTGATGTGGTGGCTTGGACTCGTATCACAGCCAGCTTTGATGAGCGGAACGGCGCGATTTATGTCTTCGTTAACCACGGCCGGACGATCTTCCGAATCAACACGAGACCGCAATATAGAAAACTAGGGGAAAATCGCGCGAGAGAGGAGCCGACTCGGCCGAAATCTTTCGTTTCTTTGTTCGAAGCTCGCGGAGAATCGACACGCGCCGCTAGCCCCTTTCGTTCCCCGTGCGCCTTCTTTCTTCGTTGATTTTCGTTTTAATCATAGCTATCCTGTAGAACAGAGCTGTTGAACGTGCCTCCCGGTGACCGAGGGCAACGCCACGAGCCCTAAACATTTTTATACATGTTCATAACGTTAGCATTTTATTTATTTTATTGATCGCGCAAGGGTTCCAATATTTAAACAATTATGGAATAATAGCTCGATAATAGATAATAGATAATAGATAGCAAGCTATTGGTTGGCGTGCCAACCGATTCGCAGGCTACCGGTCAGGGTAAAAAGCCGATTTGTAGGCCCTCGCCGGCAACACGTTGAACAGCTCTCGTTGAAACTCTCGTCGGTTTGGGAACTTGAAAATGTACCGTTTGATTGTGTCCATCTGCAGCTCATGATTGAGATAGCACCGATGATCGGAAAAGAGGCGACCGAGAAGCTTTTCCTGGGCAGATACGTCGCCCTCTGCCAAGACGAGGAGTTCTGCATAAGGAGGATCACGATTCTTCGGTTTCCGGAGATCTGCGCCGTCGTCAGCAAGAGAACGCTGCTCAGAGACCTGGTAAGCGATATGTTGCATTCGAACTGAGAATTTTAAGCCTTTGCGACGAGAATAAATTGGTGAAATGCGAAATATTTAACACGTTCGCGGATGTGAGCGGTGTCAGCGTTCATTGTCACGCAAAATGACACTGAGGTCATTCGAAGTAACTTTTTCCTTAGCGAAAACGTAATTCGCGGTTTCGTTTTTCAAATGTAATATGCGGCCACTTTAAATAAAAATATATTCTGTTCGACAATGTTCTTCCATTAACGCAATAAAGTAATTAAAGAAAGAAAGAAAGAAAGAAAGAAAGCAATGTATATATAATATAAACCGTGCTGATCGTTTTTCTTGTCCTGGCAGTTCCCCATTTACGTGGACCTGAGCTGCGACAAGTTATGGGGCATCCGGAAAGCGTGCGTCGACGTGATGATGTCGGTGTCTTGCTGCATGACCCGCCAGCACCGTAGATTACTGCTAGCCGATCTCCTGGCGGCGCACCTGAACGACGAGTCGAAATGGGTGCGAATCACCGCCTTCCAAATTCTGGGACCATTTATATCCACGTTCGCGGAACAATTCACCGACATCTCGTACAATGGCCACGGCGAGCTCGAGTTCACCAGGCAGCAAGATAACGGTTACAGGTACAGACAAAAGCAGCGCTCGCTCTTCCCGTCCCGTCGCTTCCGCAATTTCTCTCTTTGCTAATTAACAAATCGATGGTGTTCACAGTATAAAGTACACGTACGAAGATATCTTCCCCACGACGTGCCGAGTACGAAGCTGCACCCTCGACACGAGCAACGACCCTAGTTCTAATGAAAACTGCAACTCGTCTGTGATAGTAGAGAAACCAATTTACGAGGAGGAGCCGGAGGAGTCGCCGGAAGACGACACCTTCACGCTGAACGTCTGCAAGTCGAAGGTGCGAAGGTCATTTTTATGCCGAGCGCGCCTTATTGCTTCGATTTGTTCCGCAAATTGTTCTGCTGAAAAATAGATTGAAATTCTCCCACTTTCTCTATTCGGGTACAACAAGGGCGGGTTTTCTTGTAAAAATTCTTTGGAAAAACCGCCCAAAGACTCTATGAAATAGAATCAGGATTAAGTGATGAACAATGCGAGAGCTAGTAAAATTATGAATACAGCTTCTTCAGGGTTGGTGAAACCGTATCTTCTCCTTTTGCAGATACACAAATACTACGAAATGAAGATGGACAACGTCGAAATATACAATTCATTTTTGTACTATTACACCGCGCCGGACTTGCCGCCCGACGACGAGTTAGTCGAGGCTGCGAAGAAATCCACGGCGCAAAACAATAGCAACCGGAAGACGGGCAACGGGAACGCGAACAAAACGTTCACGTTGACCGAGCTGTTCAAGGAAGATAATTACGGGACTGGCGATTTTGACAAGTTCAACTTCCACGACCAAAAGACCGTTCCTCAGCATCTGATCGACTCGTTTCTATCGATGGCCGGGCCGGACGAGTGTTTCGACACGGGCGGGGATTACCCACATCTCTGTGCTTTTAGCTTTCCCGCGGTCGTGCTCGCGTTGGGCAAGAAACAGTGGCCTTGTCTTAGGGAAGCCTATCACCTGCTGGCGATGGCGAAGGAGTATAAAGTGAGGCGCACCGTCGCTTCCGGCATCCACGAAATCGCCGCCATTTTGGGCAAAGATCTCACCTCGGACGAGCTCCTACCCATACACTACGGCTTCATCAAAGACCTGGACGAAGTCAGGATAGGCATACTGAAGAACCTCACAACCTTCTTGAATCTACTCGAACCGCACGATCGCACCCAATACTTACCAATCATGAAGGATTTCCTCGAGACCGATAATATATGGAACTGGAGATTCCGGGAAGAGTTGGCCACGCAGTTGGTCGAAGCGGTCACTTTGTTTAACCCGGACGACGTGGAAATCTACATCGCGCCGCTGTCGTTCGACCTCATCAACGACAAAGTTGCTGCCGTCAGGCACGTCGGCTTCTCCTTGGTACGAACTCGTATATTTTTACAAGTATATATTTGCTTGCATGCGAAAGCTAACCAACGTCGATGTTCTGGTTTACGCATTTGTTATCTTTTGAGCCGAAAACGTGCGAACGAACTATACCTAACCTAAAATTCATTGTACACAGGTTGCGAAGATTGTGGCATACCTAGCGCAGCACAAGAAAGAAATATTCGAAGAGTTAAGATTCTCCCTGGATTTGTACGCCGACATTTGGGTCCGACGTCAAACGTTCGCCATGTTGTGCGGTCACTTAATATCTAGTAACGCGATCAGCGCAAAGAAGTTCCGTTTAGAATTGTTACCGGTTCTGTTAAAGCTGTCCACGGATAAGGTGCCGAACGTGAGATTGGCGGCAGCCAGATCGCTCAAAAACATTCCCCCTGGACGTAAGTATCCGTGGCCAATTTCGTAAATTGTTCAACAGTCGTTACGCCGGCGGTGCGCATAATCGATTGCGTGGTTTAATTTTTAGCGGATTGGTTGGGCAGAGACGAGGTGGAAGAGGTGGAGAAAAGGCTGCGAGAAATGCGAACGGATCCGGACAGGGATGTTCGAATAGTGGTCGGTGGCGAGGAGAATCCGACGATAAATACGTTGTCGGAAAGTAAAACGGAACCATCCAGGAACATCCTGTTTTAACGAATAGCGATGAACCAGAAACTATCATTGTAAAAACCAGCACAACTTTCCACAGACCAGAAAAACAACGCAAAAATCTACTGTTTAGCGGAGTCCAAATAGATAGAGGAATACAACAAGTGCGATTTATTGCTGCCGTCGACAAAGGTAGGGACATTTTTCCGTGCCCTTTACACTTTAAGGCGGTTTGCAAGTATCACGGTCAAAAGATATTACGCAATTATTGCAAGAGTGTGTGCGCGTGTCCTAAAACGAGTTAACGTACGCATGTTTAGTATACGCGAGCATGCGTGCGTTTACCATTGTGATCAATTTGTATATGTGAGTGGTCCCTTGGACAAGCCGGATGTTACTAATTGGAGATACTACCATCGACGAGATCTCTTGTTCTTTGGTAAATTGTCATCGCGCGGGTACTCGCCGACGCCGCTATATACAAGGTGTCTCGGCGAATCGTGCGCGATCGACAGAAAAGTAACTCCCTGTTAGATAGTAAGATAATAAAAGAATGGGAACTCGTTTTTACTTGTTCTGTATGTTTTATCTGCGCGTCAATGAATTATATCCCTGTAAATATAGAAATGCCGCGATATATACCGGGCGTATCGGAGAACCGTACGCGATTTGTAGAAAAGTAACTCTCGGTTAGACAATAAGATAGTAAATAAATTAGAATTCACTTGTACTTTATCTGCCTTTAGAGTTTTTAATGCGTTTTATCCTACCCAGCTCAATTCGGATGAGTTTCTCGCGGGGCCCAAATCCGACTGTTGGAGCGCCGGAACATAAACAGAGTAATAAGCGGGAAATAACAGGAATGTAACTCGAGTAAGCTTTCCAGTAACATTTTTGAACCTTCGATTTGTAACAGAGTAATTAATTCTGAAATGGGGAGAGCGATAAAGTTTTCGGCTAGAGGACTGTCTGGGATCTCACTACAGTTATCCCAGATCCTTCATTTAGTCGAGAAGCATACTTTTTTTGAGACGCACGTCGGTGACTTTTTTTATCCTCAAAATGTTCATTGGTCGGCGTAAAAATATAATTGAAAGAAAGGAGAGTAGTGATGACGAAGCAGTGAATTTTAGAAGAAACTCACAAAATCACCTCAAATTTGTTTAGAATGTTTCAACGCGCACCATACGACATAGTATAATGTAATATTAGGTTGGTAGGAAAATAATGTCGGTTTCCAAGCTATATCTTTAAATTCACATATCACAAATCGGAATAAGTTTTTTTTAATCAAAATAAGATCCATTGCAATCTACACATTTTTGCCAATAAATTAACAGTTTGTTTATTCCGGTAGTGTAAAATTCTGTTGTTATGGAATTAATAAATTCTTCGAACGCACTTTCAGCAGCTGCTTGGTTAGTAAACATCTTCCCTTGCAAATAGTGGTCGAGATGTTTGAAGAAGTGGTAATCGGTTGGCGACAGATCCGGGGAATATGCTGGATGGGGCAGAGTCTCATATCCCAATTCATTCAACTTTTCTAGCGTTAATCGTACGACGTGTGGTCGAGCGTTGTCGTGTAGAAGAATTGGGCCCTTCCGATTGATCAATGCCGGATTCAATTGTTCCAATTTTTCGTGCATGTTATCAATTTCCCGACAATACTTTTCCGCTGTAATAGTTTCACCCTGATTCAAAAAGTTGTAGTGGATAATTCCCACTGCCGACCACCAGACAGTCACCATAACTTTCCCTTGGTGCAGCTTCGGCTTTGGAAAGTGTTTCGGCTTTTCATCGTGATCCAACCACTGGGCTGATCGTCGACGATTGTCGTACATTATCCATTTTTCGTCGCATGTCACAAGGCGATGAAGAAATGGATCATTTTTATTGCGTAGAAGGAACGCAGAGCACGCTTCGTAACGACGATTCTTTTGGTCTACGCTTAACTCATGCGGCACCCATTTGTCGAGTTTCTTTGACTTTCCTAGTTGCCTCAGGTGGTCAATAATTGTTGGATGGCTTACATCTAACTGCTGTGCAAGTTGTCGAACTGTTGTTCGTGGATCAGCTTCAACCAGTGCCTTCAGTTGGTCATTGACGACGACAGAAGGGCGTCCACGACCATCTTCATCTTCAAGGCTCTCATCTCCACTTCGAAATTTTTTGAACCACCGCTGCTTTTACGGCATCTTCTCCAAATGCACTGTTGATATTACGAGTCGCAGCTGCAGCTTTATGACCCAGTTTATATTCATATAAGAATATTACACGAATTTGCTTGGTATCCATTGCGAAGTCAATAACTTGAAGTGAGCACAGATTAACAGTAAAAACAAAAGCATACCTATCAGCATGCAGAGCGACATCTGCACTGTAAGATGACATTAGAAGGAAACAGAATAAAGTGAACTGTTATCCCAAAACCATGCGTCAAAGTTCGAAAGTTCGAAAACGGACATTAATTTCTTACCAACCTAACATATTATCCTAAATATAAATTAGTAAAATAATAATAATAATTATTAATAATAATTAATTAATTAATAGTAAATAAATTTGAGATGATTTTGTGAGTTTCTTCTAAAATTCACTGCTAGTGAATTTCTATGTTGTATATCCTATATTTCTATTTCAATGCTTATTCCATTAAATTCCTTTCAAAAATCCAACTGGTAGCCCTGTAACTTGAATAAGAAGAGCGTCACCCATATTTGGGTGACGGGGCGCCCCCACGGAAACATACCCGTCACCCAGATCTGGGTGACGCGGCGACGCGGCGACGAACGTGTTAAGTATATAAACATTGCGACGTGTAGCCGTTCGGTCGTGAATCAATTTACAAAGACCAAACGTACCGGAGAACCGACCGCGATCGCCAGAAAAGTATATAAAGTCTTCGAGCGTCAATGAGGCACCTTTGCGTTTACATATTCTGCCCTAGCTGCTCCATTGCAGCAGCTAGTAAGAGGGGGAATATGTGAACGCAAAGGTGCCTCATTGTCGCTCGAGGACTATACTTTTCTGGCAATCGCGGTCGGTTCTCCGGTACCTTTGTTCTTTGTATATAGAGTCATTTGTAAATTGATTCACGACCGAACAGCTTAACACGTTCGTCGCCGCGTCACCCAGATCTGGGCGCTCCAACAGTCGGATTTGGACCCCGCGAGAAACTCAACCGAATTGAGCTGGGCGACGAACGTGTTAACCGTTTGAGTGCCACGTGTCTTTGCTGTTTTCCCGTCCAAAAGTGCCAAGCGGCGCGATAGCGCTTGTCTTATTCCCTCTCCAAGAATGCCAAGGAGCGCTATTGCGCTGTTTTCAGATTTATACGGTTCTGTAATTGTTTCAATTCATTTTTGTTCTGCCATCTTTCTGAGCGTAAGTACAGATTTATCAGCGTCTGGGTTGCGTCATATAATATAAGAATATAATTTAAAACTGAAATTAAATTTCGTTCTTTTTTTCGTAACCGTAAAGTCGCGCATCGACAGAAACCGAGCGTGTCGCGGTTATCGGTTTCGCAGCCTAGAGCGCTGGCACTGTTTGAGAGACAGAGGAGAAGCGCAAAATCGCTCCGTGGCACTGAAACGGTTAAAGCGATAAAACGCCGCATCCCCCTCTTGTTGGCTGCGGCAGTGGAGCAGCCAACAAGAGGGGGAATGAATGAATGTGACTTCTCGTCGGTGCAAGATATATATAACTGCCTGTTAGATAGTAAGTTAGTAAGAGAATGAGAACTCGGTTTCACTTGTTCTGCATCTCTTACGTGTCCCAAGAAGAGACTTTGTAATTTAACTATAGGTACGCCCCGATATGCCAGGTTTTCTGGAGAATCGGTGGATGTACAAGTAATCGTTAGATAGGAAGGTAGTAAATAAGTGAGAACTCGTTTTAATTTGTTCTATATCTTTTGCGTGTATAAACTGTTGTTATATATGGTAATGTCGCGATATACCGGATGTCCCAGAGAATCGTGCGCCATGAAAATCCGGGAGAGTCGGAGTGAAAAAGTAGGATACTAAAAGAATGAGAACTCGTTTTTACTTGTTCCTCATCTTTTAGTTGGCTAGTAATCGTTTTAAGTATAAGAAACGCCGCGATATATATATCAGATATCCCAGGGAATCGAACGCGAATCGCACGATAGTGCAGTTTCTTCTCCCCAATTGTCCTTCAGCTTGTGAAAAAGAGTGGATAATTTGGGAAGAGGAGACACGATTATTCGAGCCCTGCGGCTCGTTTCTATAACAGCCGAGATGCGAGACTCGAATAATAGTATCACCTCTTCCCAAGTTGTTCATTTTTGTTTACAAGCCGAAAGGCAGTCGGGGGGAATTTACTGTATAGTCTTCACGCGACGAGAAGGCACATTTGCGTTTACACTCCCCCTCTTACCAGCTGCCGCACTACCGCAGCTGGTCAGAGGGGGAATGTAAACAGAAATATGCCCTCTTCTCTCGCGGAGACTATAACAGCATATTAGATAATAAGTTAGTAAGAGAATGAGAATTTATTTTTATTCGTTCGGCAACATCCGTATCAACAATGTAGACTTAGATATAGTTATCCCACGATATACCGGGTATCCCGGAGAATCGTGCGTGATATGTACGCTGGATGCTTCTATATTAGTGTAAGAAATTCAAAGAATGAAAACCTGTTCTTACAGGTTTTGCATCTTTTAAATATTAGGTCGCGAATGTATATAATCGTTTCGTTTTAAGCAAAAATATGCCATTATGCCGCGTCTTATATAATCGTAAGCATTTGATAGATGTGTAAACGTCTCTTAGATAGTAAGACAGTAAAAGACAAGGAAACTCGTTTCTACTTGTTTTCATATCTTTTACGTGTTCGCAGGAATGACAGTAATATTTAGGTATAGGAATGCCGCGATAAACCGGGTGTCCCGGAGAATCGCGCGCGATATATAGGTTGCCAAGTACTCATCGTTAGATACTAATCATATATTTCACAAATCCTGTTCCATCGGGTGGACATTGTTTTCCCGGGGGCAATTGAAAAACGAAAACCTTTTTTCACTCATTTTGTATGTTTTAAATATTCGGTTTCTCAATATCGATAATCGTTTACAGTGT
>CM052161.1:510938-546260 GCA_028455555.1 Augochlorella aurata | reverse complement strand
TGCATGTTTTAAATATTCGGTTTCTCAATATCGATAATCGTTTACAGTGTAGTAATACCGCGATATACCGGATGTCCCGAAGATCATGCCCGATATGTAGGTCAATAGAGCTCTTCGTTAGATACTAATCATTTATTTCACAAAACCTGTTCCCTCGGTTGCACATTGTTTTCCCGGAGGTAATTGGAAAATGAAAACCTTTTTTCACTCGTTTTGCATGTTTTAAATATTCAGTTTCTCAATATCGATAATCGTTTACAGTGTAGTAATGCCGCGATATACCGGATGTACCATGGATCGTGCCCGATACGTAGGTCAATAGAGCTCTTCGTTAAATACTAATCATTTATTTCACAAAACCTGTTCCCTCGGGTGTACATTGTTTTCCCGGAGGTAATTGGAAAATGAAAACCTTTTTTCACTCGTTTTGCATGTTTTAAATATTCAGTTTCTCAATATCGATAATCGTTTAGAGTGTAGTAATATACCGGATATAGCGATATACCGGATGTACCATGAATCCTGATCGGCACGTAGGTTAATAGAGCTCTTCGTTAGATACTAATCATTGTTCCATCGTGTGGCCATTGTTTTCCCGGAGGTAACTGAAAAATGAAAACCTTTTTTCACTCGTTTTGCATGTTTTAAATATTCAGTTTCTCAATATCGATAATCGTTTCGAGTGCAGTAATGCCTCGGTATACGCCATGTCCCATGGGATGATGCCTAACAATTAGGTTAATATGTAGGATACTAAGCATTTATTTCACAAAACCTGTTCCCTCGGGTGTGCATTGTTTTCCCGGGGGTAACTGAAAAGTGAAAACCTTCTTTTTATTCGTTTTGCATGTTTTAAATATAGATAACCGATATAGATAATTCAATATGGATAATCGTTTAGATTGTATTGTAGTAATCCCGCGATATGCCGGATTTCCCGGAGAAATGTACGCAAGTCAGGTGATACGAAATTCCAAGTTAAGTAGTAAAATACTAAAAGAACGAGAACTTGTTTCTACTTGTTCTGCATCTTTTAAGTATTAGAAAGTAGTAGATTAGTATATGTGCGGGATACAACCTAAGGAACACGCGCGATTGGCAAAAAAGTGCAGTCGATTCTCCCCAATTGTCCCTCAGCTTGTGAACAGAAATGGAGAATTTGGGAAGGGAGGATGCGATTATTCGAACCTGGCGGCTCGTTTTTCTAGTCGCCGATTGTCAGCAGCTATAAGGCCGGGGCGCGAGGCTCGAATAATCGCGTCAGTTCTTCCCAAGTTGTCCATTTTTGTTTACAAGCCGAAAGGCAATTGGGGAGAATTTACTGTATAGTTCCCGCGCGACGGGATGGCACCGTTGTGCTTGCACTTCCCCCTCTTACTAACTGATTACTACCTCAGCTAGTAAGAGGGGGAATGTAAACAGAACGGTGTCCTGTTGTCGCGCGAGGACTGTAACAGCCTATTATTAGATAAGTCAGTAAAAGAATGAGAACTCGGTTTTACGTGTTCTGTATCTTTTATGTATGCCGGGGGGGAGGTGTTGCGATAGTTGTAGAAACGCCGCGATACATCCGGATCCATCCGGAGAATCGTGCGCGATTTGTAGAATAGTAACTCTCGCTTCGATAGCAAGATCGAATATTTTCGGATTGTATAAACCGGGGTACCAAGAAACCGTTTCTGTTAGATTTTAAGCCGGTAAAAGAATGAGAACTTGTTTTTACTTGTTCTGTATCTTTTCCGTATACGAGATGAGCCATTGGAAGTGTTTTAGCTAGCTCCTAAGCTCTGCGATACGGCGGGCGTGCCCTCACTAATCGCTAATCGCTAATCGCAGTTGTTAGATTGTAAGTCGGTAAAAGAATGACAACTCGTTTCTACTGGTTCTGTATCTTTTACTTGCGCGTATACCAACCGATAGTATTGTTTTAAGAGTAGAAACCCCGCGATATACGCTAGGTGTTCGCGGGAGATTTGTTTTTTGTTACATATTCATTCGTTAAGCGAACGAGAACTTGTTTTTCTCGTTCCGCGTATATCCACGAAATCCTTGCAGTAGGCTAAGCGTAATTTTAGGTATAGAAACAACGCCGCGATGTGTACCACGCGTCGGTGCGATTTGTTTCTGTTAGGTGTTAAGTCGGTGAAAGAATGGGAACTCGGTTTTACGCGTTCCGTATCTTTTACGTATTCCTAGCTCATAATACCATAACGAACCTAGCTCATAATTAGATAAGTTCCCAAAAGAATGAGAACTCGTTTTCACGTGTTCTGTATCTTTGGGGTGTTCGATTGATGATTACCAAGTACTTTATTAGGTATAGCGTCGCCGGGATATACCAGGTACCCTGGAGAATCGTGAGCGATTGGTAGGCTAAGTAATAATCGTCTGTTAGATAGTAAGATATTAAAAGAATGAGAACTGGGTTTTACCTGTTCTGTATCTTTTATGTGCGATGAGGGGGTCACTGTTAATATATACATCCGTATTAGATAGTAAGCTAGTAAAAGAATGCGAACTCGTATTTACTTGTTCCGCATCTTTTACGTATCCGAGACAAGTAGCTGCAAAATCGGTATAAATGTAATCGCCCGTTAGTTTGTAAGAAGTGAAAGAATGAGAACACGTTTTTTAACTGTTCTGTATCTTTTACATGTCTGGGTCTAAAACATGTTATATTATTTTAAGTGTATAGAAACTAGACTATATATATATATATATATATATATGTTCGGCAGTCATCCGTATCAGCGTTCATTAGATAATAAGCTAGCGAAAGAATGAGGACTGGTTTCTACTTGTTCTGTATCTTTTGCATTTACTAGAAACTACTCAATCCGTGTAAATATAGAAACACCGCGATACACCGGGTGTCCCGGAGAATCGTGCGTGGTATCCGATATCGTAACTCCATATTAGATAATAAGCTAGTTTTACTCTCTATCCTTTAAGTGTACAGAAGCGCTGCGATATAGCGGGTGTCCTCGGCAATTTCTGTTTCTTAGATAATAAGATGGTAAAAGAATAAGAACGCGCTTTTACTTGTTCCGTATCTTTTAAGCGTACGCCGTTCATGGTTCGTCTTAAGTATAGAAACGTTTTAGCTTACAACAGGCAACGATGTTAATTAGAAAACTGGAAAAAAAAACTAAAAAAAATTTAAAAAAAAGAAAAAAATCGAAAGGGAAGGACTCCCTCCTTCCCATTGTGCGGAGCCATATCCCTATCATAGTTAAGATAATAAGGGAACCGAGTGGTGCGAATGTTCGGTGAACTGGCTTCGCGAACATTTCGAATCTTCTCGTTGTTCTATTCGTTTATCGAAGAAACGGTACACATAGATTTTATATAATTTAACACTAGAACTACCTAGATTCGAAACAACTGGTTCTGGATTTTTACAGCCCCCCCCCCCCCCCACACACACACACAGACACACACACTGTAAAAATGTTTACGTCCGAAATTGTTATACGAAGTTCTTCGTTCAAGCATACGTTGTATAAATAAGTTGAAATAGCATCTGTTTTCCTAAGTAAACTGAAAGAAAGCCAATGTTGTTATTACCATGAAACAATATACATCAGCCACATTCGGGACTCGGTAGTTCTAGTGTTAAGAAAGGCTCTGGTTCATAAAGCAAGGAACAGAGCCCTATCGTTAAGTTAGATAAGTCGTACGTGTGTATAGTAAATGAGATTTCCGTAAGCGCACCGGTATATATGCGGATTCTAATCGAGAAAACAGGAAAACGATCCTCCGAATTGATCAAAGATTTGTACATTTTGTAAAACTACTGATACTGCGTGGTGATAACATAATAGTGTATGCATGAGTAACGATAGCTTTGCGCGATCGTGAATGTATTTTGAGATGTTCGTTGTGTGAGAGAGCCAGATCGTCGTGTGATCGAGAGTAGAGTGTTTGCGAAGTTAAGCTAGTGCTGCGAACCTCTTTGTAAGCAACGAAGATTAGTTACTTTTGAATGCGTGTGAAGCGGGGATGAAAGAACTTCTGTTTATAATATTCTGTATAATATATTGTGTATTTGGAAATAGGAAACTATGGAGAAATACACGCGATTTGATTTAATCATATCCAATCTACTATTTTCTAAACTTTCCAATACCTAGACCTCGACGAATTCAGCGTTTATTTCATTTAAAATACAGCCCAATCACGTTTCCTGCTAACCTTTTATTACAATACATAAACAACGTTCAAACATTTCGCGAACCGTAGTAATCATTCTTTTATTTAACAATCTTCTTTCCTCGCGCGATCTTATACATAAAGCACCGAATATAAATCTATATATCGACGTACAAAATTACAATATAGACATTTACTAAAGTAGCAATAAATGAATTCCGTTGCATTCGTGTTGCAACACGAGGACCATGGAAGCTTAGGACCACGGGAAACCCTAAAATATACCAAGGAATTTTCCAGGCGGACATGCTGGCAATTGACATGCCTTTTCCTCCATCTCCGTCTCTGCAACGGTGCAGTCGTGCAAACAGTAGCGCCACCTGATTTGCCGTCCTTTTCCGCAAGTGACACTGCAGCTGCTCCAATCTGTCCATCTACCCCATTTCTGGGACTTGTCGGTGTCCCTGCGACTATTCCTCGACGGTTTCGACAGCGTTTTAGCATTACTCTCTCGCGACGATCGCTTCTTTGTTGTAAAATTCCCTTTCTTCCGTCTCGCTTGGTTATACGTCGTCTCTTTCTTTTTTAGTTTCTTATCATCCGCCACGATTTTCGTCGTGGACGTCGGCACGCACCTCGGCGCAATCTCGGACGGCTCTTTGAAGCCCGCGCAAGTGGCAGTGACGTTCGAACACAAGTCGTCGATCGCGCGAATCTCGATCCTCTTCCCGTCGTTGTCGTTGTCGTCGTTCCTCTTGGCCTCGTCGACGCTCAAGTAATTCTCAAGCTCGTCTACCTTGATGAAAATTTAGCTTTAGCGGAGCCCTTCCGGTGCAACTAGATCTCGTTTGCTCGCTTTGCAATTCCTCGGAGGAAACTTCGATTGAAAGAGTTCCTAGTCATTACTTACTTTAGTGACCAGCCTCTTCGCAAGGTCTTTCACTTCCTCGATGGACCTTACCGCCCGATCAAGTTCCGCTTCGTTGTCCGCCGTACCGTCGTCTCGTACTCCGCATTCCGTAGCTGGCTCGAATTCCCGGATGTTCTCGTAGTACCTGAGCTCGTCCTCGTCGCTCAGAAACCCGTGCCTCGCCTCGCCGGTTTTCTCTCTCTTCGAGCGCAGTTTCGCGTTGTCCTCAGCCGTCGGGTTTCCATTTCGAATTTCTCGTCCGACGCGTTCCATCAAACTGTTCGAGCCTTCGTCCGAGGAGATCGCCGATTTGTCGGCGTTGCCGTTAGTCTCGGCAACGTTAGCGGACGCGCGTTGCGACGCGTCGCGCAACGGCGCGCGATCCTTCCCGGATACGTAACCGAACGGTCTCGCCGGGCTTACGGATCTACGGCGGAAATTGTTCTGGTTATTTCTCTTAGACGCTAGCTTAGAAAATCCTACGTGTGATTTACCGTCGGCTCTCGCGTCGCTGTTCTTTCCCTTGCGGACCGATCTCGGCCTCTGCGCGTGCTTCGGCCGAACAATCTTTCGCGAGCTCCGGGCGTTGCCCTTCGACTCGTTGCGCTTCTTGCCCGCGTGTTTCTTCTTCTTCTTCGATTTGTAGCTTTTCGCGCGACGCTCGCTCCTCGCCTTCCTTTTGAAACGCAGCAGATCCGCCTTCAGGTCAGCGATCGCCAAACTGCTGGGAGCTTTCGGGCATTGTTCGTCGAGTTTGTCCGCGCCGTGGGCCCGTTTCTTCTCTTCGAACAGTCTGTCGGCTTCGTCGCCCGAGAAATCGTCGCCGTTCGCCGGACTCTCCTTCTCCGAGTCGCGCTTGCTCCCGGCTTTCCCGCGATCGTCTCGCTTCCTTCGGGCGAGCTCCACCGAAAACGCGGGATCCTTGGGAGCCGCCTCCGCCTCCGCCTCCGCGTGGCCGCGATCCTCCGCCGGCTCGACCGATCTCGCGCTCTTCTCGACCAGCTCTTCCTTAACGACCGCCGCGCCGGAGATTTCCCCGGACGAAGGCTTCTCGTCGTCGGTAACTTTGCCGTCGTCAAGTTCCCCGTCGCGCGATCGCAGCTCGTTAAGATCCGCCTCAGCGTCTCTGCTGTTGTACTCTTGCGAATTTGCTTCTCGTTTAGCGTCGAACGACAAGTCCCCGTTATCGATCTCGTCGACGTATTGGTACGAGCTTCGAGGAAACGAGTCGGCCAGGTCTTTGAAATATTCTTGCTCGTATGGAGAGTTTAGACTCGACCCGGTCCTTTTCACGCGCACGAGCGTCCTCAGCGAATCGGGGTCCTCGACGTTGTCCACGAAAGCTGGCCCGTTTAGGTTCGACAACGTTTTCTGGTAAAGATGTTGTCCGTCGTCGGACAGCGAGCATAACGTTCGCCGTTTCCATAGGTAGTTAACCGGATCCCTTCGGTGATGCACTATTCGAGGTTCTGGCAACGTGCCATTCGATGCAACAAATATGTTTTCCGCGCTGTCGCAGGAATTCTGAATCGATGGATCTTGCGAACGATCTGGATCACGATCGCCAACATGTTTGGCGCTTTTTCCGTCGAATGTTGGAATTATTGTCGGCGAATCCCGTTGGCTCGCTTCGTTCAGAGGGTGTCTCCAGTTTTGTAGAACGTATTTGAAGCTCGGCTTATGGCTATTGATGTTTCGCAGTTGGCCACTATTGAGGCGATTGAGATGATCGTGATGGTAATGGCAGGAATCGTTGGTCTTAGGAGAAACGCAGTTGTCTTTCGCGGTTATGTTAACGGAATCCACTAATGAGAGGATCGTGAGCATCCAAACACACGTGTAGACCACCGAAGCTCTCAGCATCACACGCGTTGTTACACGTCGATCTATGTTACGTCGCTCATTGGTAGCCTGTACATTACTTTCTGACGGATCGGGGTACACGAGGAATTATTCTAGTATTCGTTGGCTCTCGTTTTCGCATCTCTTGTTCGTCGATTTCGTCGATATCGACTTACACGCGACGTCGATTTCATATCGTCGCGCGCAATTGGGAAACATGTTCAGGGTTTACATGGAAGTCGCCCGTTGCAGAGAACTGTTTTACCGTCTTCAGATTCCGGTCTCTCTAAAAATTGATTTTTTTATTTTTAGAATGAACAACTATGTTTTTCCTGCAGCATTTGATTTACCGTGTTTCAATGAAATCTATTAGTCTTGTAATGAATCAAAATTAAGTAAATTTTAAATAAATTTTATAATTCTATATCATGTTACACGCTGTCAGCCACCGGTGACTGACGCGGCCTAAACGGAAAGTCTAGTGTCTGCCACCGATGGCGGACGTGGCGCCATCAACGTGTTGATAATCTTCCAGCCTTGTTCGAACCTTGCACCGGGGTCTGCCAATCAATAATGATCTCGACCGAGATCGTAGAATAGCCGAAAATCCAACGCAGCTCCGACCGAGCCGATCGAACCGACGAGTCCCTTATAGATACCGAGCGGCCGGGAAGGACGCCGGCGCCGGCCGGTGAACAGCACGGCCGCTTACGGGCCGCGCGCGCCGCGCCAACCGCCCGCCCGGAAACGCTGTTTTCACACTTGGCGCGTGAACCCAGAGTAAAATTTTTTACATAAACATAAAAACAAATTATACTACTATTAATTATACGTAAAAAATCCTTTTTTTTCCTAAGAAAAAATTTTGTATATACAATCATAAAAACAAATTATACTACCATTAATTATACGTAGAAATACATATTTTTTCCTAATATGAAAATTTTCTAAAACTTTTCCAAGTCCCATCGGCAAGAACAAAAAGCTTTAATATCGCTTTCCGACCATTCTAAATGCTTGATACGCGTGTAAAAAGACAAACCACGTACAGATATCAGGTTTAAAAAATTTTTAAAAATTTATTTTCCGAAAAAATTCAAAAAAACCGGAAAGCCGCAAGAGTAAACTTTTAATATCGCTTTCGTACGATTCTAAATGCTTAATGTTATAATTCGTAAATTTACGGACAGTTCAATGTGGATTCAATTGGAAATAAAAGCCGTAGTCTAATTGCAAGATTATATGTATCTTTCGAACGAATGATTTTCAGCTTAAAGAAAGCAGCTTAGCGTTT
Organism: Augochlorella aurata; assembly: GCA_028455555.1. Classification (NCBI taxonomy): domain Eukaryota; kingdom Metazoa; phylum Arthropoda; class Insecta; order Hymenoptera; family Halictidae; genus Augochlorella; species Augochlorella aurata. The sequence continues at coordinate 538,062 of CM052161.1, read as the reverse complement.
CTGGCTGGAGAGTGATAAACTCGATCGACCAGTGCGTTCGAAATACCCGATTCAATTTAGAAGAGCACAATTCGTCCGTCCACTTAACACGTTGAGTGTTAAATTATTTATTATACAAAAAGATGCATTTAAAATAAAAATTGCCTGAAAAATTAAAATATTAAATTCTAGTATTTAATGAGAGTTTCAGCGAAGCAAAAGTTGGCTGCAAGGCACGATGATTGTCGCATCTACCCTATCTCAACAATCAATTAATTTCCAAATAAAACGAATGGACGAGGAGGGGAGGATGGTTGAGCGAGAAGAAAAACGACAATGACAAGTATACAATAGAAACATTTATTCATAGAACCCGCTGCGAAGGTACAACGGAATTTTTGATATTCTAAAGTTCCTTACCCACTCCTTACAGAGAAGTTGGGCGCGATCCACGCGAATGTTCACGGCTGCAAATCGACGACGGCCCGTTGCTTTCGCGGGATCGATTCGCATGGATCGCGTAATAAGTGCACACAAGACACAGATAGGTGAACGGCGACACGCAGAAATCGCGGGGCCGAGTTCGCCGCTGGAAAGCGCGGGAAACACCGAGCGGATCCACGCGGCTCGACCCCGGCGATTTCTGGTGACCCGTCGAAAATTTTAGATGATACTCTTTTGTTGAGGAGAACGGTGGGTGCGTACAAGTGATAGATTACACCCGATATTACGATTCGAGAAACACGCACCGCATGTATGTTCGATTACATTAGTGACGTTCGTTTCCTGTGAGCAACTTGACTTGTAACCTTATCGAAGGGTTATCTACACTGTGAACAACGTTTCGTCTTTTACACGTCCGAGGCCTTTCTCCGTATGGAAATGATAACGGATGATTAATAGGTGTCCGTCGCGTTGCGTATACACTGGCGACCGAATTCGTGCAACGACTGCTTTATCGAGTTCGTGCCGGTGAATTATCGCCACCATTTTCGAACCAAGCGTCTACATAGACGTACTTCAAAATTAACCCTTTGTACTCGAAGCTATTTTAATTCGAAATCCAAAACATGTTTTACGATTTCTATTTTATATGATTTATTGCGACTTATGCATAGGAAATTTAGCCTATTCGCAAGTACAGTGTTCACAATATTAACAATCTTCTAATGAAGATTAATATAAACGAATCTGATATTATTACAAATATTTTGAAAAATATTGTACCAATTTTTAGTGGCGCCTCAGAGTCGCCACTCGAGTGCAAAGGGTTAAAACAATGTTCCTCTCGCAACGGCGAGCCTAACTTCATTAGATTACACTACGCGTCAGATAAATTATTTTAGATTTACAGTTAAAATGACTCCGAATGCAAAGAGTTAATTCGCTATTGTTAATAATTCGTTTTACAAATAGCAGATCTACAATAAGGAGTTATCTTTGATCATTCGCTGGATTTTGTTTTATTTGAAATGCGACAATAGTTCACCGTTGAGCGAGGAAATCGAACCAGCTTTCGTTGCACTAATTCAACCCTCCAAGTATACTCCTCATCGTATCCGATATGTTTTCCTCCCGATACTCGTTCCGTTTCCTCCGTAACGATCGCGATGATTTTCCGGATGAGCTTACGACACTTTTTATATTCCTTTTTTTTTATTTTTTTTTTTTCAAACGGGTGCTCACTCTGATTTTCCCGATGGCGATGCTAAAAGTGCATGTGTTGTTTTTTTTTTTCGGTGCAATGAAGGGGACAGGGGAAGACGTATGAAGATACACAGCCGGGTTTACATACAGTTATTCGTTTCTTATAATACAGGAAGTGCCACAGTTTAGAAAAGACCTCTATATTGTCTCAATCATCCGTTTCGCTTTATCCGATTTCTCGGGGTACGCATGATTGACCGTTCTTTTTATATTATTATTAGTATTAGTATTAGTATCATTATTATTATTATTACTATTATTATTATTGGCCTGTGCGAAACGTTTCTTCCATCTTTGAACGGAAAAAACGATTCGGTCCAGTTCACACCGGAGAATTTCAGCGGAATTGCGATTTTGTTTGTCTCCGTTCTATACGTAGCTCCTGACAATTATTTTTATATTTGACAAATATACTGCAGCTTTTTATGCCATTCTTTTTTCTTGTCTTTTTTTTCTCTTTTTTAGATATTGTTCTTACTCTGTATAAAGGCTGAGGTCGGACAACAAACGATCTAACGACGAGGCTTTTTTTTTCTGTTCAAGCTAGAAACAAAAGAAGGAGAACGCGATCGATTTTTGGTCGCTTTCGGTTTCGTTCGTTCGTTCATGTATTCGTTTATGGCACAGGATGGATTCGCAATGAGTGATACAAAATAATTGGAATTCCAGTGTCTCCCTACAGTTTTCCTTACAGAGAATATCTTCGTCGTTTGTAATTGTTCGAACGATGACGCGTCGCGGAAATCTCTTTCTTCGCCTTAATCAAACGCTATTTATTCGGCGATCACAAGAAGATGAACGACTTAGAAAAAGTTACGCTTCCAATTTCGTTTGGGAACTATTCCGTTTCTCCTCCGTCATAGTCTCTTTCTCTTTTCCCCCTCCACCGTTGAACTTCCCTTGCTCGCTTCGAAGACGTCGTATAAAAAGTTTACATTTACGAATTCCGTATATACAGACACGTAGAAAAATGATTCGAGTCCATGGAAGCATCGAAAGCACTTTTACAAAATAAAAATATACCGGGTGCGCCAAATGTTACTCGCGTACGGTATCTGAGGGGTTCTTTGAGGTAATTCAAAGTAACCCTTTCCTTTACGCCTCGGCTGGTGCGAGGCGACCGAGCCAATCAGTGGAACTAGGCTTCGTTCGTTCGAGCCGAGCTCGCCTCTCTCATTGATCAAGCATTTTTCATTAATAATTCTTAAACAGTTACTCGAAATGACTCAAGGAATCCGTACGAGTGATTTTCGAAGCACCCTGTATTTACATTTTATTCGCGTCGATCCGCGGAAGTTTGCAAATGAAATTAGCACTTCCGATCGCGATTATTTCGCGATTCTGCAAAGACAAACCAAGATCAAGATCGAGATCGTTCGAACAGTTACAATGCAGTCGCTCGCGGCTCGATAAAATTGTAAAATAAATCCGAATCTGCGATCTAAACAACGAAATCTATGGTCGAGCAAATCAGGCGGTCGAAGCCGTGTGTCGTCTCCGCGAGACTTCGTTCGAGGTAGGTTCCTTTCTTTAACGTTATTCTGATTGAGCATCTAAAAGGGACAGACTGTGCAGGTGGCCGGGTGTCGCGAGTGTCCAGTAACGTAGTGCGGCCGTTCCAGCAACGATCGCCCACGAATTTCTCCTCGGTCCTGACCGCGATCGTCCTCACTCTTCCTCTTCGTCGAGAGAACGAGAGGCTCGCGAGCCAGCGATTCGCGCGCGATCAAGAAACAGGCCGGCGAATCGATGGAACGATCAAACTTCCAACACTCGTGGCACGGAGTTGATATCGAGCGCACAGCTGCCGGTTGTGTCAGGTGAATCCTGCAGGTATTCTTCGGATGGCATTATTCCTAAGGTTCTCATTTCGTCCCTCACTTGCTCCACCTGGAACAGATTTCCGGGACAACGGTGAGTACAGTCTCCGCAAAAAATTAGCATTGCGAAGCTATTACAAACAGTGGCTGCAACCAGGACTCTTATTAATTACGAAGCTGTTTTGTTAATGGACTGCGAATTATTATGCGAATAAATAAATAAAAATTGTTGCATTCGATTGCACGAGGCAAGCATTTCCTTTTCCAATTACATTAACCAGTTATAGGTAATGTAAAAATTGTTCAGTTAATCGACCACTGGTCAAGTGACTATCATCCAATGACAATGAAATATTTTTGGATTTTATTAATACTACATTAATACTAGATTAAAACGTCCGCAAAAGAACAAATCGATCGGTCAAATAATTTCCGAACTATCGAATCCGACGATTTCGAAACGATTTGAAACGAGGGTGGGGAAACGATTTGTTCTTTGGTTTCGTTTTAGCAGTTAGTTTCTACGTGAGAATGACAGGACTCTGACCTGTCGAAGGACTCTCAGCAAATTGAGACCAGCAACTTTTTTCAAGTCGAACACGTTCCACTTGCCGCTTCGGAGGAGTTCGGCGAACAATTCTGGATATTTGGAGACATCCTCGAGACCTCGCGGTGTTCTGTCAACAAAATCGAGCATACCCTTTTGTCAAGCACGTCGATTGATACCTCGTCGATAACTATTCTTGTTCAAGTGGCTGTTCCGATCGTCGCTGTTACGCAGCTTTCGTTGCAGAACGCGGACGTAAAAATAGATCTCGTTTATTTCGAAATGTTACCACGACCGAGGATCTGTTTTCATAGAGGCCTGCAAAATACCGCTAAAAATGTGCGAACGAAATTTTTATGGAAATATAGTGCGACGAAACGACAGCATGATTTAATCCTCTGTTACTCGAGGCGTCGCTAAATAAAATTAAAAAGGAATCAAATTAATGTTCGGTTAAGTTGTCTTTTTGCTTCTTATTATTTCCTTGTATATTCAACCGACTTTGATTTTTATTATCAGAATACTTGATTTTTTACTAAAGGGTATTGTTTTTACTAAAAAATATTTTGTTGATTTTTCTTTAGATTTAATAACAGTCACGATTGTTTACTTTGGCAAAGATTTATAGAGTTTTTTGACAGATTTCTGCTTTCACTGGTCTCGAATATCTTTTGGCGGGTAATTTCGAATCTATAAATGGAAACATGAAATCGTCGGAACATACGCGTTACGCGTTTTTCGTCACGGTAAAGAGAATATTCTGTTTTCGCTTCGGTTCAGGTAAGATCCATCGAACTCGCATCGCGAGCGAAGAGAAAAACTTGTTCTAATTGGCGAACGCTGCCTCGATTGGACGGCACGGCGTATTAATCAAACCGAATTAACCCTTCCGCTCGGAAACAATGGACGTTCTATTAAAAGCCGGCATCTCGACCAGATAAATGGCCGCGGTGTTTTTCAACAAGCAAGAAAAAGAATTTATGATCGTATAATTAGATTTCCAGGGCCATTAATTCCCCGTTCGCTGGTTTACAATAACTTGTACAGATACGATAAATTTCGCGATGCGACCAGTAAATTCTGTCCACAGGAAAGGTGGTACGCCGGTCCCGGCGCGCCCATAGGGCGATAAATCGTTTCGAGGTAACGCCGCCGCAGCGAAAAGGTTAATTAGAGCCGCGCAGAATTCCCTTAATTAAACTTACAACTCAAATTTGATCTCGCCTCGCAGTGTTTCAAATTCAAATCAGCCGCGCGGGCTTACTTTCTACGACGGAGGGATTGTTAGTCGCCATTTTCCAATGAACATTTCCCGATGAACATCGTGTAGAATGAACCGTTTCGCAGCGTTCGATTTTTCATTTTACTCCGAAATACTCCGTTCGCTTTTCAAGTTTGAATGTTACGTACTTGTTGATACCGTCGAAGTCACCGCCGACACCGATGTGGTCCACGCCAATCAAGTTCCTAATATAGTAAATATGCTCGGCGACGTCGGAGACGGTCGCCTGAGAGCCACACTTTACGAAGTAATTATAAAACGTTACCATCACCAGTCCACCGTTAGCAGCCTGCAAAAAGAGCAAACGAATTTTTAATCCGTCCTTTCATTCACCGGTTTGCCTCGGACACTAAAACGAAGTTTGCTTTGCAATCTTAATTTTCATTGAACGAAATACTGTATTTTTATGGAATCTTCGAGGCTCTTCTACGCTGGGAGACTTTAATGATATAGAATTGCTCGTTTCAAATGTGTTAACTGCGATTCGAATAAGCTAACGAAATGTTTCCTCCCTTTGGAAGTTTAACGAGCCGCGGCCGTGTAACTTATTTATTGGCCGAGCCGCGTGGCCACTCTCCCTGTCGGAGTGACCAGGCTGATAGATGTTAATATTTCACGTCCGCGAATTTCGGGGCCAGACAGAACGTCGATAGTAATATCGTTCGGCGATGATTGATGAAAAAACGAATGAATTTTCGTCCGTCCGGAGCCTCAGACGTTAACCGCAGCTCCTCTGCGCGCCGCAGTTTCTGACCGCAGCTACTGCGGCACGTACTTCGACCGAATCTACTGCAATGTTCCCGCGTAACCGCGTCTGCCTAGACCGCGTCTCTCGCTTTTCGGCAACCTCGCCGATATCTGCAGTCCCCCTGTTTCATCGATCCTATGTACTCTTAATAAAATTGTCCGACTGTGCGTTAACGCGTCGACCAACAATTTTAGTCGACGTTTCATTCACGTTTTTATTCGACCAGTGGCGTATGTGCGAAATGACGAAAAATTAGTAAATCGTGAAAATGGTTACAGTATCAAGTGCAGTTGTTTTATTTGTTATTCAGAATCGTGTTCACGTTTCTGTATAAATGCTCAAGGTTTGCACTCCGACGATTGCACCTAGACCCTTTTGTATCCTCCAAAGAATTTATTCCCAGTAGAATTTATCCGAGCACATCACTGCAGTAGCAACACACGATCACCATAGCAGTGCATTTGTTTAATAATTTCTCATCGGCTGTTCATTTACTCCTATGCATATTTTACTAGCATTATTCTTCTTTAATAGAATAATCTCGTTTCCGTGACTTAATTGGAGGATAAAAGTCGTGCGTAGTATCGAAACGATGAAGAAACATTGTAGAAACAGTGGAGAAGGTAGAGAAGCAAAGTGGAAGACCTCGTAGAAACAGAGTGGCGAGAGCACCCTAAATTCTGGAGGTTATGGTAGCCACCTCTGGATTATGTTGCGGAAAATCTCGCATATCGAATTTTTTGGTCCTGCCTAACGTTTTATGGTCACGGCAAATATGAATACACGGTTGCGTGTACTGGCACTCACTAACTTGCAGCAGCTTCAACATTGTAAATATGTACGAACATATGTATGTATAGGGTGTCTCAAACAAAAGTCAGTCGGAATCAGGAAACGAGAGGTTCCTGAGATCATTTGAAGCAACTTTTTCCTTTACAAAAATGTGTTCTCCGAGGCATCGTTAACGAGTTATTAAGGAAACACAGTGACCAATGAGAGGCGAGCTCGGTTGATGCGAGGTGACCGACTCAACGCGCAATTGGCTCGGCCGCCTAGCGCCAGCCGATCTCGCCTTCCATTGGTCCGCGTTTTTTGTTAATATCTCGTTAACGACGCCTCGAAAAACATTTTTTTAAAGGAAAAAGTTGCTTCGAATGACCTCGGAAATCCCTCATTCCCGATTGCGAGTCGCTTTTCGGACAGCCTGCACGTATACAGCTCGTGTACGCGACTCTGTTTTGTAAAAAATTGTCTGGAAGCACGAAAAGACTCGAGACGAAAGTTGTAACAGCATTAGCCCGCATTCTCCGGAAGTTTCTTGAAAATAGTAGAGCACTCCGACTTTACAACGAGCGGCGTGCATTTACATATTTTGCTGGAAACGCGATAAAACGGCAGCTTGACGAAACATTTGACGTTCGGATAAAGTCGGAGCAACGGGAGCAATTAGTTGCCGACACACCTGTTAGATCTTTCGATTTCGCGAATCTTCTGTGACGAGGAGGTGCGCGTAACGGGCGAGGCTCTGTAATGGAGGACGACATCCCGGAAATAGAAAGGAATCGTCTGGCAAACGCTTCGAGCCATTGAAAGCTCATCCACCGAGTCGGGATAATTATCTATCCCCCAGGGAAAAAAGGGGGACGCCGCGCTTAAAGGGAGAGCGGTGCGAGCCCTCGTTTTCCCTTCAATTTGTCTCGCGTCCTTCGCTGTCTGACCGACCATGTTCACTGGCCACGAGAAACATTTCTCAGGAACGGACGATATAACACTGTAAATGTTGTATAGCGCTCGTTTATAAATATACTTCTACGAATGAAAGAATTTATGTAATTCATTTTACGCATTTATGCCAAAAATATGTAGGTCAGAATTAGAAGGTTTTATATAAAATATATATATTTTCACGTTATTTTTGTCTCCTACGCTTGACTTCAAACATTTCGATCCTTGGATTTCTCTGAAAATTCCTACTTTTCTATATTATTTTATCAAAAATCGACAACAATTTCGTCCTTCAACCGAGAGATTGTTCGTTATAAAAAGATTCCAATAGTGCCAATAATTGTTGTTAATATGTACGTCCTCGCGAACGTCGCCCTGCACGTGCGATAAATGCACAAAGCAATTGCTTTAGCGTAATAGCAAAAAAGAAGAGAAACGAGTTTGATTTTGTTGAATTTTTAGCGACAGAGAAGTCGCTTGATTTCGCGGCGTGCGTTAGAACTTCGTAAGATCCGTGGTCGGCGTACCAGCTGCTTTAGAATGTCGTCGGGCACGTTCCTCGAGGAATTGCAAATGGCAAAGGCCGAAGAGTGAGAAAAAATGAGGGGTGCTTTGCTGGCCTTTAAAGCGTCCCTCATGGTAGCCCTCGCCGTATGGCTAAGGTCTATCAGCATTCCGAGCCTATTCATTTCCTTGACTACTGCTTTCCCGAACGCGGTCAGACCGCCTCCTGAAACAAAAGGGTAACCTCACTTTTTTCTCCTCCCTGTTTACAATCGTTCACGTTTATTGCTGCGGCGGAACGAATGGAGATCACGACTCTTAGCAGGTTCGAAACCGTCGCGGCGGCGGCACGTCCCCGGCAATTTATTTCATTTACGCGTCCAACGTGGACGCGGGAGGACTCTGGCGCGTGCTGCAACCGTTCCGAATTGCACGGGACTCGTTAAAGCAGGTGAAACACGCGTTAACATCTACGGACCGCTCGCCGGAGGGGTGCGCGCTTTATTGTTCATTTTAATCGCGAAATTTGTTTCATTATTTCGACCGACAATGTGGAAACATCGAGTTTTATTTCACGCGCCCACGGACGCTGCGAACAAACGTATGGAAACTGCATTTTTCTTTCTATTTCGTTCGGTATCAGTTTCCCGTTTCGCATAAAACTTTACGAGCCTGGCGTCGATTCGGATTTCGTTGGACCGCCGTTCATTAGACCGTTTCATAAAACGTGGTTTTATACTAAAAATAAATTTTTTCAATGGAAATATACATAAATATAATAGTATATATATAATAACAATCCTCAACTAATTCATAACTTCTATAGAAGAGAATCCATGTAATTTCTAGACTTTATAATGTACGGGTGCATTAAATTCTGCTTCCGAAATCGAGCTAAACGATGTCCTAATGTTACGGGATTCGCGAGTTCAATGATAATTCTGAATCCGTGGAGGCCGGGGGAGAGAGAGGGAGAGAGAGAGAGAGAGAGAGAGAGACGAGATCTCGTTTGATGATAATCACCTTCTTCATCCTCGTCCTCCACCGACGAGCTTTTCGCCCACGGCGTGTTGCAAGTGTGCGTGAGCGTGAGATACCGTACACCCAATTGATACAATGTCCTTAAAACAGCTAAACTACTTCCTAGGCTATGTCCACCCTCCACTCCGATCAGGGATGCTATTCTGCCTCTCTCGTGGGCTTCCATGATTTCTGAAAAGTAAAAATCATTTACGACATTTAACATCGACTCGATATTTTTAACACTAAATCTACCACCGCCGGTCAAACGACCGGCTCCACATTTCACATTCCATAATAACGATAATAATTATACAACCAACGATTTATAAATATATTACGATTCGCAATAGATTATTTATAAAAATTAATCAATAATAGGTATCGTGATCGGAGAATGATTTTAAAAGTATGAAATTAAGCATTAAATAAAATAAAATTGAGAATGGAAGCATTTCAATTTATAATTTCTATACGGTTCACATTCGAGCAACTTCTACGATCCATCAGGACCGACGAAACGAGGAATTGCGGCGATCATACGAATGCAAAAGTGTGAACCGGGCGACAAACGAGACGGCCGAATAGATTTCATAGATCGGCGACACTTTGGCGCAATGAAAGTGGAGACCGGTGAAAGCGTGTTCGAAAAGTTGGTGGAACTCTGGAACGCGGCTCGATAGGCAACGGAAATCTCTTTTTCGAGCAACGGCGTTTTGTCGAATCGAGAAGAAATAGTATCGGGCATCGAATCGAAACCACCGACGTGCCGGCGAACAAGCAAAGTTTCGCGTTCCACCGGAATTTACGAGTCATGTTTAATGGGAGCGGTGTTCTCTCGCGTGGCAAGCAACAAAAAGAGTCGCCGGAGAGCGCGGGAATAAAGGGGAGGGAAAGAGGAGAGGGTTTCTGTGTCGCGCACGCGCGCGCGCGGCTCAAGCGCGGCTCAGCCGCGTCCGACGACTCGTTTCAGATAACTGTGAAAGATACCCACCCCTTGAAGATGCAGCGAACTGCATGTGTTGCGAGTACTTCTCTATGAGCCTCTTAATGAGGTCCACCTGCTCCAAAGTCAGCTGGACCGCGTTGAGATGCTGGGATTCGCACGGCACGTAGGCAGCCCAAAACTGCGAACAAAAAATCGGTTGAATTATATTCTTCGGGTAATTATCAGCCACGAAACGGTGCGCCTCGGTTCTTCCCGGTTTAAGCCGGTCTTCGTTCGCTTTTATCTTTCTTACTTTTACTTTTTTACGTCTCTTAAGATTTGCTTCAACTATTTTTTTTCTCCGTACAAATTACCAGATTAAAAATAAGACTGTAGAGACAGTAGAAGAGTTTCAGTTTTATCTAACTTTTACGTTTTTTTACAATTAACTTGGACAATATTTATTTTGCACAAAAATGACGAGATCAAAAACAAAACTGTGGAGAATATTTTTATATTAGATATAAATATCTTATTGAAATTATTAAAGGAGGAAAGACATTTTTATCTGACTTCTTCTCGTTTCTTATCGACTCGGACAATTTTTATATAGCACAATATCGGTGTGCTCTTTGATGGAGTTAGGATGTTTACGATAGGTTACCAAAATAATTCCCACGGATATGGATTATTCCGGGAAGCCTCAATGCGATAACCATTGAATAATTGTAATATAATTAATAGCGCCTCGAGCACAAGGGTATCGTAAGCACGATCAATGTTCGTGAATCAGTCTAATGTTTCACGCGGAAACATATGAATGCGATCTATTATGCAATTCCGTGTAAGCTGATTAACGAGAATTCAACGGTCATTGTGTCTCTTTAACGGCTATGGCTGCCAGCGGGACGATATACGCGCAGACGGGCTTCCCAGTGAAAGGGTGAAATTATGTCTTCCGAAGATAAGTATTAAACGGATGTTCATAGTTATTCCTCTACTGCGCAACGCTTGCGAGAATGATTTTACGATGACGTCTGGTTCGCAGAATACGGTGGACAATTAATTGTCCGCCGTTTTACGCCAACTTTAATTCAGATAATGTTTCGACGTTCTAATGGTCCGTACACATATCCGTGTCCGATAATTATCGTAACCGAATTAATTGGTCGTTCATAATGATTCTTGATTAAATTGTATAAATTGTTATAATTGTGTAAATTGATAGCCGTCGGTCGATAGAAAACATTCGTATTAGTGACCGGTCAATATTTAGCGGCCCATTAGCTTCGTCAATTAAAACAATAACTGCAGTTACTAACGAATTATTTATTTACTCTTTTCTTTATTTATTTGTTGCAGCGCGCGTTGATTTTAAACACACGATGTCAATATATTCTATGAAATATTTATTACCATTGTTGCAAGAATTTTCGCGAAATTGGGAAAACGATTAATAAAATATCGAAGTGGTCGTATAACAAATTTTAATTAAAATTTAGAGTCACTCGACCGTCAAATTTGTTGCACAAAATCCATTATGCGCCGAATTACATATTGGGATGCGCGGAGTGCCTCTCGATCTATCCCGCTTGAATTTTGGTTGATTAATCTAATTTAATAAATTTGCTGTTCATTATTACCGTTGGCTGTGTTACGCGTTATTTCGACCGAAGTAACCGTGACAAATTTTATGACCGTGGTGCGGGCTCGTGATTCACCGTGCCGCAAATATGGTATCGCGTAGCATCTATAAATAATCGTCAGGACGAAAATTTCTTGTAATTTATAGCCGACCACGTTATGTACATTGTAATAGCGTAGTTAAATCAGCGAGCATTTTTGTACGTTTCTCCGGACAAATATCATGTCCGCTCTTATCTGCGTACTCTACGCGTGTGTCCGACGAATTCATTATTTTCTAGCACTAATTGATATTTTGAACTGTGCTGGTACTTTGTAATAACGGACGTCTTATCGCCTACTCCTACGCTCAGTTATAAATCAGTTGCCGCAGCACGCGAAACATTCGCGCCGATTCAAACAGTCATTTAACTTCTGTTTCCTACCATTAACTTGGACAATTTTCATTTAACTTCCGTTTGCCACAGTTAACTTAGACAATTCTCGTTTAACTTATGCTCCCTACGATTAACTTAGACAATGCGTTTCCGCTTTTCATCATTTCGGTACGGTCGGAAATAATACGTCATAACTTTCACTATTTTCTAATCGAATACTTAATTGTTCCTAGAAAAAATACCAAAAATCTGCAGTCCAGTTATTACCGAATAAAAGTATAGTTCTCGTCGCGCGAGAACTTCTAACCTACTAGCTCTCCCGCCACCACAGCCAGTGAGAGGGGGAATGAATACGCAGAGGTGCCTTCTTGTCGCGCGAAGACTATACCTACTCTACGTGTTTGTAGCACGCATTCATCTTGTAAAGTTGTATACACGGAAAAATTTTATCAATTTTAACAGACAGTTTACCCTATGCACAGTGTATAAGACGTTATTGAAATTTCTGTTTAACTCGAATCTCTCTAATGAAAATTCCTCTTCATGGGAATTTCCATTTGCAAGAGCAGCGAAATTCAGACATTCCCGAACAAGTAATGAAATATCTCTCGACGTACTCAATCCACAATATTAATTTTAATTTATCAAAACAGTTTCTAATGAAAATGAAACTGTGAAACTAACGGATTCTAGTCAATTTTGCTTTACTTTACTATACTTTATAATTATTCGCAACGCCACATTAATACAATGATTTTTATTCAATCGGAATTACTCCTGATTTCAGAGCAATTGAATTCACCCTCAGTGGTGTTCCATCTATTTCCATCGATTCTAATAAAAATGCACCGAATCCACAAAATTATTGTCAGCTTTAAATTGATATTCATTTTGTTATTTATACCGCCGCATAATTTATTGAAACAATTTTGAATAAAAACCAACTAATCTGTAGAACTAACGAATTCTACTAAATTCTAGTAAAGTTTTCGGTGAGCTGCAGATTTTGGAAGTCGTTGGAGACGAAGTGACACAGCGAGGGACTCGTCGGTGGCAACGGCGGAGCGTTGATCATCGTCGCGGCGTCATCAAAGACGCCGGTGCTCGCGATAATGGCGGACTCGCGCGAGGGAAAAGAGGCGGCGAGAAGGCGGAACACGTGGTGGACAGGGGGAGAAACCGGAGGTAAACTGGAACGCGTAAAAAAGTTGCGGCAAGAAACCCGGGGAACCGGTAACGAGCTTGCGGTCGAAAACGGGCAGAAGCGTCTCGTGTTTGTGGAACATAATATTGTACATTGGACGGTTCCCCTGCCCGTTTCAGCTCCGTTTCTGCTCGTCGCGGCGGTAACGTTGCGTGGCGTTTCATTACGTGCGTCGCCGTCGACAGTCACGCTATTACCTAGTCGTAAAGAAACGGACGTTTTCGGTGTCATTTCACCGTTGCGACAGTTTTTTGGTATCACATTACAGCCCTCGCGGACACTGGATTCGCCCTCCGACGCGTACCGTCCGCGATTCCAGAACTCAATTTCAAATGTTCCGTCGGGTAGCGTATACAGAGATTGGTCGTTTCGACACGAACAAATATATTTATATATTTTTTATTAAGTAAAAAGGGCATCTTATATTTACTAATTTTTTTAGGTCATAGTATATAGGTTAATTTCAAATGTGCGACAGTTGAAAATACTGAGAAAAATTGAGCAGAGTGGAGTCAGTTACCACGGGGTAGCTAAGTCTCAGCTTTTTGTTCATTTCCAAGTATAATTACCTAAGTAACTTTATATTTATCATATACGATATATCAAATTCTTTTATTTAAATTAAGCATCTGTTAAAATAAACATGCGACTCGTAGTTATGGGAATGGTCCACCGACCAAGAGGGTTAATTATTAAAATACAAAGAAAAGGAGTAACAAGGAGAGTACAGATTTGACACCTCGAGGGCGACTGTAACGCATTACAAGGTTTACGAGCATCTGTGCATCTTCGTTTCCGTTTCAGTGTTACCTGGATGTTCTACCGTCGAGCAGAAATTACATAACCACATAATCAGGAAGGTAAGTGGTCGAAGCAGGTTCTACAGGAAGCATCGAGAATGCACTTACGAGGCTTCTGCAGTAGCGACACTTGACATTCTCGCCTATACCGTATATCCTGTATGCATACCATATCCCTCCTCAGTGGTATACGTTACAAGAAACGATGTTACACGCACAGGTGTGCCCGAGTGCAATATTTAAGGTAGAATCTGCTGGATCGTATATATCCGACAGATCCAGGATATCTTCGGTAGTCTCCCTCTTTTCGCGATTACTATGGTACCGCGGGCTTATGTTCGCCGGCAGGGGCAATACTTTGTTGCACGCCGGAAACGAATCGATTCGGTTGGATACAGCTTAATGGACGTTTTTATTTGCAACCGGGATTCGACTGGGCTCTGCGGATTAACGATGGGTTCGCGGACCATTAAAAACAACTGTTTTATATTGCTTTATCAAAGTAAAACGGTGTAATATATTTATCGCGATTCTTGGCTGTGTCTTGGTCAATTATCGAAGTGACAAATATTATGTTAAATAAATAAAAATGTTGAATTGAACGAATAAATCGTCCACCACCACCACCACCACCACCATAACCAGATGGCTATAAAAGAAAAGAGAATCGAGAATATTCGGCGGCTTTTAAAGTGGTGAAGACAGTTTTTCGTTGATTGCGTATTAATTTTTCATCGCTCGGCGCGTAAAGACGTTCGAGGTTCTGTTTACACGCGGCGGCCGGGTTCGAGAAATTCCCCGCGGCCGCGAACAAGTCCCAAATTAATTACATCGTGCCTCCTAGTTGGCTAAATAAAAAGCCGAGTGAATTTCTTGGGTAGCGAGCTTCGCCTGGCAGCCTTGTTATTTCACTCTTTGCCCGCGTTCCACGTAATTTCTCAACTTTCGCGTGAAATATTTGCGAACGTGCCATGAAAATATTTCTCCTTTAAGTTTTCTTAACCCGCCGCGCCGGTTAGGTGGCTGCGAGCGCAACGCTGGATAAGGTCCATATATACCGGGTGTCCTGGTTAGAACGAGATCGTCTTCGTCCGGATCGCGACGGACGAGATAAAACGGCGCGCGGAATGCCGGTGCTACGTCAAAACGTTCCTCGGCAGTATGTCAGAACATACAGGTATTCTTATATAGGCTATATTATTAATATTTATTATTATTATTTATTATTTATTATTAATATTATTAATATTATTATATATATTATATAAATATGTATAGAGAATAAGATAAGTTAAGCTCCTGCGTGTTGCAGCGAACGCAGACAATTTTTATAAATAATTATATTCGAGGTCCGTCGCGCGAAGTAGAAAATGGTGGTCGGTCACGCGGGACGCCGTTAGCGAACGTGACAATTGATCGTGCTAGTTGTCCGACGTTTCGATAGCGAAATAAATTACCTGTCCGCCGACCATGCCTTGACGAAGTCTGACCAAGTCGGTCTGGCTCCACGCGCTCTTGCTCCACGGCGCGACCTGTCGCAGATCCTTGTCGAAATCGAACTCGGCCAGCTGATTGTGGACGAAGTTTCGAATGTTCCAGGGAAGGTCATTGTGCCCGTCGATCAAAGGCACCTCGGAAAGTACCTGTCTGACAGTGTCCAACCTTTCCTTCGACGACGTCAGGTGCGCAATCTCGCCATCGGCTGGCCGTGGCCCAACTTTGTCGACGCAGCTTCCAATTAACAGTAAGATCACAGTTGCTGTCCAGACACCGCTCTGACCGCCACACTGAAACATCGATTATTCCTGGTCAGTCGATGATTGTCGAGGTACTCGTTGGATCAGTGACAAACTAAGCTATTTGAAATGTATCTTCGCCGTCTCCGCAGCGGAGCCCTCTCGAGGTTCGAGATACACTTTAGACGGCTCCGCTCCGGAGCAATCGTGTGCAAAGGATTAAAGTACCTTTTTATATTACTGGTTTATACTTAAAGAACTGTTAAAAATGTGATTATTCTTTCGAATAGCTTCGAACGCAAAGGGTTAAGAATTTACAAATGTTAATACAAAACTTGGAAGCGATAATGCAAGCGAACAAAATACGCGTTATTTATTAGGTTAGTGTAACGTTGATGTTCCTGTAATAATTTACGTTCGAGAAACCAGCCGGATTTTTCCATTCGCCGTTCAGAGGAGGTTCCTTTAACGGTGCTCGGTGCACGGTGCACGCAGAAATCCCTTCGTTATTCATCCGGGTTATCATATCGCCGAGACGGAATTTAAAGCTCGGGGTTAAGTGGCATACACGGAGCCGCGCTGCGCGGATTAACGATTCTCAAAGGCATTAGGCGACAAGGAGGAAATAAGTTGCTTTGACATCGCCGCGTCCGCAGAGATACTGGGTCCTGTAACGACGCTGTTCCCGTTGCGCGTTAATCCTCGAGCGTTGTCCATATTCTCCGCCGTCCCGAAGGGAGGAACGAAGGCGGACGAGCAGCCGGGGCGGGGAGACGACGCTTTGACGCACTTCGTCCAGAAATAATTTACTGTTTCGTCCTGTGAGTTGCAAATGCAGCCGGCGCGCGACGACTGTCATCACCGGGGCTGAAGGGCCTGAATAGTTTATGACTCTCCGTCAAAGGGCCAAGGGTGTGCTCCTTCCGAGGAACGGTTGTTCGACGGAGTCGCTCGGTTTTCAAAGGCCGTCGGAGAGCAGTCGACGAAAAACGAACCGCTTTACTCTTGTCTCTCGATTGCCCTGCTTTCCTATCTAGCCGCTTTCTCGGCCCTGTTTTCCACCACACATTTCATTTTCCAAATCAGATATACGTAACACCCGCAGGCCCTGAAGATTCTACAGATTATGCTAGACGCGGATCATCGAGATTCTAGAAGTCCTCGAGCAGCTATCCAGTATCACCCAGTTCGCCCTAATCTTCGAGACATTAGTATCCCTAAAATCACCCTGTTCTCGAGACACGCGGACCCTCCGAGTCCAACCAAAATCGTTCGAGTTCTGCGAATTCTCTAGACATTCGAAACACTAAGGGTACCGCAGTCTATCGAGACACTCGAAACGTTCGGAGATCCCCGAGCCATTCATAGGTAGACGCGTACAGTGACTGCCAAAAGTATTCGGACACTAGCATAGCTTTGACTTCTACGCCATATTTTGATAACTTTTGAACTTAGCTTTATAAATTGTCCGAATTGTGCTTACGTAACGTGAAAATTCGGTGCCTTTTTATATTTTTTCAATTACGTAGCTAACGTTTTATACTAAATCGAATATTTGTTGTACGTTGACATTTATATACTCCACTTTAACATATGGCAAAGGATTTTTTTCTTTCAATATATATTTATTTAAATACATGGCCTAGAAGTCAAAGTCATATCAGCGTTCGAATACTTTTGGGAGTTGCTGTACCGAAAGTTCTGGAGACGATCGAAACGTCTACGGCTCCTAGGACCTGATCTTTCGAATGATCGCTGAGATCCTGAGACATCTGAGACCTACCGGATGTAGCTTGAATTCTCTAGAGGCCAGAGACTAGGTTCTTAACCCAATACCCTTTATTGTCCTCTTTTTAGGACACAGGTGTACATTGAAATCTACGATATTAGGTTTTTTAAATATCTGCAGTAGTTGATCCAGTTATCGATTCGGTTGATCCATTTCAAAATTTAAAAATAAATAATAATAAATAAAAGCCCGGTGTAGATATTTTTACGATTTTATTGATTTTATAATCGCGCCGGATAATGGGTTAAGATCCCCTAGGTCATAGGCCCTCGAGACACCCGGGTTTCCGCGCGTTATCGAGCCACTCTAAATCTAGATAGGTATTGTTTAACGTGTCCTGAGTGTTGTCTCGACCTTTCAGTTGGACCGATTAGGTATCGCAGCTTCTCTTTAAGATTCGTTGGATACTGCAACGCTAGGGAAGAGTTTGTGCCATAATCGTAGTGACTGGACTACGGATCTTCGTGCGTGTCTGCATTCTCATACTTAATTAACAGAATTATTTCGAGGAAATTAAGAGAAAAATTTCTCTTAACGGCTGGAGAATTATGTATTTAATATTTAATTCGTTGTATCTAATGATCAGCTTATGTTCGAGCTCAAAATTTGTCTTCTTTAAACACGCCATACTTGCTCACTCATGTCAATGAGATACATACTGAACAGGATTTTATTTAATAATTTAAAAAATCGCGAATCGCTCTATAACAAAATTATACTTATTTAGTAAGTAGAAACAACTAATCGATGAACAGGATAAAATGCACTTTTTAAACAAATTAAAAATAAAAAGAATAAGTTTTTCATATCTTGTCCCAAAGAAAATTGTCCGACTCGTGGCAGATCTCCCGTGCTGGTGGTCGCAACGCGCTTCGATTGCTACCCACTTACTCGGCGACCGATCTATATATAAAGGAGCGATCGCAAGAGCGTCGAAATGAATGAGCGTGGGATTAAAAATTGGCGTTTTCACGTGTACGAAACATGGCTAAAATTTAATCAAAGTTCCTCGGGCTGGACGACGAATTCCCGGAATGAATTCCTGCTCGATTGAACGAAGCGCCGGGCGCTGATCCGTTTCTCGATTAACAGCGTCCTCGTAAAAATTCCAATATCGTCCGACGGCGACGACAACGACAACGACGAGAACGACGACGACAAATCTCTTTCCGCGAGAACATACACACGGAATCAGTATGCGATTTACATCCCGGCGTTTTGATTAAAAGATCGTCGGCCGGAGTTGGTCGCAGCCGCCGTCGCCTCCTCGCTAATGTCTTCGACGCGAGGCCGGTGACGAGACGAGGAACAGAGGAAAAACCGGCGGAGGAAGTTAGCGATGAATGGGGTTGGCGAGTGCCTACTGGACACCATCCAAATGTCGGCCCTAATAAAAGATCGCGCCGAGGGGATCAGCTCGCTCCGGAGAAATCAGCGGCGGTGCCAATGAAATCCGGTCCGTCGATCGGCAGACGATCGGCAGACGATCGCCGCACGGTGGGGGTAAAAGGAAATTTTACCTATGCACATTTACCTAAATATAAATTAATATTGTAAAATAGTAATATAGTAATAATACTAATAGTAATATTTACCTATTACCGATATATTTTATCTAAAATACTCCGAAAATGTAACAAATTTTCTAACTGCAATTATACCTATATTTTTTAAGTAGCCATGCTTAAAACGGTGCAAAAGATCATAACATGTATGTTCAATTTTAGCGAACAAATTTCTTTATTGCGGAGATATATTTATAAGTCGACTTTTTCCTGCGTTGTCGGCGATCGGCGGATCGATCGGGCTCGCAGGACTTGTTCCGCGGAGCCGGAACGGGATTATGACAATCCTCGAAATCGCTGAAGACCGTTTCACCTTCCTCCACCCACGTTATTCTTCCCCGGCGAGCCAGGCTTTCGATCGTCTCCGCGCCTCGCTTCTATCGTTATCTCGAACGCAAGCCACGATTTAACGCGTTCTTGGAATTTATCACTGGAGGTGCTCGCGACAGCCACTTCGGGGTCCGCGAGATAAGCGATTCTGCATGGCTGCGGAAATGTATCCGCGGACACCGCGGAATCGCGTAAATCGCGCGGTTTCACTTTCGCGTTCGGGCTTCCCCGGAACTATTATAGATTCTTCTGTGGAACGGTTCCTCCGAGTCTCTCGCGCGCGGGAATTTTTCTCGGAGCGTTCAGAATATTTTCTTCGGGGAACTACACCGCGTCGGAAACTATGTTAACGACTCTTTAAACGGAATAGCTTTCTTAAGATTGGTCGAATTTCTTTGATTTTCTTCGAGCTTTTGATTTCTTTTATGGACCAACTACGAAATGACTGCCTATGAGAAGAGTCGAAGAGTAGAATTCGTGAGTCGTAGTAATAGGAATAGGAGTCGTAGGAAAAGAATGAGTCGAGTAGAAGAAGTCTAGTAGAATGAGTCAAGTAGGATCAGTATAATAAAATTGACTAAAATAGACTCGAATGAAACATTATTTGCCGTTAAAAATCTCTGTGCGAGAAGCAGCATGCATTGTTTCACTGATTGTTTCACTCGAATTGTGTGCAATGTATGTTCACAAGGTTCTTGAATCCCATGTAAATTCTCTGCTTCTAAATCTGCGCTTTAAAATCGAGAACGTTACGATATCGCGTTCCCCTATCGCCGAGCAATTTCTTAAGGAGCCTAATACACCGGGTCTAAAGAAACGGGCGCATCGTTTTCAAAAGGATTTAGCCGAATTTATGGCAAGCTGTAACAGTACGTATGCTCGTACGGGATTTCGGAACATTCCGAGAAACCGAGGAGATCTGATCTCTCTATTAGATACTATATGTACATTGGATTACTATACATTATTTATTATATTTACTATACTATATCTTCTTTTTTTTCTTTATACATATATATTTTTATTTTTATTATGCCCACATGACCGCTATACAAAATCTATTTTCCTTATTCCTATTACTATCATTGGTATAAAAATAATTGTATTAATATTATTATTATTATTATTATAATTATTATTATTTCTATTTCATTCAGTCTGAAACAAAGGAACGAATCTCCTTTAGAATCGAATTTAATCGTGCCCCACGAAATCCGCCGCGCATTTCCGACAACAATGAATCAGTTAAAGAGAAACAATTTCGCCTCGTCGATAACGCGAGGGGAACTCGACTGTTTTCTGAAATTGAATTTCCGTATTTATCGAAGCCGGGAGCCCCGCGCTGCTCGACGTCACCGGAGCCAACAGCTTCATGTAACTCGGGGCTGAGGGAGGGAACTCGTAAACTTCTCGGCGCGAAGTATCGAGTTTAAATATCGTTTATCTCGGCGGAGGATGCTTAATCGGTATTTTAATAGCGGCCAGGAACGATCGAATTATCGTGTAAAATTGCGAGTCCGTTGTAACAGCTTTCGCAGTCGAGTTAATAACGCTTCTTCTTCTTCGCGATCGCCCGGAAATATCCGGCGAGAGAGATTCACGGGCCAGCGATCCCGTTCACAGTCTATTTTCGCGTTGTCCGCGCCAGCTCGTACCTCGGTATATTGTTTCTTTCATAATTGACGAAGCAATTTTGCGGGATCGAGCGGAGCCGCGATTGAACGTTTGACATGTGCAAAAAAAAAACGCGCACGCTCCCACGCGCGCGCGCGCTTACAGACAGAGAGCTTTCGCCGGGTCAAATAAAAAATATTTAGAAAACCGCTTTGTCACGCGACGGCTTTTCAACGCCAACAAAAAGATTTCGCTGGATTAAATTCGCTGCCAAATGGCTTTTCGATTTGCCGCGGTTTCAGAAAATTCGAATTTTATGGGCTGCGTTCAAGAATCGTTGAACCCATCTGGATTGTTTCTACGCTCAGAAATTTATTTATCGCAAAAGCAAAACGGCCGAAATTTATCGTTACCATAATTTGCAGTTAATTTATAGTAATTTAATAATTTATTTTATTTTTCATTTCACCACCTCTCGGAAATATCGAAAGCAAGACTGTTCCAGTCGCTAATAATTAGCAGATCGGGCATAGAACAGTAGCAGCGTCAGCAGCTTGATTTTCTCCAGGACGCCGTGCGATTTACATTCGATCCAATTTCCATTGGCAAAACCAATGGAATTAGCGTTTTCATGGACGCCGGTAGTTCCCTTAGGGTAATAAACCTCTGTGCAGGTACCGAGGACCGTTTGTTCCGGTTGTGTGCGTGTAGAATGTTCTACTTGGGAACTGTGCGGCGCGATAAACTCGCGACATCGCTTGCGGCCATTGTTTTTTCGTAAACATGTTAAGTCCGCGGCGCAAACCGGTGCAAACCGGCGCAAGCCGGGGCAAGCCGGCGCGTTTTCAACGATGCTCGCTCGCCGGCCATTCCGGCGGTGTTCCGCTTGAAAAGAAACGGAAAGAGTCGTTTACGGGAGTGTCGGAATGTAATTTTTACGTCTCCCTTCGCGGACATCGGGCGCCGCTTCGAAAGGAGAAGGCGCGGAAGGGCGTGCCAAGGGCGAAGGGAGCAGGGAGAGAGAGCTCGGAGCTTCGTTACGAAATGGCCTCGTAATGTTCGGAACAGCTCGGCCGCTCTGTGACCGTAAAAAAATTCGAAAAAGCAATCCTATTTTCAAACGACTCCGAGTTCCCCTGCAGCCGTTGTTCCGCCGAACTTCAGAAGTAAAAAGAGCAATTCGTACGACGGAGCTCTTCTGTCCGTCCGTTCTGTGGCAACGGGCTCCGAAGTGCGACGCACAATGGATTCGCGACCGCGATTAAGAATTGTAAACTGAGCTGAAAGCACGTTAACCTTAACGAGCCCCTGTTTCTGGGGACCACCCGCCGTTTTACGCTGTTCGAAACCGTGCGCCCTGTCAGCCACTTCGTTTCGCTCAATCTACAGTCTACGTTCTACAGACTGGCAAACTACCTCTAACCATTATAGGATCTACAAATTACACTTGTCCGAGATTTACGATATACTGAGAACTTGTCCGGATACTAATAATTTATAATTATTTACAATATACTGGCATTTTAATATGTACTAATAGTTTACAATATACCGATAATTTACTGTGTGCTAATAATTTATGATGTACTAATAATTTATAATATACTGATAATTTACAATATGCTAATAGCTCACTGTGTACTAATAGTTTATTATATACTAATAATATCCAATATACTAAAAATGGACTGTACACTATTAATTGACTATGTACTAACAATTCAAGATATACCAATCAGTCTACAATGTACTAGTAAGTTACCATACATATACTAATAAAATATTCGGATAATTCACAATGTACAAATTGCATTGAGACCTCGTCGAACGCGTCTGAGATATGAAGCGTAGAAGTTAGACCGGCGTCGTCTTCTAAATCATATCAGGTGCAGAAATCGACGGCCTGCAACGGAAGCGACTGCGCGACACTCGCGTTCGCCCGCTGCAATTGGCTGCCGATATTTCGGAGTCATTGAATCGTATTCTGTTGGCGACTCTCCCCGACACATTGGACGCAAGTAAGTGGAAATCTAAGAGTAAACGGTGGCGCATAAGGGAGGCGAATTGGAAATTCTTCCGGTCGCGATTCATGCTACGTGACCGGCTACCGGTATTTCATGGAAATTTCTCTGGGGACCGGCTGGGACAGCCGGGGTCTGGGTCCAATGGACGGAACGACGACGCTCTAAAAGTCCGCGAGACACGACGATCTATCTCGCAGAGGCGAACCTTCTTCTTTTTATTCCGCTACAGCCGGCCGGAACGAAGACGGTTCTTCATCCGACGGTTCGATTGTCGCGTAATTGAACCCGGTCGGTTCGGGCCTTAAATTCAATTTAACGAGTACAAACACGATTAAGACTTCGCGGAGCACGCGTTTGTTCAACGGAAACACTAGCCCGCGAACTCTCATGAATATTCAAGCTTCAGCTTTAATTCGAGTTTATTAATCGCTACAGTTTTAGTTTTTCCGCTGAGAAATTACGAACGATTCGCTTTCGCGGCCGGTCCTGTGCACACGTAAATGAACAGCGTGCGCTGTTGTACCAACCTGGTCGCAGGTGAATAAGCTATTAAGTGGTTTGGACGTTGCGTTGATGATTATATAATATAGTATGTCATAGCATAACGTGACGTAGAATGTATTAATTTTATAATATTTTACACGAATTTGTTGTTTTTCGTTACTTTAAGATTCCTAGAAGCTTTCTCCACATTTTATATGCAATTACTAATAAATAATTCGACGAAGGTTTATTCATTACTCGCTAACAAGATTTTAGCACGATTTCAGATCGATGCGTGGTCGTATTATAAATTTAGAATTTAGAAAATTTTATTTATGTCAAAGTTATATAAAAATCTAGTTAAGGTTTAGTAGACCGAACCCCCTTATCATCTAAAAAGGGTCCAATTATTTAGTCCAGTTTTAAAAAAGTTATGGAGTTTTAAATGTTGTCCGAATATTAACGGGTGTCACTGTACATGCGACGTGTATTTTTGCGCGTGTTTACGTATTGAAATTTGCGCGCGCTCTATCCTGTTACAGCGCGACAGACATTCAACGCGGATAGTCAGATTGTTTGATAATACCTATTGTAGCTTACGTCGGTCGGTGAAAATTAGATCTTTCATATTCGTATTTCCTGCAATTAAGCAGACATTGTGTCGAGAGTACGCAATTACAAATGTCCCATTTCTCTGGTTCGGTTCCAATTAGTAACCCTTTGTGAACCAAAGTGTTCGCAGTCTGTCATTCTAGAACGTGCGCCAACATTACTTAATTTATCTATATTGTAACGCGCCGGGGCCCATTCATTTATTTACGTTCTCCGAAAGTTCTGCACGCGCGTGCATGAACTGTCGCTCAATTAATTAATACAACATCAATTGGAAAACTCGCTAAACTGCGAATACCGGGCGTGATCTTCGCGTCGCGTTTATCGTCGTACCGATCACTGAACTCGCCTGCGACCTTCCGCGTACGCGAAATACCGTTTTATTTAAGAGCACGTCACGCGTCTCGTTAATCGCTCGCGGCGGAAATGTTATCGAATGGTCGAACGACGCGCCTTTTCGACAGAAATATAACTCGAGATTGTTTATAATCGAATGGGTTGGTACGATGTTAAGACGTAGTAGTCTGTTCAAGTTGTTCGACGAGAGGACGTCACGCGACACACCCTGTAGATTACCGAGGGAACCGTCGGCGATTTTTCGGAGACGTTTCGACGACGGTAGAGCTACCGGCGAACAAGCGTGGCCCGATAATTCTTTAACAATGAACCGGCTCTGCGGAGCAGGCGGCGAATTTTCCAGCTTTGTCGGCGAAGGACCGCGCGGCGGAAATGGAACGGAAAATACGAGGACTTTAAAAACGGTGCCCGGACTAAATGAGAAATAAAATCTGGATTTGCCGGGGAGCGGCCCTGGGAGCCGGATACGTCGCCTCGGACCAGACTGGAACGACAGATGGAACTAATAAATCCCGATGCGCCGCGGATGGATGGACACACCGCGAGGTCATCGAGAACTAAAAAAAAATATGTATATTTGCGCACACCTATACAATATATTATCGGGTGCATACAGGGTGTTCCGTTTGAGATTTTTAACAAATTTCTACGTAGAATACGATTCCGAAATAAAAAATATAGGTTCATGATAAAAAATTAATTTTTTTGTTAAAAAACTAATACTGCCACTTGACTCACCACTCGAAATACTAAAGGACACGTGTCACTTCGATTTCGCTCTTTTAATCATACCTCTTCGAGACTGTTTTACAACCTCCAGCTAAATGGAACACCCTGTATACGTACGGATTCTCGGATCAAATGAACAGCGGAGCAGTTACCGGCCAGACAACGCTAGAACACAGAATCCGGCCGAATAATCCGTCCGTTTCAAAATTCAAACAAAACAGACGGGTATTCATATTTTCGCCGTAACAAGAAGGAAACGTCGACCATTTTATTACTTTGACGAAACATCTCCCTATTGGTACAAGGGCTCGCCAGATTCCCCAAATCCATGATGGAGAAAAGGCAAAATATCGATTGTTTACGAATTGCTTCATAAATCAGCTCCACGTAGATAAACAAACGCGCGCGAAAAATCCAGATTAATATTTGCTCACCGCGCTCGTACCGCGAGGTGGTTCGACCTTTGAACTTCAAAGGGAGATTTCGAGAACGCGGCGGATTTTTACGCAAATATGTAATATGCGATATGATATTTATATATGACATGTAATATTTTGCGAAATATTTTATCAAATGTTTTATAAAATATTCGCTTGCTGAAATAGCGACGCGTGGGCAGTGTCTCGACAAAACCAAAATGGCGGACGCCGATTCCCCTTGCAAGAAGAGGGCGGTCTGTTTCCGATCTGTTTTTCGGCGGAGACAATGCTCCCACCGAAAAGTGAAGAAAGTACGGCCCCTGGCGGGCGCAATCTGTGTTTTTTCGCTCCTCTATTTAGTCCGCCTTTGTCGGCGAGTTTTGCTCGGCACCGTGAAATTCGATCGGTCCCAAACAATGCGCGTTTCAACGGAGAGACGATATAAATTTGCCGGCCGCTACGAATTTGCTTCTCTGTCGCCCGAGCGAAATCAAAATCTGTCGTTTCGCCGGGCAAAAATATATTTTTAGTTTCGCCGGCCGGAATCGACTTAAATCCATTTTGTTTCTCGCGTATCTCCGACATTCCTTGTTTATATTTACGTGCCGCGCGCGCAGCGCACAATATTTTCGCGTTACAACGTCGGGGCGCGTCGCTCGCTAGAATTTTTGTTTGTTTTTTAGCATTGTACACGAGCAACATTGTTGTCGCGACACTTTTGCAGCCGATGGATTCATGGCAATTGTTTCGGTCGGATTACTTTGATGCAATTAGTTGCACCGGATTTTCTGTCGGATTCGATTTGTTTGCGCGATCACCGAGCGACGAACGCTATTAATTAATTTCTGGCTCGGATGCGTTTTTTCCCACGGAGCCTCGTCTAGTCCAGGTAGTTTTGCGAGTCGCGTAATTTAGCCGCACCTGTACAATTGAAATAATGTTACGAGTACAATGATTGCATTAATCGAACGCTTTATTAAAAATTTAAATAAAACGCGAGCGATCGAATGCCACGGTGGATTAGATACGCGTTGCTCGAAACCGTGTTATACGAGATTCGTTTCTATTTCATATTTTATTGTATCGAATATAGTAATTTATCATATATAATATATTTCATATTTTATTATACTAAAATTATTTCATACGTCTAGTCAAAGCGCGTAGATTCGAAATAGCAA
>CM052161.1:488174-510838 GCA_028455555.1 Augochlorella aurata | reverse complement strand
GTCGCCGTCCGAGTTCCTCGAGTTCGCGCGAAATCGAATTCAGCGTCGGCTCTCTCGCAGGTACGGACGTGCTCGGAGGGCGCGGCGAGGGGCGGAGGCTGGGCGGACAGTAACATAGGTGGTTTGTTATTCCAGCTTTCGCGTTATTCCGGCACGGGAGGGATTCCGGCGCTGTTCTCTGCCAACTTTGCGCCCAGAGTTATGTCCTCGCGGGCAAATGTTGTGCATAACTTCGCCGCGGCTGCTTGGTCTTGCGCGCGCCCTCGCCCCACCGAGGCGGCCGAGAGCCGATGCCAGATAATATTCGGTCATATTTAAGACTACTCGGGAATCGTTCCCGCGGCGCCATTTTTTCGCCGTAAACAGATCCACCGAGCCGCGTAATTCACGCGAGCAACGAACCGTGGGGACGAATGCGCGGAATGCTTCCAGCCAGGGGGTGGCCAGAATTCCAGCTGAATCACTAGACGAATTGTAATCGCGGAGCGAGTCGATTACGGTTTCGTTTCTAACTCGGATTCACCTCTCTACCATCGAATTACAAAGCAATTCGATTATATTGTGACTTGAACTTCAGGTCGCCTTTCAATTGAGTTACAAAGCGGTTCGATTACACCGTCAAACCTGTTGTTAGCCCTTCAATTAAATTACAAATTAATTCAGTTTCATAGAACTACAACTATTAAATAGTAATAAATTCAACTGAATTAATTGCAAACGACGATGCAATTATTACCTGTGCAACGCGTTCTGCCGCAGGAATATTAAATGGTAAACAATTAAATGATAATCGATAAGCAACAATCGAGATTGTGCTAATAAATAAGAAATAAATTTTGTCATTTCAAATAATTTCTTTCGATCCGTATAAATAATGTTATATATGAATATTAAATAATGATTAGGGCGAAGATTAAGAAAATTAATAAGCATAAAATAAGGATATCGATCTGAAAAATGCTGGCGAACGTAGCAGGCAACGGGTCGCGAAAGCAGTGGACCGCGCGGAGCAGATTCCGCGGATTCGTTCGTTCCGAAGATTTTTTTCGGCGGACGCGGCGGAGTAATATTAAATTGAAACCGCGCCGGTGTAAAGGCACCGGAGCCGGCCAAATGAAAAGAGTCAAGCCTAGCGCGGTAAAGAGCCGCCGGAAGAAAAGGACCGTGCGCGGCAGGACAAAGAGAGCGAGTGGGAAGTTTGAGGGAAATTGAATCGAAAAACGAATCGCTGAAGTGGGAAGAGACAAAGGGAACAAGAAGATACGGCCGGGGAAAGAAGAAACAAAAATGACGAACGGATAGAAAAGCGAAAAGGGAGCAGGACGTAAAAGGGATCCCGAAACTATATGAAATCCGCGCGGAGGGCGCAACCGAGCAGGTATGAGAACGGAATACTTTCCGCGGCGCGCGTGGAAATCGGAACGTTGTCCGACCAACTTGAGAACGTTGCTGCGACCCTCTCGCGACAATCCTTGCCCGGATTACGGCGGTCGCGGTGGTTTCACGTAACTTCGAACAAGTCGTCGTTAATTCGCGTTAACGTAATTCTGCAAAAATCATGCCACGTTGCAGCGTTATTTCGTTCGATTAGTTATTTACGATTCGGTATCGATTTAAACGGGGGCGGTTTTCTATTATTAATCGGTATTAATCGGTAATCTGATTAATGATTGTAATGATTGTAACGCGTCGATTAATTTTAATTCGTTACAAATTGGTATCGTAAATTATTACAATTTCGTTAACGATTCTTATACTCGTTGATTGTGCTAACTAATTTATAACTTTTTTATAACTCGTTGGTTATTTTAACTAAGTTATAATTATTTATAACTCGTTAGTTATTTTAAATAATTTCTAATTTATTAATTTTTCAGGACGATTGCACGGAAGAGGAATTAAATAAAAATGAATTGTTTCTTTTAATCGTTAGAATAAACTGAGAATAGCCACTAATTTTGTGTCACAAGTGCATGAAATCTGCAGTCTATTTATTATTATTTATAACTCTGAGTTACCTTAACTAATTAATCGTGGTAGTAAACAAGGTTGTTGCTTTCTGTACAGTTGTGTGTTTGAACTACTATACATATAGAGACTCGAGAATCGGAGCGTACAGGGTAGCGTGTACAGTTGTTGACCAATATACAGTGATTGACCATTTTCCAAAAAGATTAGTAAATATAAGTTCACGTCTCTTTCACTCAATCAAATATATATATTCTTTTCTATCGATTGCATAACAGTCGCGCTTAGACGGTCAATCGCTGTATAGGCTAGCTTCTCGGTTCATTCGATTTCCTCGATTAGGATGGCATTGCAGGAATTGAAAGAAATTCGAGTCGTTTCCGCGCAGCATGTCCGGCTTTCCGTGCGAAATTCATTCATGAAAATTCCGGTGCTGAATTTCCACCGGGAAAGGAACGGTCCGAGGAGCATATTTATATCCATTTTCGGCGTCCGGACACGGCGAGTTTAAATCTGCCGTCGGAGAAATTTTCGAAGCCCGGATGGTCCCGAGGAAGCTCGCGCGTATCGATTCCACGGCCGGAGGCGGCTCAGCTTCTGTCCCGGCGAGCCTCGAATTTCGAAATTTCGTAGGAGCGTGTCCAATGGTCGATCGAAAGGGTCGTGTTGCACCTCGGCTCATCGATGTCGTCTGCTTCCTCCCCGCGGCCTTGCGCGGCCCGGCCCGACCCGGTTCGCCGCGAACTTTTTTACGAACCAGCAATCCCATTATCATTTTCCCGGCCGAGCATTCTGCAACTCCGTCGCGGCAACTTCCGCTAATGGAATACGTTATGAAAACCGGCGGCCGCCGTCGCTCCATTTATAGAATATTCTATTATCGTCTTTATTATACCGTTCTCTAAATAAAAGTTTCGTACGCGACCACCTACGCCGCCGTTGCCGCCGTTGCCACATGTTACTAGTGCGCGCCGGCCACGGGAAAGAAACTTTTCCATTACCGCGCAACCGGAACGGGATGGGATGGTTCGAGCACCGGCGAATAATTAGTTTCTGCCGGGTTACCGAAATATCGGACAACGCGGAACCCACCACGCACAGCCAGTCCGACGGCCAGCCCTACTCGCTATGCCCCCTTCGAGTGCAGTCCTTATGAATTTTTTAAAGGGTATCGCTCGGTCGCTTGCCACTCTATTTTCCTCAAAAGTTGCCGGATACGTACCGGTCCTCTGACAAGGACGTTTCTTTTATAAAACCCTTTGCACGCCAAGCTATTTTCATTCGAAATCTAAAATGGCTTCTTTGACTCGTGGTATTTCCTTTTCAAGTTTTTGTTAAATATAAACAAATTCGATGACGTTGAACAATTTTTGATGAAGTCTCGGAGTCGTCTATTTGACCTGCGAATTTTTCTGAAAAGTGCACCAAGTCCGCAGTCTATTCGTCAACCACGATTACTCGGCAACTTCCTAATCGTAATGATCAATCCCGACCATGATTCCACGTTAGCCGTAATCGTTAATCATTGATCCGATTAGTTTTTGGGCAACTCCACACACACTAATCTGCTTTGCGATGGATGAGTTGGCGGTGGCGGCGGTGGCGGCGGCGGAAGGGTGCTGATTGCGGAGGGTGCCGGTGTCGAAACCGCGATCAAGCAACCGAGTTTGCCGACGAACGTCCGATAGCGGCGTTAAACGTGTTAAATGCTGAATTCGCGTCGACCGTAATACGCCGGAAGCTGTAGGTCAGACGGAAACAATTTCATAAGTCCCGAACAAGTCTCGGGTTCGGAACTTGCCGAACTCGGCTCCGATCCCCATGGCCGTCGCGGGGCTTCCGCGTCGGCACCCCTCTGCCTGTCCATTCCGCCTTTCCCCGTGAAAACCACGGACACGCCGGTCGACTCGCGAGAAGCGAAACCGCTATACATACGCCAGCCGGCAACGCGGACCATCCAACGACTTGGCCGAAGTTGCAAACTGCGTATTGCATCGGCGCTGCGGTCGCGGCACCACTACTAATTTAATTGCAACTAATGCCCTGCGGCCACGTTCCCAAGGATATTACGTGCCAATATCGCGACGGCGATTACGACGAAATTAAATTTTTAATACGACTAATCCTTGTCGAATTTACGCAGAGAAAAATAATTAAGCTGTAATATACGAGTTTAATTAATTTGTTCCGTAAGTTCGAATAAATAAAAGTTAATATTAAGTTTGAATTAGACTGCTCTAATTCATTACTGAGGTGAGTCTAAACGAAAAGGCATTTAGAGCTTTAGTTTTCCAATAATAATTTGATGTTCGAAAACGGTAAAATGTTATTATTATTATTGTTATTATTATCGTTATTATGCCTTATACATTTAAAGATACGGCAGTATCGCCAGTATCCATATAATACCATTTGCCATGAAATAGAACGTCTCTAAATCACGTTTTTTCCAAATAAATGTCTCGCTACTGAATTACAACAGCGATTTGTCTTTTGGCAAAACCGTAGAGGTAGCAATAAATATGAACGGCGGTGTGCACGTTCAACAATACTATCGAATCCATATTAATTAAGCTGGAAAACCCTTAAGACGAGCGTTGGCACGGTATTCCGATAGCTGGACGATGCTGCCGAGTAACAATGCTATATGGGCGGTGAGCACGGTCGGACCAATTCCTGATTTTCGATTACCCGATTCCAGACCGATATACACCGGCCGTGCATTCCATTAGCGTGTAACAACGTGGCCCACTGGCCTCGGAAGCAGCAGTTTCAGTTTGCATCTTCCTGTGTATGCTTACCATATACAGGGTGTCGAGTTCAAAATATCGCGCCGCCAAAAATCATATGCACCCCTATTACACCGCCGGTTTATTGGTTCGCGCGCGACACGAGAACGTACTTTCGTGCGAACGCGGCGACAGAAAGTTCTAGATATTTTGATAACCTTAAATAAATACGAATAATGTGTATCGTTTTATAATAACGACAAACTTGAGTTTATTTAAATTTTGTAGGATTTTTGTTGAAATATATATATTGTATATATGCTTCGAAGAAGCTTTTCCGAAAATTTTCAATGGGAACAGTTCTATAATTTTGAGAATTGTAAAATAAAGAATATAATAAAATAAATATTTTATTACTTTTAATACTTAGGTTAAAAAAGGTGGAAGATTCGTATACGAATGAACCAATTTTTGTGTTCTAAAAATCACAAATACGATCATTTGATTGTAGTGCAAGGGGTTAAATCTCGATCGCTAGCTACGTGGAGAAATCGAAGAAGAATAGCGTTGATCGCGAGTTCTATATTAAAAGAGGCGGTAGATTATTTCCGTGGAGATTACGCCGCAGTCGCGTATGCCCGTACGAGTGTTCCATACTCGTATATAAACGAGAAAAGACCGAGCGATAATTTCAAGCATTCCGTGCTTGACGGATTTAAGGGACGACGCGTTCCACATTTCGCGCCGCTTAGTCCCTTCTTTGCTGCACACTCTGTATATCCGAAGCTGGAGCGCAAACACCGGCATAAACCCGATTTCTGTGCCGACCAGGCTTAGCCGCGTCCTCGGCAAATTGAATTATCGCAAGATCCTGCCGAAGATAGGACGGGCCTGCGAGTCGGATGAACGTAGTTCACCTGGATGACGGACAGAGAGACCTCGGTAGAGTGGATCCGCGATAAGTCAGACGCGAGCGCGCGCGTTTTACGACTCGGATTAAGCGCGGCTTGTGTTCTACGCTGAAAAATGTTTCCGCCAGTTTTTTCGTCAACACGCGAAACTGATGCTTTAATACCGGTCATTAATATGCCCCGGCCGGAGCGGCGAGCACGCGCGGCGTCTCCCTCGGGTCTATAAACTGGCGTTAACCCCTTGCACTCTAACGAAGAGCCGGACTCGTGATGGAGATTTCTGGCAATGTACTGTCAGCTGCGACAACTGTAATAATAACTATAATAAAACTACGTAGTAAAACCATATATACCAGAGAAAGATGGAAAAAATATCGAAATAAGTTGAACCCGCTTCGACAATTTTTTTTCTTCTTCTCCCGTTTTTTTCCTTTTTGTCTTTGCTCGTAGTTATGCGGTCAAAACTAGAAAGAGCCTTTTCGTTAACGATGCAAGTTTCGTTTCCAAGCGACAAGGTCTCTTTCGGTCAAAAATCGAAATTTTCGATTGAACGAATAAAATTCAACGCGAGTTGCTTTACACGATAAGTTCCTTCGACAAGTTGGAAATGGCGCGACAATATTATTAAATGAGCGTAACAGAGATTCCAAAAAGCGGTGGATAAGTGGCGGCCGCAAATTGCCGAGAAATTCCACCGGATTTGCCGGAAAAATCGACGGGACGGTCCGACAGAACGTCGAACCGTAAACGTTTAACGGTGGCACCGTGGTCGCGTGTCATGGCGGAGGAGTATCGAGTTCGGGGTGGGGGGACGGAACGCGGAACGCTTCAAAGAGACTTCGTTTCGCGCGGAACCCGATGCGACCTGAATTCCGCGGGCCACATTTTTTCTTCTTGTCGCTTTTATTTCGCGGTGGTCGGCCGGCTTCGTTCAAAATAGAAAAGAGAGTTCATAGATTTTGATCGACTGGCGGCATCGATTCCGCGAGAACGAGCACCGGTATCGCCGAGATGAATAGAACAGAGCAGAGCAGAGCAGAGAGAGAGAGAGAGAGAGAGAGAGAGAGAGAGAGAGAGAGACCGCGAATGCCCGCATCGATGGACCCACCGGCCTTGTCAGTTCTCTCTGACAACGATCCCGAGTTGGAGAGCCACGAGGAAATCA
This sequence comes from Augochlorella aurata, assembly GCA_028455555.1. NCBI lineage: Eukaryota > Metazoa > Arthropoda > Insecta > Hymenoptera > Halictidae > Augochlorella > Augochlorella aurata. The sequence goes on along the minus strand of CM052161.1, from coordinate 504,065 downwards.
AGGACGGAAGGGATCAAAGGGCTGAAACGAAGGAGCCGGCCCGTATTTGACCATCGTTTGAATTAAAGATGACCGCCGGCTGGTAAGCAGGACTCGTTTAAACGCGGCGCACGTTCCGGCCGATCGTAATCTGTCGGCCCTATCCGATATGGCTAATCAATACTTCCGCGGACGCGGCGATCTTTTCGTGTAACAACCCTGTTCTGCCACGTTTCTCGACTGTACGGGCAACTTGCACGCGAGCTTGTTCGATCGATAAACATTTTTATCGACTACGCGACGCGAAGAGAAAAAAATACTAAAATCAACAGCTATCGATCGATGTTAGAGTTTCTCCAAAAAATTTCTTCTCGAAAAACTTCGAGTCATTTTGAGCGCGTCGAATGGACAACGTACTCGATACTAGCGCGTCGTCGATAGCTCCTCCGTCGAGCCAGCATTTTTCTTAGAATCTATTCCTATCCATAAACGTAGCCGCTAACGCGCGTCACGAGCCGTCCGGTCGTTTATCAAGGACAGGATGTCGATTCGAGTGGCTTAACGGGACAGTTTTGTATAGCGGTCTTTTAGCGGAACGAAGGTAATCCTTTTTAGCACGTTTGTCAAGGAACGTTCCAGTGGCCCGGCCGTATCGGAGTCCTTTAACAGGGAGTATCCTCTTCCCGGCGGCGCCACCTGGCGAAGGTAATTCTCTTAAGGACCTCCCGCCTTCATAAATCTCGCCGAGAGCACTCTCGCGCGCCGCCGCGAGAACGTTTGCATCCGTGAGTCGAAAGAACTTTGAATTTTCTTGCGACACATTATTTCCCTATTATCGAATCAGCGGAACCGCGTCGATTTATTCGGCCGTTTTATTTCGCCGGACTTTATTGCCCGCTGAAAGAGCCGCTGTAAATCACGGCGTACAGCGTCCTTTGAAAGATCATTCTCTCGTGATATTCCGAAAAGGTCGTTTGCTTCCATGGAACACAGACTTTCTTGGAACCTTTAAAGATTAAGTAGTTTTTCTAAATCTTGTCCACCTCGCCAACGATAAATAAATAAACTAACTTAAGATTGTACATGTAAAGCGACGCGGTATTTTATAATGATGTGCTAATTTATCTGAAGAAGTATTTGACGCTTTTGTCGATTATATTACCATTTTGCTATAATTTTTGCTATTATTTAGCTTCTATATTGCTAAAACATTTTTTATAACAATAATGTGCAAATTGCCAGTACCAATTGCAAAAGAAGGCGGTTGCATTGCTATTAATTTCTTTTCTTAATAATTTTCACAATTTTAATAATAACAAATTTTTCTTTCGTTTAGCTTCTCTCTATCCATTTGCTTTTCAGACGCCTTATAACGTTGCCGTATATAAATATAAATTTTAAACCGGTTAAGAATGGTCGCACAGTTTTCCCAGAGTATGTATTATACTTGGAGCTCCTCGAATTCGTCGCTCCGCGAGTCCCAGTGTTCAAGGCAAGTTCAATGGCGAAAGCCCCGGCGAATTAATCCTTAAAAATTGATCGAACATCTCATCGACCAAACGGGCAATCTTCCTTGTTCCGCGCAAAGGATCCCGTTCGAGGATCTCTGGCGGATCCCGGCGGAGGTCTGCGCGAGGTCTGCGGAGCAGCGTGCGCTTTCGAAGTTCGCCAGCTGTCGCCCGGTCTCCGCTCGTTCTGCCTTATTTATAAGAGACTCGTGTGGCTCCTGCTCGACGGTGCGACGGGAACCTCGCCGAGGAGACGGAGGACAAATCCAGTCTGATTACGAATTGAAGATGCTCCGTCGATCGAGCGGAGAGTTTGCTCGCTCCGGCAGACGGAACCGCCCGCGGACGAATATAGGACACAGTCGTTCGAGTGGCCGACAGGAAAATTCAGAAGGAGGCGAACGACGAGAGCCCGATGGAGCCAATTATTCCGCTTGTCCCCGTTTCGAGTGTCACTCCCGAAAATTAATTTCGTTTAACGCGTCTAATTGCTGCGATTGACGCCATCAATTTCTGCGGACCTCTCGTTTAATTGTTCCCGCGTTTTAGTCGCGGGCAAACGAATTGCTCGCGGAATTGCAGCGCCGCCGAATCTAACATTCTCGGGGGTTCGCCTTTCGACTGGCACGCGTTCGCTTCGAATACTGTACTAATTAGTAACAGGTCATTTCTTTAACGTATTCGTTGCTTTATTTCCGAGATTTTACATTCTTGCGTTTTTGTCACGATTCGACGATAGCGCGACATTTAATGCGTCGTAACTTTGCGAAAAAAAATCGCAGCCACGTTTCTCTTTTTTTAAATTGAAGGGGGAGGATCAAATATCGTTCCGCAATAAACGGCATCCCGGAAAAAAATTTTACAGAGGCCGCGCATTTCGTCAAACTTTACAATTCTCGATATGACAAAAATGGTAATTTTCAATATGACAAACGTGGCTCTCGCGTTTAAATAGCGACAGTGACGAGGTTGCTCTAACTTAAAATCTAGAAACACGATCTTAAAGTGGAGGAATCAAGCTTTAATTTAAAAAAAGATACATCGTTCTACGATGATTTCTTACGGAGTTATCCTCGGTCAAAGTTGACGAATTTCTATGGAAAATTTTGTCATTTTACAAATTAAAACATTGTAAATATTGTTGTAAATATTAAAGAATTTCAGGATATTGGTAGCTCGGTTTGAACTTATCACGATCGTTATGCAGTATGAGCGCAAACATTTTCAGAATGGCAACAGCACGATGAGAGTCGATGTAGCAACGTATAGGCGTTATTAGGGACGAGTGAAGCGCGAAGGTCAAATTAGAGTATCTAAATTATTTTGATAGATGAATTATTCCAGCCGAGAAGCTGGAATAATTCCAGTTCCTGGCGGAGGAAGATCTGGAAAGTCTACTCGAGTCGTCAGAGTTCGTAAGCCGAGTTGTTAGATATTACAGTTAATATTCTAACGTATCTCTATCTATGTATACATACGCGTGCATTGTACATATATATAATACATATATAAGATACATATGTATACATACATAGAGCTTGATGACGATGCTCTGTGCTGGTAACGACGCTGAAACCATTAATAAGACCTTAGCGTAAATGCAGCTCGATCCGGATTATACAAATACTGTTGGATGGTGCATGCTGGCGATTAAATTGCCGTGCAACAATTCCTTCGCTATCGTCCGCTCGTTGCAACTTGGAAATAACAATGGAAGAAATGAAATGACAGTCGTCCGACGATTGTGCGCCGAGTGTAACAGCTTTATCCCCCGTCTACACGAAATTAGACCGCCTGTAACTTTACGCAACAATAATACTACTTCTCATATCATGTGTACAACATTTGTCTTTTGTCTATTTCAGTTTATTTTTTTGGTTTAGTTTTTTAGTCTTTATATGTTATCCGTAGTTGATCCTGTTGAAAAATGAAGTTGTTATTATCAAAATTGATTTCTCGCGACTACCGTCTCTCTTTCATGTCTCAATCAAATATTTATTCTATTAAAGAATCTGTTGTAAATATAAAATATTATATTTACATCATTTCTAAATAGATTATAAATAAAAGAATCGATAGAGATCTAAGTGTAAAATACAATTGAAATAAAACGTAACGTCTTATACGATAGATATAGAATTAATTAGGCTTGAAAATAAGGAAAAGGCACAGTAACTGGCCCCGTCATTAGAGATCGGATAGTTGGCGCGCGACAGTGTTCTAAAGTCAGTGTTGGAACGATTCGCGGCGTGGCCAGCTAAAAACAGTGGATAAATCGTCGAAATAGAAAGCTCAGGTAAAGAATGCCGCGTCGTCGAAGACGGAGGAGAACGGACGACTGCATAGATCCGAGTTTCCTGCAGCAGGAGCATCTCTAAGAGATTCGGTGGAAAATAGTGGGGCCCGTTACCGGCGTTGATGGCCCTGTACCGATCAAATATGCATGGCCGGCCAGCGACGCGGTTTCGAAGGAAGCGGCGAATTGTAAATCAGGAGAGGGGCCGACGGGACGGGCAACTTTCACGGAAAAGTAACTGAAAACAAATAGGGCGGAGAGATGGCGAGAGAGCTCGGCGCTCGTTCTCTCGCGCGCTGCTATATGTGTGTGTGTGCGAGCCAGCACTTCCGGCGAGCGGGACTGTTTGCATGGGAATCGTTGCTCGGGGTGCCAGCACCGAGAACACGCCAACTGCGACACTTCCGTGGAACTTTCTAACGAACCGACCGGGAGTTTCCAACGCTATCGATGTAAATCAGGACCGACGTTATAATTTAATCCAAGGGCGGCGCGTCTATCGGTGTCAAAGCGGAAACACCGTGCCGCGGAAGGATGCGCCAGCCACGGTGTCGTCTCCTGTCGGCTGTCGCTCGCTCGCTCGCTTTTTGATGCCTCGAAGCCGACTCTCGGCAAATAGAAACAGTTCAAATAATCCATCGGCCCTCCGAGATTCGACGAATGATCACGTTTCACGAGTCTCTTGCGTCAATTGGCTCTACTACTATCGTATCCTCTTCTATTTAAGGGTTTCGTTTATAGTATTTCATTGTACCCGGGATTAATTTATTGTATTTTATTCTGTTCTATCTAAATTTAATTTATTGCATTCTACTCTATTCTATTTTATTTTATTACACTATATTTAGCGAACAAATATAATAAACATGATTTTAGCGATTAACATGATTCACAGGAAACTGCAGTACAGTATAACATATGTTATACGGTATAGCAACGGAGATATTTCTAAGAATTGTTGTACGATTTTTGGACAAATGAAAATAATACCAAACGATATTTTCTTAAAATTACTGCGTAATTTCGCCGTTAGTTCGACCGTGGCTGCTCGTATTTGACTTGTCCGGCTATAGGTCGTACCTACTCCACTTGCCGTATCATACTCTTCCCTATTCCACTTGTCCGACCGTAGAACGCTATTATTCTACTTGTCTGCCCGCGAATCGATCCTACTTTATTTACCTGTCTACGAGGCGCCTCTATATTTCTGATAAAATCGTCGATTCAATATGGCCAAACATTTGCCACACGAATATTTGGCAAACAAATAAATGCAATCTTCTGAAAAAAGATGATAGTATAGTATAGTATAGTGTAGTATGAAGATATATTGCACTGGTTTTATTATAATACGTATAATAATATTTATGTTACATATCATAGTATGTAACGCAAATTATGTATGTAAAATACGTGTCGCAATAAAAGCAGTCCGGATCGGAATATACTTTACAACTCGGTTAATATCTTGAATGGAACTCGTGAAATTTGAAACAGCCGATCGGAAATACCGGGAAACAGATACACTTGACGCAAGGCACAAAGAACATGATGCAGGAGATATTGGGCCAGAGAGCTCCGGCGAAATGATCGCATCTGTACAGAGTCTAACAGACTTCCATACCTCGACAAAAGCGATTCGAGACGTGGCTCGGTATTCGGTAGCCACGTTTATACGACAATTTAACATAATACATATTTTTCTATATTTCCATATGAGAAATAATAGAAAATAGACAATAAAAAGAAAATATATAAAATATTCTATTATATGAAGTAGAAGATTTTCTTTTCTTTTCAATATCGGTAAAAATGTAAAAGCTGCTTTGGGTACATCATAGAAATGGTTCAAAATGGTTAAAAATGATTCGAAAGGTCTGGCTAAACGATGGCAGATAATTAACTGTTTGCTTCGCGAGACGCCCGGAGTTCGAACAATCGAATATCATCGGAGCGACTATGGCGCGCGGAATCTGATACAAGGGAAGAGTCGAGTAGGTTCTGGGTGGCTCTCAGAAGTTACCGAGGGGTTCTAGAGATCCAGAAGAGAGGTACAGGAGCTGTGAACAGCTCCAATCTTGCGGATAGTTTCGAGGGTTCGGCGGTTCAAAGAAAGTTTAGATTGTATCGGGGGTCTCTAATGGTTCGAGAACTCCGCCGGTCTTTATGCTTTTCGACTGTTTTCGTTATCTCGGTCGGTTTGACATGGTTTAGCTATCTCGAACGGTCCGGACTAGTTTACGCGTCCCACGCGTGGTTTCGGAGACGTCGCTCGGTTTTTACGACTCCCGCGGCGCTTTGATCCGGAAAAAAATATTCACCGAGTCCAGGAGAACGCAGGAAGTTGCGCGAACTCCGAAATCTTCCGCGTATCTACGAATTGGAATACCGGCTCCACCCGGCAGCCTCGATCCCAGAACACCCCTCCGGAATTCTCACAATTCGCATAAATCTACCGGAACACACGATCCCCCCGAGATCATGACGTTAATTGAATTTCGCATTAATTGATGGCGCCGGTACTTTCCGTCAGATATCGACGACGCATTCGTCTCTTTGTTTAGTCTACACCGAGGAGCGTAATTATAGCACCACCCCCATTTCTCAGTATGATAGATGATGAACATCGAAGAATTGTAATATGATATGTTATATTATAATTGTATATTACGTTAGAATTATATGTCAATTATTTTATATGATAACTGTACGCTATAGTAGCACACCGGCTGCCACAACTTTTTCCCGTTATATCAATTTAAGAGATTTCCAGTCGACTTCTGTCGACATACTAAAATAATTCGTCGATTTCCTCATTTTACACTCTGTTAGTATTCACGCACGCCTAACCGTTCTCGTCGCCTCTAGCAACAACGACCTTTTCCTGGTCGTGTACGCTAATAATTATAACGACGGACGGTCAGTTTATTGAAGCAAATGCTTTTCGCCAGGCATAGCAGAGCAGGTCTTTTGAGCGCGCGAGCATATATCAATATCCGATTCTACGCGGCAACTACGGCCGTCTATATTGTGTTCTGCTGGCTAAAGGCTGCCTATATCTGGCTCTAGAAAGCCTCGAATCACCTATATCCGTATCTATGAGCGTGCGATTGCTTATATTGGGTTCCGGCGAACCGATGAAACGTGAAATGGTACGGCGGGCCACGATGACCACCGCCGATCAATTTCCTTTGTATCCGATTTTATGGTTTTTCGTTAGACGCAACAATTCGAAGCTCCGTTCGCTAGACTGCTCCGAGATGTGCATTAACACCGTGGAGATTTCGAGCTGTTCTGAAAGATTATTCGGTTACGCGTCGATGATCGATCTAGTCGATGCTAATAAATTTTCCGATATAGCGGTTGAGAAAAAAAGTTAAGATAAAAACTGACCTAGAAAAAATTAATCGTTGAATATTTAAAAATATTTAGTCGACTCGGTATTTATTGGATTCGATATAATGTCGAATACAATTTGATCGGTTACAATTTGGTCGAAAATTGTGCCGAACTTATTTGACGAAGCGTGGAACGCGCACAGTACTGTTAATCATCGAAATCTTTCTGTGCCGACGTTTCCGGAATAGATGGAAATATCCAATTTGCATTGTATGGTTCTGAAACGTGTTTCATCCAGCTGTATGCATGTCGAGCGGTAACATAGTTTCTGATCCTGTTGTATGTAAATAAAGGTGAATTAAGGGGGTTGCACGGTGCGGCGGCGTAGTTATCCGAAACAGGCCAATCTACGAGGGATATCAAATTTCCTGAATCCCATGATATAAGGAACAATCCCGAAATCTAAATTAGTCGCTGATACAGTTCCTAAGCTGCGTATACAGCAGTTTACAAGCTGCGAATGAAATTCCCACCGTTTTCCGCACCAGTGTTATTAAAACTTCCAGTTGACTCGTAAAATCGCGGCGGCAAAAAAACGCGTCACGCATCCAGCACCGGCTAATTAAACGGTGGCCAGCAGGTCTTAACAAGATTAATCAACGGTGTTGCGCGCTGGTTATAACCGTCCAACAGACTTTAACTTTTTCCGCGCTCCAAGAACAGGATTTGCTTAAGTCCCTCGTACGCTGCACGCGACCCGGGAAAATACTCTTGCCTCGTTACGATCAGCTTTGCACGTTTTTAATTTTGGAAATCGGATTTTTAAACTGCAAGGTTTGTCGAGCTTTAATTGCGAGCGTGCTCGCGCAGCGTTGCGGAAAAGGATGCTGCCTTTTCACAGTGGGCTTTTCTACGGGCTCGCTAGATGAAAAATAAGCGGCCGTATTAACGAAAATAAGTCGCGTTTACCACGAGAAATATTCCGATCGACGTACGAAAATGTTGGCTGCTCAAATTTTTATGAAATATTAATTATTAAGTTAACAACTATAAATAGATATGAAGACAATAAAATAATAGCATCAATTAACGTAGATTAATGTTGGCAACCCATGAAATATGGAAGCCTGTGCAACAATATCTCGGCTCGCACCAAATTATTCGCAGAGACGGCAGACTCTGCATAGTTTATGATAAACAAATGCCGGCTGGATATTTTACACGGGTCCGCACTTAAACAGCCATGCAACTTTCATTCGACTCGTCTTCATAAAGGTTCCTGGCCGCCGCGACGAACGCGTTTGGGAGACACCGAAGACGAATCTCCATTGTCTAGTTAACCGAAGAAAAAACAAGGTTATACGCTATCAGGATCCCCGGGGGCGCTAGTCGCGCGAAACAATAGGGAGACAGCGGGAACGTTGTTTAAATATTGAAACGCATCGAAGCTCGGAAGTTATCCAAGTTCTTGCGGTTGTTCTCGCCTCGAGGGAAAAAGCAGTTCCTCGGCGGCATCCCGTCGAGGGTGGCTCCCGCGGAACGACTTTCCGAAGGGGACCTCGTAACCCCCTTAAAACTTCCCCCGGGCTCGCGAATTTCTTCGCGACGCGCGCTGCTCCGGATCTTCGTGCTCGTCGGACAGAGGTAAAAAAATCTAACGACCTGTAATTGTTAAAGGAAAGTTTCACTGCCCCGCTGGTCGTACTGTATTATTCGAAACTACGGGCATTTTTAAGAACATTCTTGCGGCCGATATCACTGCGACCGAGTTGGGTCTGAAGCTAGAGTTTCAGGCAGCTGCGAGACGCGTTAATTCTTAAATGAATGAGAATGATAATGAATAAGATTACTGCACTCAATGCAAAATGTATTTTAAACGTTTAATACGTTAAATATTTTAATGTATAATGTATAAATATTTTATGCTTGTGTGGCTGAAATATAAAATTTCGAAAGCAGAAGAAGAATGTAATAATTATATCACGCTACCCTCTAGTTATCGAAATTATTAAAAGAAAGAATGCATCCTATTAGAGTTAACTCATATATTTTTCAATTAATTATGTTTTATTAAAGCACGTAACAGTTAATATATTTTATTAAAGAAATTAATAACAAATATATTTTGTTGTATAGTTAAAGAGGTAATGCATGCATTTTGAAATCAAATATCTTTTATTAAAGAATTAAATAGCTAATGTATGTGTTTCAAAATGAGGTATGTTTTATTAACGAATTAGATAACTAAAGTAAGCATTTGAAACTCGAGTATGTTTAATTAATGACTTTGATCGTTGCCGCGCGCCCTTGAAAATCAAATAAGTTTTCGACTGAAGAAACCCGCGATGGTTCCTTAATGCACTTTCGAGCGGCGCGACTATTTTCCTTGCTTCATGGAGCTGCATTTGCCGGGAACGTGGCCACCGAGATGGTACGACAATTAGAGAAGAACGATTAATTGATCGAAGAAAGACTCGTTCCGGTTCTTTCCTCTGCGGAATAATTCCCGAACTCGTAAAAGCAAGAGAGCTCCGCTCTCATTATTAGAAAATCGTCCTCCATTAACATAGAGACCCGGCGAAATCCAGCACGAAGACGTTTAATAACCTGGTTTCGGTGATTCTGTCCGGTCTATCTATGGTTCACGTTCTCTCCGGATTCTTTCCGCCTCTCTCTTCCCTATCGTATTCTCCCTTCATTTACTTATTCGCCACCGCGTCGCTTTTTCTCTCGAATTCATTCCGGCCACTGTAATCGGCGCATAATTTTGCGATAATCGAGAGCGTTTGTACAAAACAATCCGAGTGCAAAAAATGAAAAATCTTGTTCTCTTTTCTTCTTGATGTATTTTATTCTATTCTAGGAACGATTCTTTTACTCTTTATGTATTATTAATGTAAATAATACATAAATTTATTGTCAGAATAAATAACTAATAAATATATCTTTACAATCGGAATAATCGTTGAAACGAAAAAGTTTGACATTTTCAATGAAAATCAGTGATTTTTACGGGTGTTAAATAAATCAATTCTTACAATTGTGATAAAACTATGCACAATGTGCCTCGTTCAGCTTGTCGCAGAGAGAGATGGTCGCACAGTACGATAGAAAATTGTAAAATATTAGGACTGCCGAGAAGTCCTGATATTTGCAAATGTTCCAAAATATCCCAAACTAAAATAAAGAAAATATTCCAAGTGGAAATGAGACGTTAAAAAAATACTGTTAAAAATAGTATCGTGCGATCAATTCGTAAGAGAAAATTCAGCGGAACGTCTCCGACGGTTTCCAGCGAGGTTTTAAGATCGCAGATTTCCATCCGGAGACGATCATCTCGACGCAACGTCTTCCACGCTTCCATCGCGCATAGAAAAATCAGCTCCGAGCTCTCGAAGCTAATTCGCACTTCTGTCCCCCCTCCCCTCGGCACCCCGCCCAGTCCCGTCTCGACGCGTACACTTAATCCATCGTTCCACTCTGTAATTTGTCTTCTGTTCTTCCAGCCTCCCCGCCACTTCACATCGGTGTTCCCTCTTTTCAATTTTTTTCCCACTTCGCCTTCTTCGTTCGAGCTCGCCTCGGCCAGCGTTCTTCGGCCGGTTCAACTTTTATTTCCGTTTCCATTAGCTCGAACACCTCCCTCTGTTTCCCGTGTTTCCTCTCCTCTCCCTCTCTCTCTCTGTTCTGCTCCAGCGTTTCCTGTTCTCTTTACCAAGCCCGCGAGGCGATTGAATAATTAAGTCCCGCCACTTAATTCGAACGAACGGGCGCTCCCCGGAATCCGGGGAGAGATCGATCAGCCCGCTAACTTCGAGTGTTTTCACGAAGCTCGCGAGGGCCGTCGAGTTATTTTACCGGTAATGAGAAATGCTCGATGCTTCTGTATAACGAGAGGAAAAACGACTTTCGGCGAGAGAGAGAGAGAGAGAGAGAGAGAGAGAGAGAGAGAGAGAGAGAGAGAGAGAGACAAAGAGAGAGAGGGGTAGATTTCGCGAACAGCCAACCTCGTATGGATCGAAAGTGTTACGAAGCTCGCAACGATGAGTACAATGATCGTAAAACGCAACAGATGTTCTTCAATTTTCACTCTGGTTGCTATTACAACTGTCTCTCAATTTACGCTGCACTTTTTTACACGAGTATATTTGTTTTACGTGCGGAAAATTTAATTGCATTTACGCGGTCTTATTTCACGCGGTCAGATAGCAAGTCATCTTATTCAATTGACGAAAATTAAATAGTTCAATGTCTCTTATTTCAGTTTAATTTATTACATTTTATTTTATCCAATTTTATTTTATTTTCTTGTTTCACTTTTTATTTTGTCTATTTTATTTAATTGGACGGTACGCGATGTACAAGAAGATTGTAATCAATAAAATATCATTACATTATAAGATCCAATAGTCGTTTACCTTGCGAACGTAACAGGTTGTTAATAAAAACTTCCTACTTTTTAAAATTCTCGTTTCTCTTTTCACAGGCGTTTTAATCCAGTTATTAGAAATTGTCTGGACAGCGAATAAAAGCCGGCCGCGGGTAGAGGGTTAACGCACGTATCGGCGACATTTCTAAAAATATTTATAACCTCGGCGCCAGGTGAATCGCGATCCGGGAACAAAAGGAGTGGTCGCGGCGCGCGGCGAAACGAAGCGCGTAAAATTGCAAAGCGGCACCAAGGGACGCGGAACGAATCCACTCGAACGACTATATTCTCCTCGGTCGACTAACAGGAGAACTCGAAGTTCGCGGCCATTAAAAATGGTTGTTATCGTGGCCGCGTTAGCGACCTAATGCCGCTTGATACAGCCGCGAAAGTAGACGGACCGGGAGCCAGACATTTTCGTTCCGCGATGGTATTAGCGGCGCTTCCGTGCGAGTTTTCCTAAATTGCCGTATTTTCCGGCTCGTTATAGCGAACGTCTCGTTATCTGTTAATGCCGCCGCCGCCGTCGCGATGAGAAACACCGAACGTAAAACGTAACAGAGAGCATTCGCCAGACCGGTTCAGAATGGCCCAGCCGGGGAAACGAAAGCTTCAAACGCGACGCCGGCACCGTTTACAAACACTCGCGTTGCTTTTAACGTTAACACGGCCCTCCTTCCCTGCTCGCACGGCGATTCCTCTGGAAGCGTTCCGAACACTGGATCCCGGAATCTGATTGCGTGGAATCATGGCACTGTTGCGCGCCAACCAAACGATAAACGGATTTGCCGGACGAGATGTTTCCAACCTTCGAGAGTCTACTGTTCCGTCGTCTTATTATTATTTATGTTATTATTATTACTATTATTGTTAAATTCATTCACGAATAATCGTATAAACTGTATTAAATATTGTATTTAACTTATAAGAAATTTTTGAAAAAACTTTCAACTGTTTATTCGGTGTCTTGCCCATTCATCGACGCGATTCGTTCAGTTTCGTGCAATTTGCTTCTCGCTGTTATTACGCGAAAGACGAACTCATTTCCGATTCACAGAGTAGAGAAGACGTTATTAGAAGTTTCTTTTGCTCGCGGATATGGATCGACGCCAACTTGTTTCACGCGAGAAACATTATTCTCTTATTATGGCTGACCCCGAGTGACCTTACAGCGGCCGTAGAGTTCGGCTGAAATTACGTCGACATTGGTTATCGCGCAACGATAAGGAAAATGCTACATTTTATCCGAAAAAGTTGAGACAATCCTAGAGAAATCTCATTCGCGCTTCCACCCATGTAAGAAGACATTTACGTCGCGAAAGTTCCAAGCTGACCCGATTAAAATCTGTGTTATGGCCGAACAGAGCGTGAAACTTCAAGTCCGGTTACCTAAACCCTAGATTTTTCAAATCGTTGAATCTTCCATACTTGGAGTTCCGTGCATTCCCTTGTTGTTTTTTAATTTACTTATTCTTGCTTTCTATTTATTATTATGCTGTATTTATATTTATTCTTTATTTATTATTATGTTTTACTAATTTTTACTTACTTATTAAAAAAGAGAAATGCTGGCATCTACAGCAGATTGCTTTAAAAAGGGTTTCGCAGTGAATAATGTCAAGCATAATGTGATCAAAGTTGCCCGAGTCCCATTTCTGTAAATATTTTGAAAATATAAATCATGTCACGTGAAATAATTGTCGGCGATTTCAAGGTGAGCCTCTAAAGATATGATGGAACCGGCGAATGGGTTTCGAGCGTTAGCGTAACGGGGCTCGTCGGGCGATTCTTTTAGGAAGATGATCGTTCGCCGAGCTGCGTGTTCCATCACCGGGGCAACATTCGAGAAGGGGTAGTCGTAGAACGAGCCAGCTCGGCCCGAAGTCGATCGGCTCATAAGGAGGAACGTGCTGCCGCATCGAGGAATCTGAATCGTATTAGGACGGGGTGGCGGGCGAGGCTCGGGGGAGGGTGGAGATGCCGAGAGGATGGGGGTTAGGGCGGAAAGAAAAACATTCGTGCGCAGTGTGCAGGATGCCGGGCCATTGTGTATTCCGCCTTCGCAGCAATATTTCTTCAAGTAGAATCCTACGTGCCTTTTCCACGTTCTAGACCAATGATACCGGGCGGGGCAAGAACACATAGCGCAGTCATGTACGACCTGGCTCTCTCGCACTCGACACCCGGCGCTGCTCCGCTCGGATCCGCTCCGCTCGGCTCTGCTCGGCTCGGCTCCTCGCTGGCTCCCCGATTCCGGTCACGCTGGCCAGATCTGCCGCGGAAACGGGCTAGCTTCTTGACGGCACAGCCTCCGCCAGGTATTACACCGGCATTACACGGGTTACACCTGGCCGCGAATAAATCAGCCGCGTACACGCGCTCGAATTCGTTGTCGCGGTGAACAGGATAACCCCGTGGCCAGGGGATGGATCCTCGAACCCGATCGATCCCGGCGCAAACCGTTTACCCGTGTTCCACGCCCTCGCGCCATTCTATTCGAACAGCCACTGCTAGCTGATAAATAGAACGCGGATTTTTTAAATTTATATTCAGAATAACGAGAAGCCCTTGTTACAGAAGAGGAGATAGAAAAAGAAAGATTTTATAGAGCAGACTGCACCTCTGCGCCAACGAAAAAGTTGCTACGAACGAGCCGAGGGGCTTTTGCCAATTTCAAGTAACTTTTGAGACACACCCTGTAGAGTAGATCGCGGTATTCAGAATCGTCCGCAGACACGTAGAAGAATGGAAGACCGTCGCGTCCATTATTCGCGGATGACGACATCGTTGCCCGACATCTTATTTGTTCCTGAATCACTTATCAAGCTGAACCAGCGCTGACATTATTAATCAATCATGGTGGCGGCGGTGCAAGAAACGCACGCTCTCTCTATCGACCAGCGTTCGGGGTAGCTTGTCGTCGGGAAGAACGCGCCGCGGAGGTCGCAGAACGACGCGTACACACGCGCAATTTGTGCCGGCCATCGTGCTCTTGTTTGCGCTCTCATACATCGTTTTACTGTTGCGCCTTCTCTAAGAAATTAATGGCCTGGAAGAATGTAATGTTGCCCTTCTTGTTTTTTTCTCTGTGTATTTTGCCGCTGCGTTCACGATAAATACACCGGCGCGAGGGAAATACCGCCGGGGAGGTAAATGCGGTTTGGAATTGATGCAGCAACGTATTCACACAACTCCCCGGAAAACGTTCTTTCGTTTCTATAAAGCAATTCCGAACGAGCCGCGGAGAATACCTACGAACGCTACGCTCGAAGGCTTGCGAACGAAAATCGTTTTCTAACGAATCGACGGAACTTCGATTTTATTAATTAGTCAATTGCAAAGATCATTTAATTCGAATTATGAGAAATTAATCGTATAATCGTATAAAATATATTTCTTATGAAATGAAAGAATGCTAGACGCGCGAGCAAGATGGCCAGCCGAGGGAGTTTGAACGAGGGAGCATAACGGATCGGAATGAGAATGAAGCGTCCGCGGAGGGAATAATCGCGCGCGAGTGTTTATTAACGAAATTAGCGGCGGCGTTGTAATCGCGCGAGTAAATCAAGGAATGCTCCGCGGAGAGAACGCGGAGAGAACGCGGAGAGAACGCGGAGAGAACGCGGGCTGGACGGCGCGGCAGGAAGTCGGAGGCGCGACAACTGTAGTCGGACGCATCCTGCCGGAAGTTAACGGGTCCGGCAGATTGCTTAATTTTCATTGAGCATCGCGCGCGGCCGAGACCCGGGCATATTTCCGTGAAATTGCGGAAAACAGTCGGCGCGTTTCGCGTTGATTAAAGTAATCGAATCGGACGGCGCACACGCCTGATTTCTGTTCGAGAGAGGGATCGATCGCGGTGCGAGCGACGATGAATTATCGGATCCGTCTCGGTCCGGTAAAAAGCCGTTTCCATGAAACTCGATTACGGCCCGGCCCGGCCCGCCGCCTTCTACAGCCTGGAATATATTGCGTGTTAAGGAGCAATACCTTTCGCGCGGAGACCATCCTCGCTTTTTCCATTGTCCATTCGCTCGTGGGCTTTAACTCGGTGTTGAATTGCAAAGTGACTCCGTGGAGCCGTGAATCGACACCTCGCGAAGCCCACGGCTATTACCAAGAATTATCGGCGATGCGAGAGTACATTCGGCAACGAAATTTGGCCTCGTGTTGGATCTCGCATTTTATAGCTTAGGAAATTCCTCGTTTCAAATTACTTAGATTGTTGTTTGTCCACGATGCGTCGTACAGAGGGACGTTCGAGTCGAAGGGTCGGACAAAGACCCTTTTAGCAAACGCAATAGAAAACCAAATTATACTTGTTAATTTTTGTGGAAATT
>CM052161.1:375036-488074 GCA_028455555.1 Augochlorella aurata | reverse complement strand
GGTATAACTCTGACGAACCACCGATCGAAAATCCGTGTTCGTTAACTTCTGAAAGAGACCGGTCTGAATCGATGAATAATCATCTCTCACGGCTGCCCGGATTTCATGTTTATTCACCTTTTCGAAAACGGAGGATCTGGCCCGAATCTTGCGCCACATTTTCTTAATAATAAACTTTTTCTTCTTAATTATATATTAGCTAGATATAACTATTAGCGACTTAATTGCCATTTTATTCAGATTCATCGTTTATACATATTGATACATGCATATACGCGCTTAACGATTTAATCACTGAATTATCGAGTGCAAAAATTCAATTCGATATTTTTTAAGTAACCAACTCATTTTTACAAGCATCGATGTTTGCATAATTACTTTTTTGTTGCAACGTGAAGATACTCGGTATAGGTTAGGAATTCTTTCGACACTTGAAGTCGGAGGACTCACAGTGAATGATTTAAAAAAATTTTCTCTTAGATTTTTGAAAAATAGTATTGCAATAGTATAATAGTATTTGCGACGACTGTGTTTTTAATGAAATAACGGTATTTTGTAAACGATGCTCATTCTTCATACATTATTATAATATATTATTACATAATGTATAATAAAATATATTATAATAATCGGACAAGATCCGATAACGTTACACGAGAATATTTCGACTTTGTTTTCGTTCCGCGAGTCTGTGTTCTCGCCGCACTGTGCACCGCGAAAATGGCGGAGCTCGATAGGAGAACAATGCGTTCGCCCGACATTTTTTACGGGATTCGCGCGGCGCGGCGCGGCGACGATTCCTTTTGGTTAGCGAGAGATTACTCGAGCCGCATTCGGCGCGTGTTTCTGCAGAGGGCTTAGCCCGGTTTCGATTATTATCGTCCCGTCGGCCAGGGTTCTTACCTCCGCTCTACGGCGAAATTTCTCGTTAGCGGACACGGTAACGAGGTAGAAGATCCGCCCGTAGGCAGCAGCAGCAGCTTAGCGACCAGTTCCGCGAATCTCGGTCGCCAATCTTCACCTGGACCGCTCGCTGACTTTCGCATTAAGCTCCCGAGAGCACCTGTAAGGGCCGGCCCCGGCGAGGCGCGATTCGGCACGTAAAAAAGACGTTCCCGGGCTCGGATGAAAGGAGAGAAGCTCTCGTTGACGGACGGGGTAAGAAAGGGGAGGCTCGAGCAGACTGGGACAGGGGTCGAGGGTGCCGGAACCGAACCGGGGCGAGCCTGGGAGAAAGCGAACGGGATTGGAAATGAAGGACCGATGAAAAGCGGCAAGCGACTGTCGCGGATGAGACGAGGACAAATTAGACAGAAGGCCGAGCGGAAGTAATGGCGGCGGAGAGAAAGGAAAGGTTGATGCAAAGAAATGGAAACGTTGCTAGAAAGAAGTGGAAACGTTGATATAAAGCAGGGATGGTTGGATTCGCGAAACTCGAAGCCGAAACTTCCCGGGCTCTCGGAACTCTCCGAACTCTCGAAACACCAAATGATTATTCTTCTTCTTTCTTTTCGAAGGAGCAGCCAGCAGCCGCTTTCTTAGCAAGTAAAATCTTGACGAATTGTTTTCGCGGAATCAAATTATTCGTTGGGTGTAATGAGGAGCAAGTCGAATGTATTTATAATTTAACCCTTTGCACTCGAAGTCATTTTAACTGCAAATCTAACAATTTTTTAGGTCTGAAATTTATGTTAAAAGGTGATCTTGGAACACGATGCATCATCAATTTTAGCGGTGCTTCAGAGTCACCGCTCAACTGCAAAGGGTTAATTCTTTGTCGATATAAACGATTACAGTGGAGTGTCATTGAAAAGTGATATTAAACCTGAATAATAGGAATCGCAAGAAGAGAGTTCAAAAAATGGCAGAAAGTTTTTCGAGTCTGAAGAAGCGACTTTGGTTATGTTGGAATATTTGACAGCTACCTGCGCAGCTCTGCTTCAGGATATAATGCATTCTCGTGGAAGAGAAACACCCGATCCGAATTAATGGCGGCAGAGTGGAGGAATCAGCGGAGATAGCGCTAGGAGAGAGGCCTCTAAGCTCTAGAGCTTAGGTTAGATAGCTGCGGCCTGGTTGGTTCTTGCTCTGGTATCGAGTGCAGGCTAAAAAGTCAATCGTGGCCTAAGAAATTGCCGGACTTACTATTGATAGAAAACGCGCGTCTCATCGATAACAATCTTCTTTCGACTATGGAAATATCGAGAGAACAATTCTTGGGCTTTTATCTAAGATAGAAAATAATATAAGATTCAAATTCAAGAATCCCAAACTTCAAAAATTCAAATTCAAATTCAAATTCAAATTCAAATGAAATCAAATTCAAATTAAGATGAATATGCTAATTATGATAGTTACGTTAACGAGAATTAATTAAACGTTGCATATTCCGTTAGAATCTGAACAATTCTGATCGACCAGGTGTTTAAACGCAAGATCGAAATAGATTCAAGTACAAGAGAAGGGTTAATTAATCGTGGGTCGCTCCAAGTATCATTTTACGTCGACTAATTTGACAGGCGCGCGCGGAGATTTCTCGAATTTGAAGCGCGCAGAAATGGATTTCTGGGATGCAATCGCGGATACACGAGAAGAGATTAAGTTCGTCCGCGAGTGATAGGTAACTGGGCAGTCTTCGGAAGTTAATGGATTCGAAACAAGATCTCATCGAATCAGGAGCAGACATTGATCGATCTTAAAGAAGATCTTGACGGAGCTAAACAGGACATTGATGGATTTACAGAAGAACCGCGCAGCGCACTCTTCCTTCGCAAAACAAATCGAAAAACCGGCGAATCGTCGAATGAATTTTCAATGAAAATTTCGTTGTTTATCGAAACTGCAATAGCCACTTGTAATCGCAAAATTTGTCGTTTCGGAATGCTAATTTACACGGCACGATAGAATTGTGTTCTGTTAAAATTTTTATTTAATTATTAATTCGTTTTTTAATAAGACGAGAAAGATGCTACAAAAGATACATAAAGCATGTATAGCGTTAGGATTAGGAGAAAATTCTCTTGCTTCTGATTTACGGTTTTAAATCGATGCACGTTCCGATATTTATCGTCCAATCAGTTCCAAAAACTAATTAACGATAATTATGGATATTGAGAAACTGCTGGATATAATTAGCAATGTTATAGCGCATACTCGGATTTTGTAAACGAATGTTACATAATTAACTTGTTTTTGCATATTTTTAGATGCTCAAAAATGATCGTGTATCGCTGAAACTGGTTTAATAAATCTCGATCAGAGAAACATAAATTCGCGGAAACCCGGTTCGACAGAGGATGACACAGAGGACACAGAGGAAGGCTTAATATTAACGCCGGCAAAGAAAGTTCTCCCGAATTAGCAAGATTCATTTTCAATATTCGCCGCGGCTCGCGAACTCTCATGGCGAAACGAACGCGGCACAGTTTGCTCTGTTACACTGACGATCGTCGGCTCGCTAATTAACCTTCTTCGGAGCTAGGATTCTTGGTTAGTCAAAAGCTGAGAGAGCTACCCTTGAAAGTTGAGAACTTCGGCCCGGGATAATTTGATTTGCGAAAGGAAGAGTTTTCGCTGGGCTATCGCGGCCACCCCGAAACGAATGCTTTATCTTATCAGATTGCTCAGAAATTAACGCGAGTCTCTTTGTTGCCGCGCGGTCACGCTTTGCTTCGACGGCGTTCATTATTTACCGACGCGAACAAGGAAAACCACGATAGGAACCTTCGACGTTTCAATTGCCTCTACTCTATGGTGTAAATTATTTATGTTTGCATATACTAGAATAGCGAAGCATTTTGACAAAAATATAAGACGAGTATAATTTACAACTACGAACATGAACGTTGCTCTGAACTGGAATAAAGTAATTCGATAAAGAACCGTCTGTGTAGCTGTCTCGTTAAAATCGTTCCCGCAAGAGCTACGAGAGTCGGCCAATTAAAACACGATGATTCCATTACCGGGGCGCATTGCGAGCTAATCGATATCGAATTCGTCACGGGCCCGTCGCGTCCCTTGTGCACCGACGATTACCGAATTTCATGGAAATCTCGAAGGTAAACGTGTCATTTACATGGTTGATTACAACGTCGGCCGGGTCTCGACGGCGCGACGCCGGCCGCGTTCATTTATCATCGACTGCGGCCACGGTCCCATTGTGTTTTTGAAAATGCTCAACGACGAATTTACGGACGTGATTTCCGGCATTATTCGCCGGTCGCGGCTCGCCGCGGCTCGGCGCACAGTAATTCGATCTTATGGGCGCTCCGAACAAAAATCATATCTTCTAAACTAATTCATTTTCGACCCAAGCACCTTTATAATGTTTTCAAGAGAAATAAGATTCACACGTATTAGGTGGCGAAACTTGTCGAAAACTTTGTAAACTTTTTCCAGGCAGTCGTTTAAATGGAATGCGTTTTGTAAAAAAAATTCGGACGGCCTTCTGAAATATATGATTACTAACTATAAATATATTATATAAAAATAAATATAAAAATAAATATAAATATATCAAAATATAAAATAATATAAGTAGAAATAAATAAATAGAAATATTGATTTTTCGATTGTTTTCCATTGCTGGAATCACTGTGCGGCGCTGCGCCGGCAACGCCGCGCGACTCGACGACTCAGCGGAGCCGTCGCTTTGGTAAAATTTCGTGGCCGACCGCAAACAAACGTAATCATGGCCGCAGCCGCGGAAAGAGAAAGACAAAGAGACCGGATCCGGCGCTAGAGCGGAGCTTGGAGTGGGTCGGATAGAAAACGGGAAGGGTCGCCGGGAGAGAAACCGGCCGGGTGAAGCAGCGGGGCTGGAGGGGCCAACGGAATTGTGTACAGTGTACATGGACAAGTGAACGAGAGAGGCAAGATAAAATTTTACGCCGCCAGAAATTAAAATACAAAACAGCGGGGACGTTGTTAGCCACGGAGAATAATGGAACCGGATAAAACGGGGAATTGAGCGAATTGAAGCGGACGAGGACGCTGCGAGTTGCAGAACCGCAGTAAACGTACTAACGACGAGCACCGACTTCAAAAACCTACTTCGAGACGTCTGACGGAGGACCGATTTTTTGGCAAACTTCGAATAGGATAGGGTAGCGGAGCCGTGGTTACTGTGCGGTGACCAACTGCTGCCGCGTCTTCGGTTTCTTTACGGACAAGTATATATTTATCTGTGTATTTATATATTAAATTTGGTTACTCTTCTGTTTATTTCGGTATAATAATAATTTTCAAATTGTTATTATGCTATTTTGCATTTCAGCAAATTCATTTTCAGACCGAAGCAAATAATTCTGTTTAACACGTTGAGCGCCACGTTTATTATAACAATAACAATTTGTACGAGCTACGAAAGGGTTGTCGCACAATAATCTACTTAACGCAGGGCTTAGCTTGCGAATTACAGTTGTTGGAACAGTTTCGTCGCAATCGGTTCATTTTTATCTGTTTGAGAAGGGTCCGGGTCATCAGGGATTTGCAGCGCAGTTACCTTAAAACGTATTTCAACATTGTAAGAACCTCTACGTTACACGAATTCCGGAATTGCATTCTAGCCAACTGAGACCGACTAAACTTTTACGGTATTGCCGAACTAGGAAATTGCAAGGTTTCAGATTCTAAGATTTAGAACTCGACTCATCCGAAAACCAGCGAACGCTTCGAACGACTGCCCTCTCGAGGAGCTCTCGGCGACTTCAAACGTCCTGCATTACACACGACATGCAGCAAATTTTATTTCTGTCTTATACGTACGCAGGATTCTTTTTAGCGTTATTTAATATTTAACATCCCTTCAAGTTTAGAATAGATATATAGATATGTATTTCAAAAATAGGATCAGAGTCTTTTAAATAGAACTTTCTGCCTTCAATTTATTGTCGCAAAACTATCATCAATAATTTTATGTATAAACGAATTGAAGAATTTTCTGTAGAAAATATTAACTTGTTTTAGAAACGCAGAAAATTTCATTGTCTGTAGAGGGAATATCGCGGCCAGATTTGATCAACAATCCGACGGAACATGTCCGCAGATCGTCTGGTTTAAAAACGCAGCGGACGAGCGCGTTTAGTTGGTCCGGGTCGTTCGGTTTGATCCCGCCGGTGATCCAGCGACTCCTGGCAAGAGTGATCCGGGTCGGCAGTAACATGCGCGCGGGTTGTTTCACAGTTAACCCCTGTGATAGCCTCTTCGCGGCACGATCCACGGTAAGAGTAAGTCTGCATACATTCTCTCTACATTACGATGCCGAGGCACAATGGCGGGCATCGCTCGGAGAAATGGCCAGACTTACGACGGACTTCGCTCGTCTGGACCTTGTGGCTTAGCCGCCAGGGGCGCTTCCCGAAGTCCAAAAGCTCGCGCACGAGCTGGAGCAGTCGTGTAGGGACTTAATAATTTTGCTAACACGACCTGCCCGATCCATTTGGCCTTTGTTCTCGAAACATTCTCGGACCAATTTTTACACTTGCGAAACAATTCGAATTGCTGGATGTTGATACTGGGGAGTTTTGGTTGGAGGCATTGGTACGAGTGTAATGATTATAGGACGTTCGCAGAATATTCGAGACATCTTTTACCAAATTGGTCGTCTCCTTAACTTACGGCATAAGATATTCAGACCTAAAATGGACGTAGAGAGATATGAGGAAATAGGAAGTTAACTTTCCAAATAATAATTACTCAATATTAATGCGATATTATAAATTGGGTAATATTATTAACCAAAGTACCCAACGATTTAAATTAAAAAGCAAAGTCAGTTATTAGTCCCTTGCCGGCGGAAATAAAAAGACATAGTGGAAGGGTTCGCAGGCAAACAAGTCAGATCTGACTTCAAAGGAGTGGGGATTGGTCACTGCACGGGACTCCCGGCGCACGCGTCGCCTACCCCACTCCTTCGAAGTCCGATTTCACTTTACATTGGTCACCGCGACGATGTAACTCGCTGTAACATTGAAAACCGAAATAATCGCCCGACGATGTTCTTCGCGAGAAATAAAAGGAATTCTTCGAAGTCGCGGGATAGAAGTTGCTGCAAAAGTTGGGGACGGAACGGTGTCGCAGGAACCGGCCGAGGGTTAATTGGCGCGAACAGAAAAACCGCAGGAAACTGTTCGCAGGCGGAACGGGTCCGCTCGTTATTCAAGTAAAGAGCGATTAACACTTCGGCCGGGACAAGTTTCATTCCCGGAAAAATTCGATAATTCTCGGCGAGCAGCCCGGGATGAATCGAGCCGGCGAGATGAAAGAGGAGCAAGAGGAAGGAATCGGATGGAGATGATAAGGGAGAAAAAAAGGCGTATCGGATAAAGAACGGCGTCTTGGCGGAGACGTTTTTTGAGGAATCTTGCGGAGGAGCGAGAGGAGCGAGCGCCGCACAGCGGGCTGTTTTTGGCTCGATTCGCGCGCCAACAAGGTTGCAGCGTTATTTATCGCCTAATTGTCGTGGTATTTATATCGCTGAATTCATTTTATCGTCCAGAATCCATACCCCGACCTGAAGCCTCTGAATCGTTTGTCGCGCGAACAAATAATTTGTTTAAACTGAATATTCACCGCAATTTTCTTCCTATTCTTCCGCAATTTGTCGAATGTCGAATTAAACCTTGCAACAAATAGTACAATAATTAGCAAATAATAAAATAATTTTCGACAGAAATTACCGCTCGCCGGACGTAAAAGGACGAGAACAAATGTTCATTAATTTCGAAGAAAATAAAAATCGTCGGTTTTGGCGCTCGAGTCAGGCCAAATAGACGAGCGCGGCGCCGGCAGACTTTCCGTCGTGGGATCTAATAAATATTTTCGGGTGAATTTGGAACTGATTCGGGGCCCCGGGATGGCCACGGGCTCGGAGAAGCGGGTGCAGATCGATAGGAGCGTAGCAGGTGCACTCGATAATCGGCCACGTCACACCTTCACCGATTCGACGGCTACTGGTTCGTGCCTTAAGTGCTTCCAGTCAGTTGCTCAGGTGCAATTTTGTTCGACGTACCGTCCTCCCGGTTGTTTTCAGTCGTTCCCGTCCTGGGAAGCCCCCGCGCGCACTACCAGTTTCCACTTTGCAAGCTGCTTGCGCATGTGTCGGCTAAAACTTGGATTAGTTTGCCTTCGGCCGTGGATGTCGTTTAAACTGGCTGCTGGCTAGACTCGCCGTCAGCCCCTCGAAATCGCGGCGGACGCCGACGGTGACCATATTCGAGCTAAATGCTCCGTCGATATTAAGTAGCCTAATCAATCTGCGGTTCGAGGCGATAACGTCCAGACTAAGTCCCGAGTCCCCGAGTCCCCAGAATCTTTCGCATCGATTGCGAGAAGCGGAATTCGATGAAATCTTGCTCCGGCTCTTCTCATTTAGAGTTATTATTATCGACATCATATTATTATATCATATATCAACATTATAGATTATATATTAAAATTATATCAACACCCAGTATAGACAGGATAATTGAAAAGTCCCTAAAAGGATACCTGAAGCGATTTCAAGCTACTTTTTCCTCAGCGAGAATGCAATCTACGGCTTTGTTTACGAGTTATTAACGAAATAACGTAAAATAGCATTTATCGTATTAAATGGGTCATATACCCTCTTATTAAATATGATAAAAATGTCGTCGAAGAGAGGCTACAAGATATTTTTATAGTTGTATTGATTTTTGAATTGCGGTGGGCAATGGGTTAATATATTTTATTGAAATTTTCGGGAGTTCTATGTATTCGACTGTTGGAAAACGTGTTAACAAGTTACACGATTTTCATGAAACTCGATAATTAGAAAATTCCCAAGGTTTCCTCGAGGCCAGCCAACGACGATATATTGTATAATTCGATAATTATCTCAGCCGTGAAAGAAGTCGTAGCGCAAGGGGGTTAATCACCCCCGCGATATTTGCCGCGGTGGTTGACGCAATAGGTTGCGTTAGGCACGTTGCCCAAACAGATTTCAAGACCGACGCCATTAGAAGGGAGCCTGCGTATACAACGATGCACCCATTTTCGGAATGGACTCGCTGAAACTTGAAAATTTCTGCTAGCGTACGAAACCACGCAGATTTATCCGGTTTGGGTTTCTTCGATGTCTCAGACTACAGCATGTGTCGAAAGTATTCGTACACTGAATTTCAGAGTTCAGTTAAATCGTCGATATTTGAACTATTACCGTTAAACGAACTCCAATAAATAGTATAATATCTTGCAATAATTGCAAAGACTGCAGACTGTGAATTGTTATGCAAAAACTGTTCGCATCAGTTGCGAAATATAAAAATGAAATAGTAGCTGAACCTACACTGAACCTGCACATTTAAAATTATATATAACTTTATAATAAAATGTAACATAAGAATTGAATGATTAATTTCTGATAACTATTCTATACAATATAGAAAATTGTAGTCTGCTGTACAAGTCTCGTATGGTTTGAGGCTATAATAATAAATAATAATAGCGCGTTCTTCTTTTAATCGTTTAAATAGATTGAAGATAGTATATCGAGATTTTTAACTTGTTTCAATCTTTTTGCCATTTTAAATTGCACTCAACTTCGTCGCGAATGCATAAAATCCGCGGTCTGGTTATAATTACGTAAAAACGAATGACGAGACACCCTGTGCAAAAAAACGGCGACGGACCAGACAGTCGCGCGAAAGGTATCCAGCTGGTGGCGAGCGCCGCAACTAACCGGCAGCTCCGAAATCGGTGATAGAGCACGCGGATAGTTTTAGCCTCGACTGTATAAGACAGTTAGGGGCGCGGAGGTCTCTAAATAGGAAGTTTCGGCGCAGACGTAGCGAAGATAATGGCTCGGAGAACACGGGCTGACCCACATACGTAAAAGCGAGCCGCTAATGCGCGCGGGACAGTTCGACTTGCCAGGGATACTCGCCGGTTCTGGCCGGCTTTCAAAATTTCTTACAATTTCGCGAGCCGCGCTCCCATCGGTTTGCTTACGAGGCAATTGAAGTCGGCCCGCGGGATCCGCGACATTTTCGGTGGATTTGCAAGCTTGTTAACCGAGTTCCCTGGGAATCTAATGCGGCCAAGCTAACTCGGTTTGTCAGTGTTCCAGTTCCGAGGACATCGGGATTCCTTTTAAATTTACTCGACGCCGTAAGTTTGGACTTCCGTTGGCTCCCGGGTGCAGCTGTGCAATTCACTGACATTTTCTGAAAAAAATCGTCTTTCTACTATCGATATCTATCGAACTCCTACGATAAATACCTCCTACGATGTATCGACAATTTGTTGAAATTTATCGTTTAACAAATGCAAAAAGTATTTAATTATCAGTGGGTAAAAGTAACTATTCTTTAGTTATTTTTAGCAAAGTTTCATTGCAATATCGCGGATGGTTGAAAAGTCGTAACAACTTGTCACTGAATTCTCCTAACCGGACCACTGTGCGCCGCACCGTTTCTCCGCATGCGACTTTCGGCAAGTTCTCGTTTCATTTGTCGGTGTTATTGGCTTTTGGTATTAAGGGAATACGGACGAGACTGGGACGGTCCTCCGAACCGCTTCCGAAATCTTCCGAAATCTCGCAACTGTCTACCTGACAGTTATCTAGAGATGGAAGCACCGCGAACTTTAAATTGCGTTATATGTGCCTCGACTGCCAGATTCGGCCCGTTTAAAATACGCTTTGCGTATTTAGGTCGGAGGACCCGTCGAGGTTCTTCAACAATTTATTATCATAACAATAATAATAATTTTATTTATCGACAGGAAGAAAGAGAGAGAGAGAGAGAGAGAGAGAATAATACGGCAGCAGTCACGCAAGAACGGATGATATATAAAAATTGAAAATTAAGAAAAAGAAAAAAAACGCACAAACTCAAACATAAAAGTATTTAGAGACAGAGGGAGGGAGAAAAAAAAAGAATTTTTATGTGAGCGGAGGCGAGAGCTCGACTCTTTCGTTTTGTCATTAACGTAATCTAAACTCTGGCAAGAGCATAAAATATTCAATTGGTTCGTTAAAACATAAGCAAAAAGAAGAAGCAGGTTGTTGAAATTTCTCTTAAAAATTTTGTTTAAGAATTCCTCCTAAAAGATTGTTTAAAAGGTTATTAAAGTGACATCCTTAAAGTAAGTTCTCGGTGTATGAGTTACTACTACCGTTGGCGTGGAACGTTTCGAGGGAGCGATGGAGTTACAGCACATAAAGGCCGATCGATTTACAAGTACAGAAACTTCCTTTCGAAAAGTGTATCGAAAGTTGGGGGCGGGGACAATGGGAAATTATAAAGTTTATTAAACTGTTGTTAAAGTTACCGAGCCGATCGCTCGCATCAAAGGCGAGCCGAGGAGGAGGCCTTTTATTAAACGCTGAGGGGACCTGTTTGTTCCCCGTTAATTAAATGATAAACACGCGCGCGGATTATTAAAAGCAAACCGCTTCCTCTTCCGCGTGCCTCTCGGCAACTCTCCCAGCAAGTAAGTATCCCAGCAAGTCTCTTAGCAAATATTTGCTAACGACGCGATCTCGCGGTAATCACGAAAAGTCACTAAAATCACTGACTTTCGAGGAATCTCTCTTCTCTTCGATCGATCGCGTTCTTATCGTCCTAATCGTTTTATCAGGCATTCGCATGATCGAATCAAACGTCTCCGAGCGATCTTCTTTCCAAGCAGCGGAAATTTTTGTGTACGATTATTGACCAAGATTGTTCCAGCCGAACGGTGCCCTTAAAAATTAACAGACGAAGCGATGCAAACTCGTTTTAAATTGTAAAATATAAATTATACATTGTATAAATAATTAAAAATTATTTAAACATTTCAAATTATTATTAATAGCTGAATTCCCGTTGTCATCTCAGTCTCCCCGACACCGTTGCCTCTTATTTAGCGTTGGAAGCGAGCGCAGCGCGAGGGTCGCGTTTCCGATTACTGTTCGCGTGAACGCTCAGGGTTCGTATTTCTGGCTGGGGCGCAGCTCGCAGACGATTTTTCCAGATTCGAGCGTGTGTACCGGCGACGGAGCCATAAATTCGGGACCCCCGCGCGGCGGAATACGTCAACGGCAGAGACGGAAGGTCGCCGAGACTGCGGAATGGAAAAAAGAAAGGTTCCGCGTATCCTTCGAGCGACAAAGGGACCGCGGCGACGACGACAACGACGACGGCGCAAATAAAAGGAGCACGGTGCCGCAATGGAACAAGACAAAACGGCGAAGGAGTTCTCTCTTCTCCCCAGGATGGTGTTTCACGTTGAGAGCTTTTTAATTGCGCGCCGCAGATAAAGCTGTCCGGGTGTAATCGACGCTGCGGCAAACTTCGTACGTTTTTTCGAGCCGGAGAAACGGATTCCCGCAGCTCGATATTCGATAATGAAAATGCCCGGCCTAGATACTTGTACGGCAGATTTGTAATTATTCAGTCGCTGTGCGCCGTCGATCGATCCCCAGCTTCTGAAGGAGTTGGCCCGCGGCGATAAGATCGAACGTTCCCTTTAATTCCAAGATCGTTTATCTTTGCTATCCTTACTTTTGGCTATAGCTTGTATACTCTTCTTTTTGGGAGGCGCTTAAACAGCTCATGGTAGCTGGGGCACTAGCAGAAATACTAAATTATTAATTAATTTAACTTAATTTAATTTATTTTCATTTAATTTTATTTATTTCCATTTCATTTTATTTCATTTTATCGCTCCGTGTCACCCAGCACAAAGAATAAAGATCCTAGTTGAAGCAAAGTTCCATTTCAATTGCATTAGAAAAGCACCCCGCCGCCAGCACAAATTTCGACGAACATATTCCAAACATTAAGCAATCGCTGAAATCGGGAAATCGGGAATTTAATTCCCGCGCAAACACATATTTAAGATAGACTCCCAATCGGTCTCGCTGTTTCTGCGATAGCGCTGCCACGAATTTCTGTTGCATTACCATACCAAATGGGTTCGATCATATTGGTCGAAACAAATTGGTTGGTGTTGCGCGGACGCGAATATTCGAGCGACGCATAAAACACAAAAGGGTGGAACAGGTGAACGCGCGGAGCTCGCTGGGAATCGATAAAAGGGAAGTCGGCTGCGTGTATCGGTTTACCGAATAATAATCGTTTTAACTCTGTTCTGTCTCGCCGGGAAAATATTTACGAGTGTTTCCGGTGGCCGCCGGAAGAATCGGCCGCGTGCAATCCCCCCCCGGCTCAACTTCTCCACTTTTTCGCGCAGCCTTTCGTTTATCGCGAGGGACAGGCCTGCAGGTTCTCTGCGAAAATTCACCGAAGGGTGACGTGCCACTAATGCGAAAGAACCCGCGAACTTTCGCAAAAAGTGGACGGGCGCGACTGTTGCAACACGTTCCGTTATTAAACGATTCGCGAGGGGATGAACGGTTTCAATATTTCTACTTTCTCGCTTCTTTGTGCAAGTATCTCGGCTAGAAGTCGAAAGTGTTGCTTGATAAATAATAAATAATGATAGAATGTATTATGTACTTTTACATGTAAAAATAACAAGAAGGTCTACTCCACAGTTCACATAAATGAAAATAACAAGCAAGAATATATTACGTATTTTACCATCGCGTAATTAATTTATTAGAAGCGCATAAAATTTCGCAGCATCGAATATTTATTATTATTACTTTCTCGATGAATTAATTAAACAGAATTTACGTCAGCAGCGAGCCGATACAAGCAAAACTTCATTCCATTTTTGGTGAAAGAGGTTCACCTCCGTTCCGCTCTTAAACGATTCAATTGAGGGACACGTGTTGCGTCGCGGACAAATTAAGCCGAATATTTCCACTTTGTCCCGAAATTGTTTATCATATTCTATTAAATTAATTGGCCGATTGTCTGCTAGTGCTACATGTAATTTATTGGAGGACTCGCTAAATTGGCACATGCAGTATTAAATTTACTAACAACTGTTCATTTCGTAACTGCATTAAATTGTTACAGACATCGATCGTAACCGAATCCAGTTGCATCTCCTGTTCTGCGATTGGCATTGTCAACAATGTTAAAAATATAATTAATATTGCCAATATCGAATCGACTGCGATTCAAGCACTTGAATTAAAACTATAAATTAGTAATCACCAGACTTTAGGATTCGAACTTAATATTACATTTATCGACGAAGATGTAATAAATATTTTTATACGGAAGTAAACAAAATAAAAGAATAAAAAGATTTAATACGTCTCATTCGATAAATACGATCTTAACCCTTAACACTCGAAAGCGGAGAAATGTATAAAAAATATATTTATTATAAATCTATTTATTTTAATATTTTATCTATTATTTCCATATTATATGATTTATAATTATATATGTATATGTGATTTAGGAAAACTATTTAGTAGGTATATTTAAATTTCTCCGAGCGCAAAGAGTGAATTACGCTCGAAACCAAAGCAAAGAGATACACTCCCTATGAAAACCGAAACACGATGATTAAAGAACGCAACGCGATCGAAACAATATTAAACGAGCGACCATCTGGACGAGCCGAAGCGCGATCCGCTCTCGTCCCGGTTCCAAAAGAAAATTCATTACCGCGTCAAGGTCCATCTTTCTTTCTAGTCGAATAAACCAGCGTTACCTCTTGTCTTTACTCGGGGCCGGACGTTCGAGTTCTTGGTCGTTCCCTGCGGAGCGAAGAGATCTTGGAGCTTTGTTATTCAAAGAAGGAGAGAGTCGACCCTTTTTACTCGAGTCCTCCCAGCCAGGTACTCGTTCCTGTGAACTGGCAACACCGTAATTTCTCGAGGCATGGTTTAAACAAAATAAATCGCGCTGCAGTAACAAAAGAGCCGGGTTACGAGCTCCTGCGCGGAAAGGATCACGTTCTTTTAATAGCGGCCGCGGTAAATATCCTTCCAGGTAACGAACGCGCCGCGTAAATCCTTGAAATTCTGGTTGTTTATAACAAACGTCGCGGCGCGGCGCTCGTCGGCGCTCGTCGGCGCTCGTCGGCGCTGAAAGCGGCAATAACGCGGAGCTATTTAATTACCGTGGAACAATGTCAGAGGCCCGGCCAGACCCGTCGCGATGGCCTAGGCCGCGTTAATTTCATTCAAACGGATCTCGCGGCGACGATATAATTAATAATAATAATTGCGAGCGGCGGCGGCGCGAACAAAAGGAAGGCCGCGCTCCCAGCATCTCGCGGCGTCTCGACGGATACGCGTTTAACCATTTGGCTACGAAAGACGCGCATATACGCTCTCATAAGTTGATTATATTATACTATAAAATGGGTATTCCTGAGGTGATTCGTAGTAGCTGGACACGATTTTCGACGAATCCGTCCAAGCGAATCTATACGTCGCGGAGCGGCGAGCAGGGCCAGTTCGCTTCCTCCAGTCACCGCAGCTTAATTAGCACGTTTAATTATGATTTACGTTATTACCGACTAGTAACGTGCGCATTGTCTATGCCGGACAGCCGGTGTGCCGTGCTAATAGGACGGCCGTTAATTGACGGTCTTTACGTGACCTGCTAATAGGAGGGACGCCGGCCCATTCACGAAGAACTAATGATGAAGCAATGTTATTGTCGATCTCGTGTCCAATCATCGGCCATCGGCAAGTCGATCGCTGCCGTTGCCTACGCGGAAATCGCTCGGATTCGACGCACGCCGCGCCACACCGCCTTGTCTTAATTACAATGCGACGAATAATTACGACCCGATCGACCACGGAATACGGATTCGATTCGAGCCAGCCCGACACCAAGGATTCAATGATTTGAGAGACTGATTCGGGATCGGGAAACTGTCCGGAGCCGAGAGACGCGTTGTATGATAGATACTCCCTTATCCGAACATTTGTTTTTATGGTCTTCTGCTAGCCGTACGTGTTCTATTGTCTCTGCATTCTGCAATAGTATATATAATATTATGTATCTATACTAATCTGTATTATAATATTACATATAATATGAAGTATAATATTTTCAAGGTTATATATTTAACAAACTCAATAACACCGTCACGATATCGAAACAAAGAATGTCGCATCCTTGCCTTGTTAATTAGTGTTTGAACAAGAATTCCTTCCACTAACTTGTCATTGCTTTTAGTCCAAGGTATAGTATCTCGAAGCATTCTATTGTGTTTAAAATCTCAAACTACCTTCAGTCGTGTATCGATTGGTTCTCGTTTGTCTGCCGTCGAGCGACGTTGACGGTGTAACCTGCGAAATCGTACTAAACTTGCAATTCCTGTCTCGATCAAATTCTGTAAGTTATGATTACATCGCGGACCTTTGTCAATTTAATACGATACGATACGCGAAAATCGGGATAAGCAATGAAATATAAAATCTGACGAGAACATACATTGTTTGTAATTCGGTGTCAGAATATTGGAATAAATGTGTGCTATAAAAATGTCAAGATCGTTTTTAGATAATATATATATATATATATATCAAATCAAAGAGAATCTTCGTTTCTACGTCTTGCCAGTAGTTTTCACGACTTAATTTTCTAAAAGAGTCCAAGATTTGGCAGAAGTCGGCGATCCGACTTTCACAATTGACTCGGTAGAAAGAGAAACGGAACGAACAAAATGGTTAAGTGGAGTCCTAGCGTGATGGGGTTCAAGCACCGCGACAGTGTAGGGAAAATGCGTGAACTCTACCCGCCGTTCTTGCGAACGGAACATCCGGATCCATCGGAGGTCCGAATGGCAACGATAGAACCACTGAAAATCGAATTCGCTCATCGCTTGAAAAAAAGAATGAGCGTCGCCGATATTACCGAGGGTAAGTTCTCTTTCCTCGAACACTTTTATTTTCTCATTTTCAACCCTTTGCACTCGAGACTACTTCAACCCCTTACCGTACTTTGACGAGTCCGACTCGTCACAAAAATTACCAGTAATAACTAATTAAGTATGGATGTTATTCTTTTCATAAAATTGAAATCAATTTCTAATCTCTCCTGATTGATATTAAGATGCATTCTGTAGTCAAATTCGTGTTATGTTTTGATAAATGCTGTCTTTTTATATCACGCGCAAAATAATTATTTTTTAATATTCCTATATTATATTATATTATATTATTGTATTAAGTAGCACTCGAAGCTACCTAATACGTCTAGAAAAGAATACAATAGAATATTTGTGATTTAATATTTGGTTATCAGGTTTGTACTTAGCTTCGATAGGAGTTAGTTAGATATTGCATAAATAATTGTTTCTATAACTAACATCAAAAATAGCAAAAAAGTCACCAGTGTAAGTTGTAGGTGGAGCAGCTTGTATATACATATACCTACGTTCGGAAAGCCCCGGTTCGATAGAACAGATTTTATTCGAACCAAACAAAACGGGTTAGTAATCCAGAAGCCGAACGTTCACGGCCCTTTCATTACAATTCGTGGGATCCGATCAGCTGCGTAAAAAAAGAGCCGCGATATTTATTTTCTGGGATCGGCGGAGTCATCAATCGTCATTCACCGGCAGTAACATCGATCACGTTTGACGTGATTTTTGGGAGGTAGTCGTCCGTCGATCACGCAATCTCCAGGGAATTCAATGCCCCGAGTTTCAACGGTTTCGTTGGAATGCGTTCGCCGCGATGATGCGAGCGCCTATCCATAAATGCCGTTCCCATCGATAACCGTCCTGCTCTGCCGTCGCAGTCCTATCCCCGCCGCTACAAATTTATGAACCGTTTTTTCTAGTTTTGTCTCCTTCCATGGCTGCGTCCTCGTCGCTTGCCGTTCAAAATCCGTATTTACATTTTAAATGCATAGAGAACGGAATCGGTCAATAGTTTTTTTTTAGGAAATATACAGCCGATTTCAATAAATAATTACAGATGATTTCAATAAATTGCAGATTTTAATAAATTTTATAATTATTGTAGTCGCAAAGCTGCTTCTATTAAAAATTAAAAATGTTGAATATGTTTCTTTATTCGATCACGGACTGTTACAAAAATTGTGAAAAAATTTAATAATTTAGACTCCGGCAGGCTCGGCGTGAAAATTCTTCGGTTTTCATATCTCGTTCGAGCGAAACTGTCCCTTCGAATTCGGTCGAAGGCGCGCGCGACACTGTCCCCGACTGGTTCTTTTATCGCGAAACGCTGAAACCGTGTATTTCTTGTGTAATAACCCCGTATTACGGTCAGGGGTTAGTAAGTACGAGTGTCGCGGCTCTTGTTCCGCCGACCTCGAACGAGGGTAAACGGGGTTGCCGTTCGAATCGTGTATGCATACCGCTTATGTTTCCGCTTTCAGGGAGGTTCGTGGAGATCGGGGACAGAGAGCTGCTGCGGGACGGCAAGGATTATCGGTGGTGGGAGCAAGAGGAATTCGGCGAGGATGCAACGGATCGTGACGAGGAAAAAACGAGACACGAGTTATTGTGGACTCTGGACCGCTGCAAAACATATTCTGCCCTGAGCAAACACGAGGAGGAGCCTGACACTACCGACCCCTATTTGTCTCACCAGTTGTACGCATCGACCAGATTCCTGCAACCTTCTGTTCCATTCATTTCTCATCTTCGCAACGATTGCGATGGGGTAGTGCCTTTTCTTTATGCAAATACAGATATTTTAATATCTTTTAACATCTAAGATTAATGCTTTTACCTTATAGATTTAAAGATGCGTCATTATTAGATTAATAATTAGATTTTCCTCGGTGCCTGTGATCAAGAATGATTAGCATTAGCTATCGCCGAAAATCAAAATCTTAGAAAAGAGAGGGAGCAGCGTCTTCCGTCCGATCACCTACCCCTTGCGTTCGTGCCTAACCGTGACCGATTGCACAAACAAATCACGGCATCGATTCATCTCGTGAAGTTTGTTGAGCTTTTTGGTAGGCGACGATGACCGGACGGAAATTGCGGGAAATCTAACTGCGACGGCTTCGCTGAATTACTGCGACCGGCCGTTCGAAGACGCTGGCTGCTGCGGCTTTGCTTTTCCCCGCCTCGCCGGCCCCTTTTGGTGGCCGGCGATTCGACGGAAATTGCTGGAAAAGTAACCATAACGGCTTCGCCGGACGTGACCGATGGATCGGGGAAACCACGGGAGCGCGTTAATTTTACACGGACACGGAAGATCCCGGCTCCCAATTCGCCATTCAACTTTAATGACAGAAGCGGCGCCCATGTCGAAATCTAAACAAATCCCCCTGGATCCTTGGATCCTTCCGCATCGATCTCCCCTGGCTACGCCAGCGAGGGTTTCGCGGCGATTGTGAAACCCGGCGGCGCGCATAAGCGTCTATTGCGCCATGTTCGTGGCTTCCTTTGCGGTGCAGAAGCGTCCGATGCATCGTAGCAGTCTGCATTGAATTGCTTTTATTAATTACGTTGTGGCTCGTGAAAAATATTAAATCGCACAAATATGACGATAATGCTTCGAAGGTCGCCTGATCGGTCTGTAAACGCTCGAGCTGCGTGCGGTCTCTTAAAATGATAATTCACGAATCGTTACTTAAGCGGGCTATTTCAATCTTTTGCACTTGAAAGTAGCTCTTCCGACCTACGGTATTCTCATTTCATATAATTTACTGCATTTTATGCATACGAATGCAGACGAATTTTGTGATTACAATCAATATTGTATTAATTATTAATAATTCAAGTAGGAATACTTAGCGAGAACCTACTGGTCGTCGTTGAAACAATTATTATTCGGAGCGAATAATTTTCTGACAGATATTCAGAATAAGTAAGATCGTGGTTTGCAATTGGTGCTTTGACTTCGTTCTCTTTGAATACAATTTTTTCGTTATATTTTTTTCGCTACGCACAATGCACTCGATATCGACACTGTATATAGTTGCTACCATTATTCGGCCACTTTTGGGCTTTCAGGAATGAAGCCGGTTTTATTGGAATAGCTCGAATTCGGCGAACTTCCAAATACAACGCTGCTTTTTGTTTAAAAAATTCGGAAAATGTTGGGAATATTGTAACATTTGGTGCAAACGTTGTACTGGCATGCGACGTGTAAGTCAATTTATTTAGTATTGATGTTATTGATTTTTTTGAAGGTTTGCATAGTCCATTAGCTATATAGTTCTATGGACGCTGTGCCGAACAAGCTCGATTTTTATTTGCATTTAGAAAGCAGAGAATCGTAAATTATTTCTAGCGATGGCTGCATTTTTTAGATAAACAGTGTTTTCGTTTTACCATTGCATACTATTCTTGTAATGCTAATTTTACGCTTCGCTTTTGGTGGACTGTTCGATGTTATTGCTTATAATTCGACTGCGGATTTTTAAGGAATTAAAGGAAAGTTTTCTTTCGTCTTTTTAATTTATTTGTTCAGCTGTAATTTAAAAATCTGCACATGCCAATCCATGCAAAAAATCCGCAGTCTGCCTATGATCAATGACTATGCACTGTTCATTCTGTGAGAGTGTTCCTAATTAGCTCGGTAATTTTAAAAAGTGTCCAGTCGTTTGTTTGAACGTCGTATATGCGATTTCCAGGTATTTACCATACAATCATATACCGAGGCCCAGGAATTTTACATTTGCTGATCCAGAGATCGGATACGAAGCATCCGTTTTACCCAGAAGACCACGGTCACCGGTCAGGTTCGTAAATTCGTAGATACGATCTAGAATTTGTTACCATTCTGCATATCATTTCGTTGCCCGAAAAATGTTCAACTGTCGCGAAAACGATCTCTCGTTTATCATTTCAATAGTCTCGGGTGAAGCAGCTTAATTGTAATAATAAGTTATAATAATTAACTTTGAGCGAGCACAAAACTGTGTGGATATTGCAAGAGTTTATATTCCACAATTTTTACATATATATTTTCAAAGATATTTCTCGCAGATTTATTATTCTTTCTGTCGTTTCTAATATATTGTAATTATTATATTTTATTTAATTGCCGAAAGTTGAGTGAGTTCAATATTCAGTGATTTAAATGATTTAAAGAAGAATCCGCATTTCAGTACTACCTCTTGAATTTCTCAGAATTACAGTATATCATATTATTGCATATATATTATATTATATATAATATGTAATATATACTATAATTTGTCAGATGATGTTTAAAAAACCCCAACCAGATTTATATGAAACTGAGGATGACGTCCTTGCAAAGATGCGCTCTCTTTCGCGTGGATCCGAAAAATCCATAATTCACCCTCGACTAAACCAGCCCCGAATAAATGTCGGCAAATGGTATCCGTCAAGCCTGTATCTCCCATTGCCGTTTCTTCCGACGTAATGCGAGACCACCGCCGCGAAACGAGCATTTATAAGAAGCAATTAAGCAACACAGGGCCGAGAGAGTACACGGTATCGCGACACCCCTCCCCTCCCGCGTCCTCCCGCGTCCCCCCGTCCGCGAAATTAATGAGAATTTATTTCGCGAGCGTTCTCGAAAGAACGGCCGAGAAAATAAATTATTCAAATTTTTCGCCGGCGTCCCGCCCAGCTCCCCGCGCCCCTTCTTTCTCCCCTGTCTCGTTTCGGCCCGGTAAAAAGCAAGTGTCGTAAATTTTTTAAAGCGTCATACAAACGTACGGGGATTCATTATCAAAAGAGCTGACCCGACGGCCCCTCGCCGCCACCCTGCCTGCCACCCTGCCACCCTCGGACGTTTTTAATTGCCCGACGCCTGCCCCCTCACCGGCCTCTTCCGCTCACCCACCCTCCTTCTCTCTCTCTCTCTCTCTTCTTCGTCCCCTTTCTCCTTCGCCCTCGCTTCGGTCTTTCCGTTGCGACCGGAACTGTACGACTAGGACTTCCATAGGGGTCGATGATAATATCGATGTCGCATTGTCCTGCCTCGAAAACATCAAGACAAGAAATTCCTGATGGGACACTCGAAATATCAACTCCTCGAAACCCCTCGGAAAGTTTCGAGTTCTCTCGAGGCTGGAAACTCCGCGCCGTTCTTGTGTCTCGAAACCCTCGAAACTCAGATATAAATAATAATTTGTGTAAACAACTTGCGAGAATGTTGCGATGGTTGGAATTTATTTCTATAATATTTATTCGGCAGGACCGTTTTGCCTGGAAAGTTCGATCTGCGTGCCGCCTTCGAAGAGCGGGACCGGATACACCGTTTGTCGGAGACCAGGGAACAGTTGAGGGAGGCCAAAGAGCGGATCGCGCGCTCGATCCAACAGCTGCCGTTCGATCCGTCGAACCTCGACCAAGTGATCGTCACGTTGGTCCTCGAGACGATCTGCGAAGAAGTCACGTTGCTGATGATGGACGTACGGATCGACATCGATGTTCGCACGTTCGCCAACGCCGCACTGTTCTGGGCGCTGCGCGACGTAAACATCGTTGGGATCGAGGTGCTTCTCGAGGAGGAGTACTTGCTCATGAACCGGTACAGGTTCGCCAATATCGAACGTACGTAATCATGCAATTAACTGCGAGCCATTTGGCTTGATTAATTCATTCAAAATATCGTTGCGTTATTATCGACATAATTGGACTGCGGATTTTATTGTTTCTAAGAATTTGATACCGTTATAGACGGGATCGAGGCAGGACACATGCTGAAACCAAACGGGACGCGTCGTATGCTGTTGAGCGCAATCCATGCGCCGTTCAGTCGTTCGAACTGGGCAACTTTGCATCGGCGTCTACCGTGGCCCCACGTGTGCCCCGCCCACGAGAAAGGACACCCGCAATACTATCCAAACGTTCGCAGCAGAATCGACGAGACTTTGACGAAGGGAGACGATCGTGTCGCCGCCAGGACCTCCTACGCTTCCGACCTCACGTGCTATCACTTCGAGGATGTTTCGAATAATGCGGACGTGGCTTACAAAAGGAAATCGAAATCTGCTGCGGCGGAACACACGTCGCTTCAAATAATCCGCGCGTTGCTCGTAGATGTGGTCGACTTTAAGTAATACTTTAAGTAATACTCTCCTGCAATTTAATTTGTTGTTACTTCAACTAAAAACATCTGTCCTTTATGAAAATTTTATTTAGAGACAAACGATTTTTCCTTGCATAAAAGGCATTTCTACGCAAGCATAACATTAAATTGTTATACCAATAATTTTTTAGATGTTTTATAATCCTGTCCAGTGGATTATTTGCCGGAAAATTCGAATAAATGCAGGCGTTGTGATTTATTCGATACGACAGAGACTATTTTTCAGCCGAGGCGAAACGCAGCAACATTTTTTCGCGGCTCGCGTCTGCACACCGTGCTCCCTCTGCCGTTCAATGGCCGTCTTTTTTATTGAAAACACACTGCAAGCACGGGAACGAGAGACTAAAAGGGAGATAAAGAAAACACAATTCAGGCAAAAAATGAAACGGATCAATTGGAGAGCTTTCCGCCGGCAGTGGCCGGGATCGATCGTTAGACTGATTGACAAATAGTCCTCCGTGCTTAGAATCATCGTTTACTACATTCCGTTCGCGTATTTCCCTCCCGTTCGTCTACTTCTCTGTCTATTCGCGCGTTATATTGATTCAACGCGTGTACAAAACCGTCCGACGAATAAAACGAAGCAGCCGGAAACGAAGCTTGTTTCGAGCCTTGAACGGTCGCGAAGTTCCCGCTCCGATCGTTTCGCGATCGCGTCGATCGAAATGCTTCGACCAGGCGAGTCAATTGTTGGCTTGTTCGATGCGTTTACGCGAACTCGTTGGTCGATACTCTGTTGTAATCGAAAAATTCAAGGCGATTCATTTTGCATTAATTTCGCTTTAATTTTCCATACTCGGACATATAAATTTCGCAAAAACATA
This sequence comes from Augochlorella aurata, assembly GCA_028455555.1. Classification (NCBI taxonomy): domain Eukaryota; kingdom Metazoa; phylum Arthropoda; class Insecta; order Hymenoptera; family Halictidae; genus Augochlorella; species Augochlorella aurata. The sequence continues at coordinate 464,368 of CM052161.1, read as the reverse complement.
CACAGCCCGATCGTTAACCCATTACCCGCCGCAATTCAAAAATCAATAAAACTACAAAAACTCGAGCTTCTATTTTAAGCTCGCTTAAATTCAATTTAATATATATTTGTTTCGTAAAAAAGGACAATGGCGGATATCAATAATCGTTTACGATCGACAGTAAACGTTCATTAGCATAAAAGTCCGCAGGAGGGAATCGGGTCCGATTTAGCAGAGGATAGAGCAACGTTTACGGAAGAAAGTTCGATAGAATGTCGAATAACGCTCGCTGCGCCGGTTTACCAAGCGGCGTAGCTAGATACTTAGTCAGGGTAGCAGCAGTATTGTAATTCGAGATCGCTTGCGGGCATAAATTTAAAGTTCGATATCTGGCTCGGCCGAAAGCATGGGAGCGGGGCAACGCGGTGCTGCGACAGCCTTGGGTTCCGCGACGGTTAGTTCCAGTTACGGTGGTACGTTGGCCGACGAGCCACGAAGTCACCGCTACACGTGCAATACATTTAGCCTTGGCTGCTCGATCCGAGATTATGATGTACAGCCTGCGCCGTAATACCGGATTAAAATGTAACACGTTAGCGTGGAACCGTATATACCGTTGTCTGGACCATGTAGAACCGTCTACGCAGCTATTAGTCCTCTATTATTCCGCGTGTAAATAGCCGAATTCGCGCTATCGAAGCGATTTAGAAACCGAATTAACCGGCCTATACCGCTTTCGTCGGTTTCAACCGCAACCAACGTTTCTTCTATCGTTGTTCCAGTTACACGCGTATCAATCTTTCCGCAAAATAACAAATTTCGGGGAACAATAGTTCCGGGAAAATTTATGTTTTAGTTACATTTTAATAAGTTTATGTTCTTTCAGTGTTTTCTGAATTATGTCTTCTATCGCCCAGGTAGCACAAGAACGTCTTTGAGACGTCTTTAAGACGTCTTTCACGACGTATCCGCATCGTAAACAATACGTTTCAGCGAGTATCCGACAGACTCTCAGTTCGCATTCTCGTCACAAATTCGGATCTGCGCAGTCAAGGGTTAAAGTAGCATTGTCTTTACTCAAAGCCGGAGGAATCGGACTGGCCAAAGCGCCCCGAAATGCGAAGACGCGATCAAGGGGTGCCGAATCGATGATCGCGTTGAAATCAGCACTCGTGTTCTAATCGTGTCAGAAACTTGGTCGGCCGCTGCCGATAAATTCGGGGATCAAAGTCTTAAGAAACTAAACAGCTCGGAAACGATGATCGCTCTCCGTTTCAGCAAACAATGCATAATCCGGTGGCCGCCGCGGCGCTTATGCTCGTCGCCGGTGCTAATCCGGCGCAACAATACCGAAATTCTTCCGCGGACAGGACAAGAATACCACCGCACGCCCGTGGACTCGATAAATATTCATGGCACGGGGCGAACGGTTGACGGACCGCGTAAAATTACGTGGGTAAACTCCGACGACCGCCCTTTGACGGTAATCACGCTCGTGATAGTGGGTTACTTAAGCTCCCGCCGGCCTCCCCGAACTATCAAAAGCCGATCAAACTGCGCCGGTGGCCGACTACCTCTGTCTTTGCCTAATCGCACCGCCGCGTCGGTTTTACGTTCCCAAACCTCCGATCGCCGCTGTCAAAGGCGGTTCTCGACTGTTAGAGTAGTGGAGCCAGTTCCTCTGCTTTCTATAGATTTTCATGCATAACTAACTTTGCACCCACCGTATGAGACTTTTATCTCGAGTAAATTGATTATTTATTTGTTAAAATTAAACGTGTAAAGGGCGGAAGTACTTGGCCTATTACCGACGGAAAACGAGAATTCTCGTTATTTTGTTAAGTGAAACAGCCATTATCTTAACTTTACTAATTTTTTAGGAAAATGGTTAATCACTCTATATAGGTCAACAACAATTAATGATTTCAGTGATTCGACATCATCGATGCTCTTCGATTATTTGAATTTGCCCACCGTTCGATAATTGCTGCCGCACGTTTCTACCGTAAATACGTAAAATCTAGAAATCCGAAATCTTATCGTAAGATTAATAGGTTCGCGTACCGCGGGTCCACTAATTCCGGCTCGAGCACTGTAAATAAAATCCGTTCACGTTGTTTAGCATTCGCCGGAACGGCCCCGAAGTTGCTCGAGCCACGGTCGATTAATCGGGGCAATAAGGTTTACCCGGAGCCTCAAAGGTGGGTTTCGCTGGGCAAAAATTGCTCGGGGGTCGCCGGGGGACAATTTAAAGCGAGTCGAGCCGAAAAAGGAAGTTTCTTCCGGAATTCGATTTCACTGACTCACCTTATTCCGTCCCCGTTGTCCCCTTGGTCTCGGCTTCGCCTCGCCTCGCCTCGCCTCGCCTCGCCGCGCTCTGTGTTATTTTCACGAACAACAAACGTGGCTTCGGCACCGAAGACGAATGCCCGGAAAATGGAGGAGCAGGAAATAGAAGGAGCCAAAAACAACGATCGGCTAAATCTTCCGCGCGGCAGACTGCACTCGATCGATGCAGTTCCTTCGAACGAAATTTCCTTCGCCGACTCCGCGCGATGATTTCCCGGAATCGTTGGTCACGAACGGCTCGCCTAGTAGAAAGCTGGCGAAAGTCTTTGCTCCGGCCGGGATCAGATTTAATTCTACTCCGAGACAAACGAAGAGAGAGAGAGAGAGAGGGCGAGAGAGAGAGAGATTCGTTATTATTCGAACATCAACGGCAGAGGTCGCGGTAGCTCTCGGACATCTTGGACAGTTTTTCCAGCTGGAAGGTTAAACGACGGTAAATAAAAGTTGGCGGGGGCAGCACAGGTCGGATAATTATACCAAGCCCGTGGAAAAAAATTAATTGGTCAGTGTAGCGAGGGTAGCGGCTCTGGGAAGAGTAATTACAGACGGTCCTTCTTTTATCTTTTGCCTGAAGTTTGAACGGTAAGTTGGGACAGTTCTTGTGGGCTACCGATTGGATAGCTAATGAAATATTGTGACAGCGCGGCCATCAACTCGGAGACGCGACTCCGAACTTTCCGAGGAACGTTTTTGATTAACACGTGAACAAAGTTCTGCTAATTGAATTATGCTGTAATTCAATTTGGTAATTCGGACCTTCTAGTTCGTTCGAGTGCTAATTATTTTGATCGCGAGTGTAATTGAAATGCAATGTAATTCAAATGGAAGATAACTGAATTACTTTGCAATTCAATTCAATGACAATCTGAATTACAAATTACAAATTACAATGCGATGGAATTACTTTGTCATTTAACTCAATGGCGATTCGAATTACAAGTTACAGTGGAATTGAATTACTTTCTAATCATAATTCCTTGATTAATTGCATCGCCTTAAAGTATGCATCGTTCTATACGATCGATAAAATGACGATGGATCGTATCGCGTCGATCAATACTTTTTCGAACATAAACTGTAAGCTAGAATAAACGGAAATATTTCATCGAAGTTCGAAATACGACGGAAGCTGGCTGCACGTTCGATAATGCACAGCTACAGATTGTCGATATTTATTTAATCTGTTTGCACAAGTCTGCATTGACTAGTCCAATCTGTGTTTGCCAAATTCATCGAATGCAGCATTTCAAAAGCAGAAGATTATGCGAATCGGAATCGATAGGTGCCCGAAATTGGCGCCAAGAACGCATCCTGCGATCGCTGAAATCAAGGAGAATCAAGGAAAATGTTGCTGCAAATCTTCATCTTTAATACGTTCGTCGCCAACAATCGACCATCAAAATTTTCACAAAATCAAAGCAATTTAATTAATTAAAGCGAAATTAGAAAGTTAGAATTGATCATAGGGGATGGAATTAGAACTCTTTCGCATCCGAAACGTCCTAGTCAAATGTAGTTTGTTCGGATATATTAAAATGAAAATAAATTTTCAAAATTGTTTAAAAACTAGCGTCACCCATATTTGGGTGACGTGGCGCTGAACGTGACAAATTTATTCGATGTATTATCCGAATCAAATTATATTCGAAAAATGTGTTCGATATATTTCTCGAGTAGAATTTTATTCCAAGTATTTTTAAAGAGAAATCATGCATTAATATTTTCATGCATTCACAGCTTCTAAAAAGCTTCGATATTGAAACGATTGAAGTTGCAATAAAGACGCGCATAATGTTGTTCAATATTCGCTGCGGTGTTATCGTTATCCAAGCGATTGGAATTTTACGTGCGATTATTTTATTTTATGTATTATATACTCACGCTAAACCGGTCCATAAAAATTCAAATTTTCCGAAACTTTCGCGATGCATAATAGTCACGACATGTTGCAATCGCATTCGATACGCGAATTCATTAACCGTGCAAACACTGCTCTATTTGGCAGCCGTAACTCTGAACCTATCAACATGAAAATGTGCAGAGACATCATGCGTTTACGATTTATTGCAATCAAACGTGATATGGTATTATTTTGCCTTTCACGATTATTTCGGTTACAACCAACCGAACAAGTATACGAGTACGCATGGAATATTTGGCCGCTATTAACGTGTCCATAACAGAAATGGACATTATTCGAATAAAAATCTTAATTCGGATAACATATCGAACAACATTGTCGAATCATATTTTGCTCGTGCAATATTTCGAATAAATGCTTGGAATAAAATTATATTCGGAAAATATTTCGAAGAAATTCTTCGAATAAAATGTTCCTCCGGTAACATATCGATCGAATGTTCCGGACATTACTTTGAATAAAATTTGATTCCTTGTTCGCATAAAATATGGCCACGTCTGGCTCTTAAAGATGAAAATTTGCGGTACCATCCGCGATGCAGCTGGAATATTTCAATGACGAATTCGTGGCGCATCCTTCATACTCTAGATGGTTCCTAATGAAGCCGCAGTTTACCGCGAAAGTGAAATATTTTGACTGTCACCGAACTACCGCTGGAAAACCGTGTAGAAGTGCAGCTGGATGGAGTGGAGCGGTGGCAGATACGTATCCGTCGGTAACCGGGGGAATTTTTGCGGTGGCGCAAGAACCAGGAATGCGGAGTTGGCTTAGTTGACACGTGTAGAGGTCGTCTGGTTACCTGTTCACTGGCAGAGCAATAAGCGAGGATAACAAATTGCTGGCAAAGAGGTCGAACACACGCAAGCATTTGTCATCTCCAAGCCGGTGTCTCGGTCCCGGCACGTTGATAAGGTTTCATTGGATTGTATCTGACGTGACGTAACAGTGCAACTATGCGACGGAAACAGATTACGCGATCCTTTTTACAGCGAGTTGATCGTTTTGATAGTTCCTCCATGTTTCCAGCACCAATTGCAACACCCAAACTGTTCGCGTTTGTTACGTAAAAGGAATGGCAAACGAGTCGACGCAACTTCCAATTTTCCCGGTACAATGCGCGTCACATCTTTGACAGCACTGTTCAGTTATTGTTACTGGATTTGCAGATATTTATACAAGTAGGCACTTTTATGGATTCATTTACATACAGGATAAAATGGAATTACTTGATGGTAGGACTCGTCAGACTGTCCACGGAATGGCAACATTAGCTTGTTTTGGACAGCGCTGTTCGCGAGAGACGCGTGGAATTCACAGCCGAGTCATGACCTCGCGCGTCGCTGTGACAGACCGATGTCTGTCGTCAGCACTTCCAGCGTAAGACAGCGCGGCACAATACAGTACGCTGCACAGGCTATCCCAAAACTATGTTACTTGCGGAAGCTGAGGGGTTCCTGAGGTGATTTGAAGTAACTTTGTGCTTGGCGCAAATACAATCCGCGGCTTCGTTTACGAGTTATTAACGAGAAACACTGACCAATGAGGAGCGAGCTGCGCTGACGCGAGGCAGCCGAACTCGCCTTTGATTTGTCAGTGTTTTTCGTAAATAATTCGTTAGCGAAGCCGCGGATTGCATTTTCGCTAAGGAACAAGTTGCTTCAAACGACCCCGGCAACTTCTCAGTTCCCGATTGCGACTGACTTGTGGTACAGCCTGTAGATCTCCTAGCTCTGCTAGATATTATTCGAACGTTATGCGATCCAGTTTTAAAACTACGCCACCGCAGCCCTCGATCGCGTCTCTAGAACCTCTATGGTGCTCTTTAAGACACTAGAGTTTCCGAACTGTCCTAAATCTCGGAGATTTAGAGCCGGCATCAGGGACTTCCTTCATTTTGCGAATGTTTCAAGTTGAGCAACGCGAGCGCTGCCGTCTTCGGGCGGTCTGGGCTAGCTCTCCTATTTCTGGGATAGGATCTACGTATAATCTTCGGAGAGTCTGTACGTGACCCATGTGTCTGGGTTAGGCGCCGTTCTCTGGAGCACAGTTTATGATCTCCGGGTAGCCTACATCTGTTTCACGAGTCTGCAGTAGATCCCTGTAATCTTTGGATGGCCTATACCCGCGCCATGATTCTGTACCAGGTTCTATGATCTCCGGCGCGTTTCACGAGTCTATACCAGATCCTATAATCTTCCGATGATCTGTATTTGTGTCATGGTTCTTGAGTAGCTTCCCCGATCACCGCCCCCGCGTTATGAGTTTCGATTAGGTTTCTTCGCGTACGCTATGTACAAAGGGTAGCTGGAATTTTAACATTTTATTCGAATAACGATTTTAAACATTTCTCTATTTATTTGGATAAAGTTTTCAAGAAATTCCTCGCGTACAATTTTATATTTTTATACAATTTTAACGTTTCGAATAATATTTTATTCCAATAATATAACGAATAAATTTTTCGACTAAAATTTGATTCGGATAATATTTCGACTAAATTCTACGAATAAGATTTGATGCCGTTATTCGAATGAAATATGCCCAACTCTGCTGTTGTACACACAATGGCTGGCGTACGCCGTTCGAACTCGCAATCAGTGTCAGAACGTCACAACCGAGTAGAGCGATACTTATTTGAGCATGAAAAATAGTTTCGATAAATGCAGCGCGGTATTTTGAAACAAAAAATTTCGGACAAAAAATACCGGGTACTGTTCTTACAAAATGCATAGAAATATGTGTTCCACAATTTGTATCGTGCTCGATATCAGTTGCGAGTGTAAATTGATCGCGACTGCGTCGGGTGGCACGGCTTTGTTATTCGATTCTATTTGTGCATAAGTTTGTAATGGGTTTCTAGGATATCCGGGCGTTCCGTCCGCCGCCTATAAGTCAGGCCACGGTTTTCGATCGTGATTCATTGTATTTGGACTCGCTGCGCTGCATCCGATTATAGCATAGTCGAAATCGTTTATGCCCTATTGACCATACTTTGCGTTTGTGAATTCACGTTCATGCGGAAAAGGTCCGAATCAAGCCCATTCGGTGCGCCAAAGTAGCCGGCGGACCATTTCGCGGAATAACGGAGCGTGTGCATGCCTGAAACCTGGTGTGTACATGGTCCTGACGCGTGCATCATCATTCTTACGCGTTCGCGCGACGCGCCCCGCATTGTTGCCCCGTATCGCCGCGTACAAACGATAGGTAGCGACCGGACCGCGGATTTTTATGCGCTCGCGATTCGCGTAAATTCGCGCAGCGTCAGAAAACCTTGGCAAAATCAAAATTAGTCTAATAAGTAGGCTACGGAGCTTCCGCGTTTGCACGAAGATCGGTGATCCGATACAGACTTTCGGCAAATATATTATTAATAATAAAGAATATAAATGTAAAAAGGAAAATAACAAAGAAATCGATCGAATCGTTGCTTAGGAAAGGATCTGTACAATTCCAAGAATTTCAAAATTTCATTGGCGATGGTAAGTTTAGCGTTAAAGCTGCGTTGAGAAATTGGCAGCTCGTCAGGGAGTTTTCGTTAAATGTGACTGGGTGTTTGAAAGTGCGGCAGCAGATTGCGTGACCGTTTGCCACTCGGCGAATCCTCTCTTTTTCGGCAGCGTCGCGAGGAATTGTGTAACGGGGCGGCTCCGGTATCAGCGGTTAAGTCCGGAGGGACAACGGGCCGCTGCATGAAAATTCCGGTAATGTTCCCGAGAACGACGAAATCGTCCTGGATATTACTTTTCGCGTCGCGAGCTATCAGCCGGGGAGGCCGTCGTAATTGACATTCCCGGGAATGGCTACGCCGGAGCATTCCCGCGTGGAATGCACGATAAGAAGCAAATGAAACGAATAAGGAAGCTCCCTTTGCGGCGTAAGAGGCGAGAGCGGATCTCGCCGGTGGATTCGCTGCGGCCAAAAGGGAAAGTAGAGGAGGAGCAGAGATGGCGCGGCTAGGCGAGGCGATCGTCGAGCGGGTAGGCCGCCCCGCTCCAGGAATTACTTGGCTCCTCTTTCATCAACTTTGTCTCGACCCTCTGACCTTCTTCGTCTCCTCCAGCCTCCGGTTTTTCTCCTTTACTTATGCGAAACGACGGCCGTCACGGGAAGAATCCCGCGCATGTGAAAGAGAGTCTTCTCCTTTCAGTGAGAAGCGAACGTTAGGCGACCCGGAGATGAAAGCCGAACGATGTAAGTATCAGAAGGGATGGAACGCTGCGAGACGCGCCAGATATTTAACCTTCTTCTCTGTAATAACGGCTCGGTCTCGAAAGATGCGTGAAATTAAACAGTCTCGGATCATTTATCGGATCGGTCGAAGAATGTCGGTGTTTTGTGTTTCACCTACGCGTTCTTGCCATAAATGCATAATATCCACGGTCTGTTCGATTGTCAGCTGAAAAGCAATACCTTCCGAACAATTTTCCTAGACCTGCATCATGCTAGGAAACATAATCAAAATCGGCGTGTCCCGGCGAGCACTCTGTGCCGTAAAACACGGTTTCCGTCTACGAGGTAAGAGATGTAACAGATTTTCCGAAGGCACACACGGGCCAAGGAAGCCGAGTGCTCGAGAGCGAGGATAAAAATGAATTCCGAGGACCGGCTCGAGGAACAAATCACGCAGAATTCAGCGCGGAATTCATCGCGGATTTCAGCGGCGGGCCCGTAGAAAAATGTCCGGCCGGGTCACGGTAGAGTTGGCCGCAAAATACACGCAAATCGGTGGCACAATGCGACCCCGGTTGAACGGGGCCGTCCCTATAAATCGCGAAATGACGCGTGAATCGTCTTTCGCCTATGCGGCTCACGTCCCTTCGGTCGACCCTTCGGCTCGAGCCCGGCCGGACCCGACCAAGCCCGATCGCGACTTCCCTTTCACGCGGATTCCCATACAAAGCAACGGTGGCGAACACGACGGCGGGCATCCGCCGCCGCTATTTCGAGAACGAGGGAAATCAAGCCACAAAGAAAAAGAACAATGTCCTTTCACTCGACAGGAAGCCGTTCCACAATGAAACGAACAGGCGTTCTAGCTGAAAAATACGGAAAACGTAAATAAACGTATGGAAGAGGAGCCGATTACTGTGCCCTGTTGCGCCCATACAACAATGTCTTTTTCACTTAACAATATATATAGTATAATTATTAAATTCAATCGAACGAAATATTATTTAAATCGTGCCGATAAAATTTTGTTGTCCCCACACAGTACCATAACTGTCAGCAGTCTTACTAAAGACGCCATCCAATACGAAAAGGCTAGGCGTGCCATTAGCACGCTGTTAATTTCCCGGATCCGGCCGTCATGTTGAAATTGGCGGTAGACGATTTACCTCGAAATTTCAGTTGTATTATGAAATTTGACCCCGGTCTTTGCCAACGAGCCCTCGCAGCGAGCGGGTTAAACAGATCGCGGGTCGGCCCGCAGCTTCGTGAAAATTATGCGGGGCCCATTATTATGCTAATTTCATTACGAACCCCTTTAACAATCCCGACCTATAAAACCTCGAACGATCGCGCGGAGCGAATTCATTCTAATTTCCCCCTCGATGACCAGCCACCATGTCCGCTTTCACCGGTCGCGAGCTCTTTGTCCGAGGACGCGATGTCGCTGCGCCCGCGCCGTCGCGCACACTAAAATCGCCTGTTAACTTTAATCGAGTTTAGAGTTATCTGCCGCGCCGCACGTACGCGAATAATTCATGCCAGCCGGCGCGCGACCATTCGTTATTACTTGATAACCGTATTTCGGTTCTTAACCCGGCCCCGATCGCTCCGGTCCGGCAGCCTCCAGCAAGCCGCTCGAATTAAGACATCTTCTCATCATTCTTTGGCATCTCGTTGTTGAATGTCACGCGGTTGGTTGACCGTTAAAACGAATCTGCAAATAATTCTCTATTTTAAATCCGATACGGTTCGATTCATTGAATTCGATTTATCGAGTTGAATAAAATAACTTGTGTATACTCTTTTCAGCAACGGACGGTACCTTTGCAAGAATACTAATCGTAAATTAAACAATTTCAAACCTGTGAGATCGACAAAAATTGGATACAGAAAAGACCATCTCCGAGAATGAATTCCCGATTGAAAATTTCGAGCGGAGCCGCGCTGTGACATTCCTATGCGGCAAACATGAATTATTGGAACGCTTAGAAGAGGGCGAGGCGAGGCGAGGCGAGGCGACTGGACGGGAAGATTCATCGAATCCGCAGCGGCGGACAAACAAAGTCTCGCTCGGCAGCGATTAAACGCGTCTGACATATCAAGACAGTGAGTAACTTGTCTCGATTAATCTGGGCTGCGGACCAGACGTGTATCGATCGCTGCCACAGGAAGGACTGATGACATAGATCGCTTACGTTTCGAGCTGTTCCGGGCGCCGGTTCAAGGACAGAGCTTCGCAACCTTTTACCCTCGGCCGGCGAACGGCGACGGACAGGTTACCAGAAAATTCAGCTTCCGCTTCGTCGATTTTTCACCGGACGGGAATCACATTTGCGCCATTCTCACCCTCGCCCTACCGCCTCTGGCGGCTACCTTTTTCCCGGCCTTCCATTAGCTGTTCGAGGGGAGAGCCTCAAATGAACCGTTCAAATAACCACGATTTTCGGCGATCCTTTGTAGAACGTAGGAAACATCGGTGAAACTCTTCGTCGCGTTCCATACCTGTTATTCGACGTTTCAAGACACGCTTTTCTAAAAACGCGATTCTGTGTCCGATACCAATTCATTGGTCAACGATCGATGCACTGAACTGTTTAGATCCCATAGAATTATTGTTAAACGACGAGAGATTATTACGATTATTAATATTTATTAGTTGATCAGGTACGTTTATTACTAATCATTATCGGTACGTTTATTACTACTGGATTAGATTATTAATACGTTAAACCAACTACTCGGATTACTAGTACGTAAATTTCGCAACGCATTTAATAAAGAAATTTCTGTTGAAAGACGACGCTGGGATTGACCCGTTAGCCAGAAGCTGCTCCTCGAAGAGATTCTGACTGTTCAGTATCTGCGATATTAGCAAGGTTCGATAGTGCTCCAGGCGTGAAATCGGTCGCCGCATTCGTTCCATCGTGATATTATCCCCGGGTCACGGCTAATCTTTTTCCGTCGCTAGGCCAAAGTACAAGGACTCTGTATTATCGTAATGGAGGTTGTAGATGGCGGAGAGAAGACGGCGGGAGAAAAAAGGGGGCCAACAGGATGTCGGTTAATGGACTTTCCACTTCACGAATCGCTCAGTCCCGGTAGTTGCTGATTCAGCACTAAAATTACGTCAGAGCCCGTCGCTGCGACGGACACTCGCAGGTGTCGCAATCCTTTCTCATTTCTCCCTATCACTCGCTCCCGCTTATTTATTCCATTTCCGATGTCTCCGCCAACGCGAACAAATACGTCGACCGAGGTGTCGACGACATCCCTGTATTTTGCTAGAAACATCGGGATCAATACCTTCGCTTTCGATTTCGTTCACAGCGGCTCGTTACCAGACTGCCGATTTTCACGCAAAACAAACGTTCTCTTCGTCGATTCTGTTAAACAGAAGTTGGATAAAGATGTATTTCTGTGTAATTAAGCGACGATTGAAAGTACGCTGGCTGAAAACGATTCGATCACCATTTCTACCGACAAGATATCCAAGTCGATTGCAAGCAACAACAAAATACCCTAAGAGCTTTTTCAATGCTGAACAGCCAGTTCGCTGCACGCTCGCGGAGCTCGCGAATCCGTCGGTCGACGTATCTAGACACCGACTCGGCGAGAGCATAGCTCGCTTTCGCCGAGCTTTTCTCATTACTTCGGAGCACTCGTGGACCGTCTTCGGATCTTTGTTTGATCCTCGGCGGGGGTCGCGCGCGATTCTTGTATGCGACGAGCCGAGGCCACGCCGAGGCCACGCCGAGGCCACTCAGGCATCGGCCTGCGAGGCGGATGCAGGCTCGCTATCGATTTTGACATTCCTCGCGAGCAGCTGCGTGTATGCGCGACAAGTTGAAATGAATCGGCGGGGGCGGGGCGATGTCGAAGCGTTCCTGGCTGGGACCTCGTTCCGTGGCCTCGCGCGAACAACTTTCCGTCAGACGAGCTTGTTGTGCCACCAAGATTTATGGGATCGGCTCTCGAGAGCTTTCGGATATACCGGGGAGGGGAGGGGGTAAATGTCCCTGTGATTCGACGACTGAGCAAAGAATTTTCGTTATAACCCCCCTGTCGGTAGACCGCGGATCTTTATGCAGTTATGAGAAGTAAACATATTCGGAGAATTTGAAAGCGTTAGTGGACTATTCGCAACCGATTTCAATTATTAAGGAAAGGTAATGTTCATCTTTCTAGACAACAACTAAATATATACTATATATATACACAATGTAATATATTATAGGTGGTCTCGAACGACCACGTGGAGCAACAAACAACCCGTAATGCTCGATTGCACGAGAACGCCGCGGACTCTAAAATTAAGACAGTGGGATAACGAAGCAACCGCGATTCCTAATTGAACGAAAACAGCGGGCCTGAAATAATGCGCAGAGATACCGAAGAAGTCGTAACGCTTAACGGCGCAACGACATTAATCCCGAGATGAGACTGTGTTCGCAGTAATATTGTACCTTCCAGATGATAACGAAATTACAAATCTCTCCGTGCCGACTTCCGCTCTCAGAAACGCGCGCACGGAAACTCCGGGGCTAAACCTATTTCGCTAGGAATGCGTTGCCTCGACGTTGGCCACGTTCTCAGCTCAAAGGGGCCCGAACACGAGAGCATTGTTTTAACGCTGCAGAACTATCAAACGCGCAAGAATCGTTTGTTTCGCGTTTCTGATTCGACGACGATCGATTCGTGTCTTCGCCGTTGTTCGTCCGATTGTTTTCCAACGTTTTGTTCGCAGACGACGAACGCGCAGAACCTCGATTATCCGAATTCAAAAGAAACAGCTTTCTGGTAAACAAATGAAAAGAAGAACGAGATGACCTTGAAATAACCTTGAAAACGCCCTCGCCATCAACGTTTAGCCAGGACTGAAATTAATTGCAAACAATTCCAGGTAAACAATATCCGATGATAAGAAAAAAGAAATTGCTAAGCTCAAAATGGGAGATCTCCCCGATCGATTATGCAGCGATTTACTTTAAAGTGGGGAGATCTCCCCGATAGGTTGGCCAAGTGTTAAAACAAGCTAGTAGCTCCTTTTGACTCCCCGCTCGAAATACTAAAGAAGTACGTGTGTAGATTTGTTTATCTTTTTTTAATCACCTGTTTAGAAGATTTTTCGGAGTGTTAACATAAATGGGACACCCTGTATATCGAAAACATAAAACGTCGAACGAAGGAACGAAACGATCGCCTAATTGCGAAAAACGGAAGTAGCAAGAATGCTGGCCTCGTCGCAGAGACAAATACGCGTAGGCAAACGCACATGTACACTCGCGTCTATACACACGTAGAAAGTGGTCGTTTCGCGCGTCGTCCCGCGGGACAGTTGCCAGACAAACGAATCGTCCGCAGCGGAGCCTCTGTTCCCTTGTTAATGGTGACAGAATCGCAAGAACAACTGTAAAATGCGACGACAGGGCCGGCAGCCTCCCATCTACGCACCGTTGCCGTATTTCTCCGCTGTCGATTATCTTCCATCGTATTTCTTACAGCCGGCTGTCGCTGGCGCAGCTCGAACCGTAAACGCCGAAACAACTGCGAGAAATATCATCGACCATTCGTTCCATCGAACCTCGTAAACACTATTCGGAAAAACCGTATCGCGAATCTGGCGGACCGGACCTGCCGGAAGCCTGGAAAAAGATTCGGTAGGGAAAAGGGGGAACTCTTCCATTTGCAGCCCGCTGTATCATCCCTTGCACCTTGATCGCGGTTAGTAGAAAACGCGATGCTGCTTCTGATCCGCGAGTTACAATTAGACTGCGAATTTTATGCATTTACGACAGAAACGAGTAGGCGTGATTTGGTTTTTCAAATTATAAAATATTATATTTATATATAATAAACTTTTCAAGAAAATTCCAAGAATTATAGAGTGTCGATATGTTACTTTTGTTCTAATAAAATTTTTAAACAAAGAAAAATGTTCCTAATTGTGTTTGACAATTTCTCGAGTGCAGACAAATTGAATAAAGTGAAAATTCTCTTGAAAATAGCGTAGCAATTTTTGGCCTCGTCTCGGAGTCGCCACTCGAGTAGAAAGCGTTAAAAAGCAAGCGGTTGAAACGACTCGAAAGAAAACGTAGAAAAAAGTAAAAACGAATGGTCGACGTTCGAATTGGTACAGTTTCGCAAAAAGGATCGTAGAACGATCAACCTGGACTGGTTTTGAAGCTTGAGGTCTCTACTTTCGTATTCCATTGTTCGATTTGTAGTCAAATGTCGTTACACGATGTATCCGGTGGTAAACCGAAGGCACGATTCTTCTCGAACACCCTTGAAATTGGAACGTACTTAAATAGTGGAGACGCGCGGAGAGTGTTTTTCTTTTTCAAAAAAAGAAGGAAATTGTTAATTTGTAGGACACGTTTGAGTTGCAAAGACAAATGTGGATTCGTGAAAAAACAGCATCGAGAAGTATTGCTTTTTTTACTTTAAAGAGCCACCCCTCTGCGCTCGGAATTGCGAACGGCGCGGAAACAAGGGCTACTGGTTTCAGATGAGAAACGCACGGGGCGAAACTTCCGCAAAGATAAGAACAGAGGAAATAGGGACGGGAGACCGGAGGTTTTAATGACTGTTGCAATATTCACCGGACGAATGGGTCGACGGTTTTTTCAGGGTCGTCGCCAGACAGCCACCGTGATCGTGCATTGTCGCGAACCCTATCTCGCTGCCCCTCGAATCGCCTAAACTCCGAGTCAAGGGTGCAAATGTTATTCCGTGATCTTCGAATGCCAGCGGAAGATTTCTTGCGATAGCTAAGTAGCACAATCAAAAATTGAAAAATAAAGCATGATTTCTGAAATATATATACTAAAGTTAACCATAATAAAAAATTTAAAAAATAATATTATATTATAATAATATTGTTAGCGTGTCCAGACGTATTCGAAGCTTTAAATTAAAAATTCATATTACAAATTGAACATTTTAAATTTAAAAAAATTATGTTACCCTAAACTGCAGCTGAAACACAGTTCGAAAATCGCGTACTAGAGTGGCAATCTCTTGAATAGGATATGCAACACACTCGCCCCTGTCCTCATTGTCAATCTGTCCGTCTCCCCGGTCTTTATTCAGCGTGCGGTGCGAATAATTTTTGTCGCCGCAGAGACGCGTAATATTTCATAGTTGTCGGCGATAAATAGAGGGACGAAAGAGGGGCAGAGACGTTCTTCGAGTAATGCGGACCAAATTGAAGGTGGCCTATAACTCAAGCGGACGCGCACTCCTCGCCGAGCCGAGCCGAGCCGAGCCGAGCCGAGCCGAGTCGAGCCGAACCGAGCCGTGATGTAAAGTGCTTTTAAACGCGGCCCTCCGCTCCGATGAAAAATATCACGCTCGGCGATGATAGAGATCTAGTGTCTCGTGACAGAACGGGAACGATCTGACGGGGTATCGGTCTGACGGCCGTCCCCCGGAATGTCCCGCCATTTTCTGACACAGTACAGACTTTCTTACCCGAAGATTTATTTTTCTAATATTCTTGTAACAAACTATTCTATTATCTAAATTCTATTTTCTAAATATTCAAGAATATTCTGAAAATAAATGTTCTCCCAATTAATCTGCTTATACGTTCGAATTCTGAAAATAAACGATGCTGAAAAATATTACGCTTCAGATACAATGCATTTATGAATGCTAGCATATTGATTATTGATAATAAAATATCGAGAAATATAAAATATTGAGAATAACTAGGGTGACTGGTTCGAAGATTTTCTAATCTGATTCCAAAGACACGTTGAAGTAGTGCGAGCTGAAAGAATAAAAGAATAGCTCGTACAGGAGATTGGCTGGGCGACTAGATTTTTGAAAGAACACTTCTATCGACGACGGAAGCAAACAAAGTATAAAATAGAGATAAAGTGGCGAACGTGCCGGACGGACGGTAGTCCGAGATCTTCGCTAGGAATCATGAGCAGTGCCAAGGAAATGAATTACGGGGGGTAAGTGGGGCGGGGGGGGAGGGGGGGGGGAATAGTTAGAGAGAGCGAGAGAGGAACGGAGAGAGAAGGCAAGAAAAAATTAAAGAAAGAGAGAGAGAGAGAGAAAGAGAGAGAGGACGAGAGAAAACCAGATAAAACGAGAGAGAGAGAGAGAGAGAGAGAGAGAGAGAGAGAAAGGAGGAGGAGGAAAAAGAGAGTTCAGAGTGTTCAAACGAACAGAAACGACACCGTTGGGGAATACGAAGGAAAAGGAAGTTCCGTCGGTCCCTTTCCGAGTCGAGATCCGGGGTTTGCGTCGTGCAACAGGAGATTAGAGCTCGGGAATTCTATGAAAAGTATATACTTCCTGCGTATCTCCTCCTTCTGTTCCTGCCAGAGCAGAGTGCAGCCCCCGTTGGTATCGCGTTCCTTCGACGTGCACGCTCTGATATAAGACGGAAGTTGATAAGTTTATGCGAGCTGGCTCCCCATAAAATGAGTTTAAAGTTGCACCGCAGCCAGCTTCAATTGTTTCCTGGGTAATTCCGCAGTACCGCGATGAAACAATAAGCCGGAAAAGAATTTATGAAAATGTAACCGGCAGAAAATATACGTGTTTTCAATTGTGAATTTCAATTGAGATAATCGACGCATTTTTTTATTAATACTAAATATTAATATTCTACGTTGCTTGATTCTATTTTATTCCCTTGTTCTAGTTTATGTAATTTATTTTATTGTACGAGACGCGTTAAATCGAAGTTGAAAATAATTGAGTTTCACCTAAAAAATGATCGATATTCTCTTACATATTGTATAATATGAACGTATACACGAGCATATAATATAGTAATTAGAATAATTTAATGTAATATAATAATTCGACTAATATAACTTAGCTAATATAATATAATAATTTGACAAGTATGATATAATAATTTGACTAGTATAATATAATAATTTGACGAGACCTGATAACATTATACGAGACCATTTCGATTTGACATGTCTGTCCCGCGTGGCCGCAGCGTGCGCCGGCGCGGCATAATATAAAAAATAACGTAACAATTCATTCCATCCGCCGTTCTAAATATTCCTTTTACCGCGCTCTTTGTCTAGGCCCCGGTTAACAAGCGGCCGTGAATCACGTTTACAGCTTCAGAGGGAAATTATTAAATTCCGGACTGTAATTCCTTTGGAGGAATTAAAATCGTAGTCCCCCGACTTTCCCCGCCGAAACGAAAATCACGCTGGAATATTTGACAGCCGCTTTCACCGTTCGAGCCCCGCTTCTCATTACAGCCGCGAATTATTCTTACTGCGTCCGCCCCGCAAATACCGGCGATGTTTTCGCACGCATCGACCACATTTCCATATTTTTCATTAACAAAAGCCAGTGATAATGCCGGAGATTAATTAAGTCGCGCGTATCTCGCCGCGACTGTACACAGCTCCCTCTCAATTTACTTTGCATCGACATTTTCGCGGATCGATTAGCCGGAACAAAAAATTCGAATCGAGTCGGTTTTCAGTTTCGAGTGGAATGAAAGTGGTGGATGGATGGATATAATTTTATTCGAGGTGCGAACACTGACTGCGCTCGTCCTGAGGCATAAAATAAAAACTACGCCGCGGTTTTTTATCTTTTTTTTCCCATTAAAAAGGAAGCAGCTGAAGACATACTGTAGATAGATAAGCCGTTCATATAGCAATATAAACATAATTGAAAATATAAAAATATGAAATAGAAAATAGACAATATAATTGAAATGTAATTGAAAACATGTGGAAACGAAATCAAGGGTGAAGGAACGACGACGAGGGTGAATAAGTAACACCGGGGGTGATTAACAACAAAATGTACGATTTTCTACGCGAGAGAAGAACAGGTACGCTTTTCAAAAGTTCATCGAAACGTATTTTCCAGGCAGATTTTCGTCGATAGAATTTTTGTTTCGAGAATTTCTGACAAATGAGCGAGCACGAAGGGTCAATAAATTCCGTTGAAAACGAGCGCACTATTTTCGACGATGCGAAACATATTAATCTAAATAATGGATATAATAAAGCGTTCCGAGGATCGGTGGAAAAGTTGGTCCAGATTTGTTTTAACGGGC
The DNA here is from genome assembly GCA_028455555.1 of Augochlorella aurata. NCBI lineage: Eukaryota > Metazoa > Arthropoda > Insecta > Hymenoptera > Halictidae > Augochlorella > Augochlorella aurata. The sequence goes on along the minus strand of CM052161.1, from coordinate 445,889 downwards.
AGTAAACAAGAGCGCCCGGTCTCAAATTTTCCGGCGAGCCATTGAAACTGTGGTTCGCGAAATATCTGGAAAACGCGGGCTCGCGCTAGATAGGCCAAGTGGATTTTTCGAGTGCGTTTCCCGGAGTGTCGTTAAAACTTGCCGGCACTCGAAACTTCTCCGCGAGCGGAGAATTTTTATTTTAATTTATCTAATAAACCCGCGACACGAATTAACTGTAATTGCAGCTATTTATGCCCGGCGCGCGTCGAGTAAATTATCGTATTAACAGCATCGAATTTTCAGTCGCGTAATTGCACTTCCGCGGGAATCGAGTTTCCGGCCTTCCCCCCACCCCATCCCCAGTTCCCTCTCCTCCTTCGCTCCTTTCCCCTTCCCGAACCCTATTTTCTGCTCTCACCTATTCCGTTCTCGTTCCGACCGATGCTTTAATAAAACGTAAGAAGATTATGGCCGATGGGATATAATAAGGGGCATTCAAAAGTTCGAGGAAAATAATGGAAGGGAGAGAGAAGAAGCTAGCGCACGGACAAAGGCGAACCGATGATGGGGGAAAGTGCATTCTCCCTCTCTATCCCGCTCGCGGCTTATGAAGTCTGATCATGCGCTCGGCTTTACTACTGAAATATCTGCCGACGGCATTGCGTATCCGTGCACGCATAAATTACCGATCCGCATTCGAAGGGAGGCTGCTGGCCACACCGACGTGAATTACTACATCTTTCCACAAAATGGCGCACCGATTCGCGAATTTATCACCCGGTTTTGCCGATCCTGTCTTCCGGAGGCGTCTCATTAATCGCGGCGCCTCCCAGTGTTTCGCCCAATGGAACAAACTCGGGAAATCGAAGATCCGCACGTTGCTGAAAAGATGGCACAATCCACGTCGAAGAGCAAGAGGGCGTCCCGTTCGATTTGCTTCACTCGCACGCCCATAGTCCACGCTCTTCCACGACCTCCCGAAATCCACTTCCATTGGTTAATAATTTTGAATCTTGATAATCAAGGTCCTACTGTGCTACGTAATTAAGTGATGCGACAAGTTTCGGACAAAGATTCTATTTCACCGGAAGACTTTCGAAGCCGGAAGTTACGAACTAAAGAATTACTATTATTATTACCTGAGCAATAACGCGAAAGAAACGATAAAAATATACAGAACAATATTATCGTGACAACAGCGACGTCACTAAACCGCAGCGACGACTCTCGCGATGAAAGAATATCAAGAACGTTTATATTTCAAGCTGCTCTAAAATGCGCCGGTCATAAAAAGGCCGTAATGGTATCATACGAGGAACTATGCACGTGTGCTCGAATAAAATCACCGGCAAGACGAATAAATCTCTGGCTGTTTTGGCAGTATTAATAAAAATCCTGTTCGAAGGAGTCCGAGCGGTGTTCTGCGCCGATGCGTGCGCATTTCGCTTTTTAATTTAAAGTACACTCCGCCGTGGCGTTTTATTGCGAGGCCGGCCGCGATAAAACTGAAACGGCTACAGGCGGCATCGCTTCTGGCGCGATACCAAGCCCTGGTGTTATCCGCGGCGGCCGGACAATAAAAATAACAATAACCGAGTCGTTGTATAAACTTATTAGAACGGCTCGGCGATGGCGCGCGTGTCAAGGAAACGCGCCATTGTCCGAGAACTTGAGCGCGAGCAGAGGCGAGTTGCGCCCAGTGGAGGCCAGTGCGAGCGAGACGAACCGTTTTCGAAGCGAGTCGAAGCATTTTGAAGTCGCGAGTCGCAGCGAATTCAAGCGACTCGAAGCGAGTGTAAAAGTGAGTGTAAGCGATTCGAAGGATTTTAGAAGCGAATAGTAGCATTTTTGATGCGAGTGAAAGCTAGCAGAAGCTAGCGGAAGCGGGAGGAGCAAAGCCGAGAAGCAAGTTCGACGTGCCGCGGCGACGAAGAACGAGCGAAGCTAAGGCTACTCGTAACTTTCCGCCGAAACTTCAATGGCCGAATTCGATAAACAATAAACTTGCGAACGCGCCGCAACTTCGCGCCACGCTCGCACGCCCAGAACCACTCTCCCAACAATAAGTAGCACGTACCGATGCCAACCCTCGAGCTGCAGCTGGCGCAGTCGTTCGCAGTCTTCGCGGTAATTTTGCAATTGTATATGGCGCGCTTTTCCTCGAAAAGCTCTCTTTGTTTGAAATTTCCGATTCTCGATCAATTTTTCCGTGTTGAAGATGTTCTCGTAAAATAGAGTCGCACGACCACGAACATAAATCTAGTTGATTTTCACAGAGTTATTCATAGGTTTTGATCAAGTATAATGCAGTTTGTTATCAATATATTACAGTAAAAATTAATTTATATTATAATATAAGTATTTCTATATTTTGCAATTTACATGAATTTATGTAATAATGAATAAAAAAAATGAATTTATTTACTATAATAAAAATGTCTGAATACATTAGAATAAAAATTAATTTATATTGTAATACAAATATTTGACTACGCGTTACAATAAAGATAAATTTACCAAACAAGTTATTTCTAAAAATCTCGATCACGGATCAGTCTCGTCGGCAAGTACAGCAAGGGGTTGACAGAGGTCATTCGCGTCGTTCAGGATTAATAAAACGAACTATGGAACAGATCGTTTCCTCGGTATCGGTTCATTAGGCGAACGGTGCGAAATTAACGCAAGAGTCGGCCGAAGGGTAAACCGTATATGTCGTTTCTAAATGAATTAATTTTCTCTTTCAAGCACGAGTATCCATAGAATGTTTACAAGGCAAGCGCGGTACAACGGAACCATCGCGTTTAGAACAAATCCAATTTTGCGGCTATAGGAAGTTCTCTAACTTCATAAAATAATATTGATGTTGCGTTGCAACGCGTGTTTCCGGTATAACGTCCTTTCGAAGACAAACAGATCCTGTGGCGTCGAAACTGAGTTCAACCCTTACTAAGCGAATGGGTTTCGGCGGATGCGGCAGACAAACGCAGGGTCACTTTGGCCCGTGGCACAATTTCTACACTGTGCACGGGTTCGTCATGGAATCTTTCATAAAAGCGCATTCAATGGATTTTGAATATTTTTCAGCACTCTTCTCTCGAATTTGTTTCTTCGCTTATTCATAGATTTCGGCTATTTTTTCGGACAACGAAGATATCGACGTCGTTAACGGGATTACAAGTAGAAGTTGCGGGATTGGGTGGATTGCCGGCGCTAATTGAAAGTATTGCAGGCAAATGAGTTTTCGGCTCGGCGGCCGAGCCGAATTGATGGAGTTCGCGAAGTTGCCACCGCCGCGGACCGATTACAATATTTCAGACGCGTTTAATGCGTAAGCCGATAACCGGGCCAGGTTCGATTCCATTTTTGACGATAATTCCGTTCCTGTCGCAAACCGTCTGATATTCGTATTTATGGATCGTATTTAATACACTCGGGAGAATCGGATAACTCGCGGTAATACCGTAACTGTGGCACTCGATGCGTGCGAAACCGAATGCGCGTGTCTACGAGCACGATGCAACGAATTCGGTCCGGTGTCACGGCAGCTTGGACAGATAAATATCAATTTTACGGTCAATTTGCTACCGACTTATCCGATCCTGGACCGTACTCTTTAATTCCCGCTTTCTGAACAATTATTCAGGTTACTTTAAACTTCAATATGCAGATGACTATAAAATCGTTACTGAATCATGCATACAAAATATAATAGTTAAAAGCAAAGTAAAAAACAAATATAATATATACATATTCGTATAATTATATCGTATGTATAGAATTTGTTACTACAACATATTTAAAGTATCGTCGACGTTTTTCGAAATATTTGAGCGTCTCGTTCGGAACTAGATGCCCAGCGTGCATCGAAATATGCGAAATATGCGACGTCATTTCGGGATTGGTACACGAATTCTACGAGAGACCGCAGTTAATCCAGCGAACATTGACTCCGGAAAACTCTTTGAGTCATTCGTTCTGAACGGTTGGAAAAGTTTTATTAAAGAGCGCGCGCGGTGCCGGGAATCGCTTCGCTCCTTCTTGGCAGCGGCGCTCGTCTTGTTCGAGGAAGCCGAAGAGCGAAATAAAGATCTAAAAGGTGATCAAAGGGCTCGCTGATGGCCGGTAAAAGGGAATCTCGATTCCCGGGAATGAATATTCCCCAGGGAGCCGGTCCTCGCATAAACTTACGACCTTGGCTTTCGAAGTGTTTACTACGGCGAAATGTTGCCCGGCTTATTCCGCACTTGGCCGAACAGTTGCCGCGTCCGCGAGCCTGATTGATAGCGCAACTTTGTCGCCTTAGCGGATTTTATCTACCGGCGATCCTTTTATAATTTACTCGACTACTGCTCCGCGCGGTCGTGACGGGACGTCGACTTCAAAAATCACCACGATTCGGACCGATTCTTAATATTAACCCCTTGCACCACGACTTATTTCACAGCTGCGTGAAAAGAATTCTTGAAAATTGCTGGAACTAATTGTTGGAAATTGTAGTTTGCTTGCGCAGCGACGCGCATGGAAATTGTCGTTTACTTAAAATAACAGCGAATCCTTTTGATGCGCAAAGTTACGAGAAGATGTTCCGTGCTTTCTCAGCAACCTACATAATATATAACATTTACTTACTTACAAAGGGATCCCGGCTGCAGGCTAATTACCTCACGCGTTGCTCAAGACAGTACATACGAAATTAATTAAGCCCCTTACCTGCAACAAATATAATTAGAAGTGAAATTTCGTGCGTACGAACCAACTACGAAAAATGCACAAACGCGCTGGCCATCGAATAAATAGCATTAACACGTTGATGGCGCCACGTCCGCCATCGGTGGCGGACACTGGACTTTCCGTTTAGGCCGCGTCATTAATCAAACAGTGAAAATATTTAAAAATATTAAACAATTCGAAGATGATATTTAATATTAATATTAGATTTAATATTAGAATACTTATATAAAGAAGAAATAAATGTCTGTTAACATTCTGCATCTTGCAGCCGCTGCGAAAAATGTTTCATTCATTAATTACAATCCTTAATAATGAATGTGACTACTACCCTGTACTCCCAACTCTGCTTTGCTTTTCAAGAAAATGCAAAAGATTCTCCCTTGAGAGAAGAAAGACAAAAGGGGGAGGAGAACGAAGAGAAAAACGGAAGACTGAGAAGGAGGAGGAGAAGAAGAAGAAGAAGAAGAAGAAGAAAAGGAGGAGGAGGAGGAGGAGGAGGAGAATAACCGGGGCGCCGTTATTCCTGCACGGCTCGTAAAGACAGTCACTAATTATTTAATTCCATTCTTTCGCGACCCTTGTTAAATTTTCATAAGGGGCGTCACGTACGCGGGACTCCACGGGCTGCATAAACGAGTTTCATAAGGGAAGAGACCCTGAGAAATTGCGAAACATTACGTAGTCCGTTTTCCTCCGCGGCCTCTGCCGGCTCCGGCTCGCCGTTTGCCGGCCGCCTTCTTCCGTGGGATCGCTATCCGAGGCAGGATCATACACTCGCCGAAAATGGTTTTAAAGTTCAAACGGAATCCGTTAAAACTGCATCGTTCGGTGCATTTTGAGTCTGCGAGCCAAGCCGCCGTTCCCGGGCATAAATGTTTCACGGGCGCCGCTTCAATCAGGGGATGGAAGATTTGAAGCGTTTCTGACAAACACACCCGCGGATGAAACGGAATAAAATAACAAACTTAACGCAATTTGTCGCGGGGCTTGCGTTCTTTTTCAACCATCGCGGACAGCTGCAAAAACCATCTCCGCGGTGCCGGACTCGTTTCCTCTTTCCTTTATGCGGAATTTGACTCGCGAAATATGCCGCGATGTGGCCGGAGATACGTCCAATTGTCTTTGTAAATAATGTTTTTATTTATACAGTTCATTTTTATTTGCATTCGTACAACGCGAAAACTTCTTCCGAAGTTATTACTCGAACGAGAATTATTCCGCTTCTTTTAGATTAAAAAATTGTTGGGAACGTAAACGAATCCTTCTTCGTTACGAAAATCGCAGGAAATACGTGCCAACGATTTACGTCCACGTAACTCGGAATTCACGTTGTACCAAAGGAGTATACCCAAAGTATGTGGTACATGCACGCCGCTTTGTAATTTAGTCATTCCGTAACGCACAGTCCGTAATGTCAAATAATTTGAAAATAGGTGTACACTCGAGCATGTTAAGTCACGGCAAGCCGGAAATGAGAAAAGTTACGAAGCTCCGAAGAAATATTGCTAGACGATGAAGGCTGCGCACGAGTACACGTGTGCGTTAAAGAGACAACGATTTATTATGGCGCGTCTCCTCGTTGGCGGCACGTCAAGTAATTTCAAGTCTCCGAGATAAATGAATCGTTCTACTATATATTCTACAAAAAGCGTAGAATGTACATGTAATGCTCTATACTCGAACAGTTGTACAGTTGGCGTTCTAATTTAAATCGTAGGAGAAGTATTTATGTTACAATATGTAAAATTGCAATTTGTAATACTTACGACGCGTATACGCCCTCGCAAGAAGTAGGGTAAACGCGTTTCCCTTCGTGGCAGAAACGCCGCCCTCCTATCAATCCCCAATTGTCAGGAAACGGGGGACTCGAGTCTGGCCGATTCTAAAGAAACAACGCCTCCCGACTCCCGTTGCCGTATCGCTCCCCCTTGGCCTTATGCTAGCCTCTTCCATTTTGTTTTCATTCCAGAATTTTGGTTATTATCGACCAAGATCCCCTTTGTGCCTCGATCAATTTACTGGTCTTCTCGTTTACCAATTGAAACGGGTTTCGGGAGGTGATAGACAAGCGGGGACCACAGGAGCGAGCGGGATACCGCCTCGCCTTGTGCCATCTTTTCAGCAATAGAGAGTAAAACATCTCAATTAAGACCGACGGTGAAATTCCGTTTGGTATGCAAACTCGTTTGAGAAACCACGGTTGATTAAAAACTCCGGCGGAAACAATTCCGTCGAAGTTCCTCGAATTTCGTAGTCCGACAAGAGCGAATTATTATCTTTTTTCGAAATCAAGGAACCTTGTTAGCATGGACAAGCTCGCTCGTTCCAGCCGCGTTCCTCGTTATCTTGGCAAACATCGCGGCGTTCGTCGTTGCCTAGAAAAATTTGTTTCTTCGCCGGCCAACCGCCGCAAGTGCGTTATTAATTCCCTGCATTCCGGCCGTTAAATGAACCCCCGCATTCAGACGGTTTCGAAATATTTTCGCGCGGCGCGCGTAATTATCTGCCGCTGGTAACGCGGAATTCAAAAAACCGTCGCAACGTTGAAAACAGCTTCTCGTCGCCGGGTCGGTGGTGAAATAAAAATCGACGACGACACACCGTCCGACTTCTATGCCCTCATTGAAAATTTCCGCTCCGACGTTTTGATCGCGGCACCGCGACACCTGCGCCGCGCGAAATTTACTCGCGAAAATTGTTTAGAACCCGGCGACACGCTAGCTTCGCTTCCTTTGCTCTCGCCAATTTGATTATTCGCGCCAGTTGCTTCTTTATTCGCCAGCGGATTGTCGGCGGTTTAATTGCGAAACATCTGTTTGTTGAATTTTCAATGTTTTACGCTGATATTTCGATTAGCATAGAGAATGATGATAAAAATCATTCGTACCAGATAACGTTAACGTTTACATGCAGAGTCTTGCGATCGTTTATGTATTTTTATTAACACGTTTCTACCTTTTTAATGTTTTTCGTTCATCGTCATTGTTTAATCCGTATTACCATATTGTATAAGTAAAATTAAGTAGAAATTAAATAAAAGAATGAAAATTATCCAACTCGTTTGTAACGAACAGGAATAATAATAATAATTTCCTAAAATTGAAGCAAAGATAGCAGCGTTTATAAATTATTTCTAATATGTTCGCAGTCCAGTTATTATCCAGTTGCAATCCTTCTCTATTTTATTAAATAGGAATAAATCAGAATTCAGTGCAAAATAATTGCCGAAAAATGAACAGAATTAATTTCTTGCAAACGTCGCAAGCACGTGCTGCAGAATGTAAGATCAGCGCGCAGCTAACGAAAAGAAACGACGCTTCCTAAATAACGCCATCAGATCGGGAGGCTGTTTTCCGATAAATTATCTCTCCTGTTGTTCGCCAGAACAATTATCAAAGTGGCTCGTGTCTTGCGGAACAATTGCTCCGCATTCGTCGTTCGCATTTCGGGAAAAATTGCGGAGCGGCGACGATAAAGGGAGAAAGAAGAATACCAGCTCGGTATCGGCGATGTTAATAGCATGAATGTTCAAGTTCGCCTGGATAGTTTCCAAAGGGGGACCGCAGCCTTTTTGTTTTCGTCATAATTATGCGAATCGAGGAAAAGGCGGCAGCAATAAGCCCGGAGGAATTCCTTTTAGCCGGAGACCGAACAAACGGAATACAGAAAACTGGGACGCTTCTGCCGCGTTCAAATATTCGTTTCTCTTTTGTTTCGCGCGGTCAAGACCGCCTTCTCTCCTTTAAAATAATTTATATTCCGCGAGACGACCGACCCCCCTCCCAACCGTTCTTCAATTTAACGAACCAACAATTCTGCTGATAGTTTTTGTTTCGCGATTCCTTTTCACGCGACAGCGCCGATCAGCGACTCGTCGATTGTTTAAACGTACTGGATTCGGTATTAAGAAAAATAATATAGTTTATATTTAAGCGGTACTTTATTAATACTGGAGAAATGTTCAAACATTAAAATATCTATCTTCATATAGATTTTTTTCCTTTATGTATATTTTGTTTTATTTTATTTTATTTCATATTTACTTCATTTGATTGTATTTTCTTCAACATATACTAATACAAAATTTAGTGATTTCATTATTTCGTGAAACCGAATTATTATTGGCAAAATAAGACTCGAAATGCTTTTTTCTTTAAATTTCCTTCATTAGATATATCTCGGTATTGGATTACGGCAGCGATTTACGTATGCTAAAAAGAAATGCCATTCCGTCGTGAACGTAGAGTGTCGCCGTATCGGCGACATTCGAGTGCAAAGGGTTGAAAAAACCGTAGAGCGATGTTGAAGCTCGAAGCGAGCCTCTACTTTCGGATTTCAGAATGCCGAGAGGCGAATGTTTGTGACAGGTCTCGCGCCGACGCGTCCGATCGGAAACTCTTAGCCAGCGGTTGCAGGACAAGCGGGAAGAGGATAATGTTCGGGAAGCATTGAAAACCGATGGCTTTCTTTGGTTATCGCGGTGCTCGCAGTAGCGGATGTTTCGTTTCTCGTGCGACTGTTATTAGACCAGCCGAGGTAAAAAGCCGCTGGAGCCGCTGGAGCCGCTGGAGCCGCGCCGGTCGGTGGCCATTAATAACTTTGCTGGACGAATAACCGGACGTTGAAAGTGGTCGCGCGGCCGGAAGTGGTTTTCGCGTCCGGCCCGGTCGCTGCTCCTGTGACGCTGCGGAAAAAAGGCTCTCGCATTGTCGCGCCGCTTTAATTAATTGCTCTCGATTACCAAACTCGCCGAACCAACGTTAACGCGGCTCGCCCTTTTCTGCTCACCTTCTCTCCCTCGCCGATTTTTACTATAGTTTCAAATCAATGGGATCAGTATTCTATGAGTTTGAAATCTATCGAATCGATATTCTACAAATTTGAAATTAATTGAATCAGTGTTTTGCAAATTTGAAATCAATCGAACGGATATTCTACAAATTCAAAATGAATTTTTCAAGATGTTTAGAATATTTTGAGGCCAGGCCAGAATATATCCCGCATGTCGCGATTTTTTTGCTCCCTCAAATCGCATTTCCTAGGTTAAAAAATTGTTTATTTAAATGTAAAAACATAAAAAATTGCTTAATCCACACTTTCTGTATAGTCAAAAGGTGCTAACTTGCGTTCCACAGCAAAAATACCGACAAATTCGGTTTTCATTTTTTTTGACAATGTTGCTGCAGACCAAAAAATCTGAGAAAAATTGAGTACACTACTAGTGATAGTACCTTATCAGGGAATTAATATAAAAATAGCCCATATTTTAGTTTTCGAGAAATCTTCAATTTTCCGATATTTTTTTGGTTTTCCATTTTTGACAATCATAGTTTGCAACCGAAAAATCTGAAAAAATTCTATAACATGCGGTTTGATATTTGAAAAAAGACTTATTTTTATCAAAATTTTAGAAAGCCGTTAAAGGGAGAAAAATGCCGGAAAACCGCGAAATCTTATTTACCCTGTAACTATCCTCACAGACAAGTTACAGGGTTAAAATTTTGCACAGATGAGTTTTTGTTGGTCAGCTATCGAACGGTATATGGCTCATTGAAAAATCGCTAAGGGCAGTTTTGACCATCTTAATCGGCTAGGCCCTTTGCTTGGAAATCTCGCCGACGGATTCAACGTGACAATAATAATCTGGGAGGCAAAGATGTTACTATTATACTTCTTCTCCAAAAGCTACTGTCCACTCGTTCAGTTGTGCGAACAACTCCTTCGAATCATATTTACACACAGTATGGAAATTCTAAGACTAATTATGCAAGTACTCGGCAGGTTATTACTAATGGTGATACTAGTGCGGCAAGTACGGCAAAGGGTTAATCGAGGCGGTCGAGAAGCTACGGCGAACGCGACGCCTCGTATCATACATACATTAATGCGGCCGGTGGACGCGCGTCAATTCGCAGCATTCGAACGAATGCTCTCTCTCGCGTGACTATAAAATACGCGTTTGGCTGTCATACGGACGGCCATAAATTCGACTCGGCCGCCCCGTCAAATTGTTAGCCGTCGACCCGACGACACCCGCCTCCGCGATACATTTCATAAAATACGACAAGCTCGTTGCGTTGCGCGGTGCTCCGCCGAACCAGCGGCCAAAATTATTTTACCGTTGTTTTCAGATTTAAGATTACGTTATAGCAGCTCGCCGAATTCGCCTCGACGACAGCTACAATATTATAGAGTCAAAGATATGTAACAATGTGTAAACAATCTGGGCGGCCAGCATTTTTCGCGAAGAAAAAATTGTTCCCGCAACATTTTTATATCGCAATTTATAGATACGTTAATACTGATCAACTTTTGTTCGAAACATGTTTTTCTAACTTCAATATTTTCAAGATATTTAGCAGCATTTTTTCTGCTAATATGGCAACGTTGCCTTCTTCTAGAATGTATTTTATTTCAATTGAGAACATCGTACTACAGAAAAAAATTAATAAGAAGACGAGATGACCTTGATATAACCTTGAAAACGGCCACATTAAAAAGCTAATAGCAGTACTTGATACCCCGCTTGAAATACTAAAGAACGCGTGTCAGTCTTGTTGTTTTTAAGTCACGCGTCTACGAGATTTGTAACAATTTCAACTGAAATGGAACGCTCTATATAACGCGTTTCCATAAGCGTAAAATAATTTGGGAGGGCCTATAATTTAGGAGAACAATTTGGGAGACAAGGAGGACAGGTGGGGCTCGTGCTCCGCCCATATTTCCCGGGATAATGTTGCGTACGCGTTCGTCGGCAGGAACGTCGCAGGCCGCATCCCACTGGCCCGCAATAAAGTGTTTTCGGTTTTGGAATGCTTGCGACCGGATTCGCCTCGCAGTCCGATTATTTATTCCGAATTTGAGCGCGGCGCCGCTGGCCGCTGTAACAATTGGACCGGCCGTGTCAAAGCGACGAATCGCGCCAATTGAAATCTGGAATATGCCCGGATATTACGCCGGTCTGTCATAATTCTTTTAAGCGTATTTACGTGTACACCCTCCGTCGCGTGATCAACGATCGCCGGCCGCCGGCGATTAATCGCGTTCACCGGTGAAAACCGGCAGAATCGCCGGCAAAAATGGCCAAAAATTCGACAAAGTAATTTCGCGTGTTCTCATCCGGTAATAAACCGACAAATTCTATCGGTGATCGGCCACGTCCAATCGAACTCGAAAACATTCTGCAGCGGGTTTTGACGCTGCACCGTTTGACCCCTTGCACTGTAACAACGTGTCAAACTTGACGCGGAAATTTTGTACAAAAGTTACTAATAAATAGGAATTTTATAGATTTGCTCGTAAAAAGTGCTGTGCCAATTGAATTACATCGTAATTTATAGAAAGTCTGATTTTTTACTCTTTATTTGGAAAACTAAATTAACTGTTCATCGTCCTATATTTCATTTACAGAAAAAAATGACCGAAACATTGAATATTGAATATTGAATATTGAATATAGAACATCGAACGTAAAACTTTTTCGTTGAATGTCACTGAATTTTTCAAACCGCACCACCGTGCTCCGTACGTCGGACGACACACCTGTGCGTCGATTGATATTGGAATTCGCGACTCTGTAGAACGGATCTTGCATATTTTGATCCATAGAATCTGCTTTACATCGTCTGCACCGCGATTTACGGGCTCAACATGCACATGTAATATGTATAGAGGCAGAACAGCGTGTAGATGTTTTGTTCGCGCTCGAATATGCGCCGTCAAAAAAGAACGTTTGGTTCGGAGCGAACGCTGACCCGCGTCAAATGCAACTCGATAGGCGTTTCAATGGCGAGGGGAGGGTAACATCAAACAGAATCGAATTGTTCGAACAATCGGTGTCGACAGAGGTTGTTACGACGCGTCGTCGCCGGGGGAACGCGAATGAAAAGGAGAAAGAGGCGCAGAAGTCGGAGCCGCGAAGCGCGTTCTGGTTTCATTGCACGTGGGAAGGATTAATCTCTCCATGGTCAGTGACATTGATCAACGATAGGGCATTCTTTAAAAGTCAAAGCTTTCAGGGCCTGTTGCCAGACAGAGCTATTTACGGTTATGGTAACTCCTGGTTAAAAGGGTTCATAAAACGATGGATACTTTTCAGTGAAATACGCGACGTCGCGTCGCCTGCCGTGCAAATTAGATTCGTTCGCGCTACGATCGTTCGTCAACTGTAAATCCGGGGATTCGGCCCTCGGAGATTATACAATGTATAGGGCGCTAGCATTTTTAAACTTACCCCTCCATTACTCCATTAGGGAGGGATAAGCGATTTTAACGATTTAATCAAATATTTTTCAACGATCGCAAATTGAGGAAGTGTAGACATTCAATCGATTTAACAACATGGAAAAGAATCGAATTGTCTTCCACATTCGAAAATTCCATCGCTCGTTGACTGAAAATTTCGAAAATGTTACAACAATAACCTTGCTGTTATCGCAAAGTTAAGCAAGCAACGTGCTAGGGAAATCAGATCCCGGTCTTGCATCGCGATTGATTTTCCATGGAAAAATACATGGGAAAACACGGGAGGACCGATTTGCCTCGCAGTTAGTTGTTCCGGAAGGTCGTGCCGCCATTACACGGTTATTCTCCCTCAATTAGTTCAACCTACGAAATCCGTGGAACATGGCCGCCGGCTAAGCGTAATGTGATTCGAAAGCGGAGCAATTCGATGAACTCTGACAGCTAATTTTCGGTATGTCGACGTAACAGCTACAAAGGATAATTCTTATGAAAATGTTCCCCTATGGCGGAGTTCCATTTTTAAAACCGAGGCTTTAACTGCATTGAACGGATACCAAAAATATTCGATAAAACCATAGTGCCTATCGTTTATTACTGCACAAACACGGCTCTGAGTTTCAGCTGGTAACTTTCGTTGAAATAAGTACAGAATTAACGATACATTATTACATACATTTCTAAAATAATGGAACAATAAAGAAATGCTTGAATTTATTTCTTTTATATTTTTACCTTTGCTCAATTTGACATTATATTGGAAATTTACGTTTCACCAAAGATATTGTTAACTTTATGTTATTATATTGTTTATTATATTATCGATGTATTATTATATAGAAAAATATGTTTCCATATTGTAGTAATAATAATTTAATAATTACTTTAATAATTTTAACCAATCAGTGGACCACTGACCACTAGTCAATTGACCACTGACCACTGGTCAAATGCAACTGCAAATGCACCCAGTGCATTCAGCTTAATAATTATTTAATATGGAAATCATTTTTTATTAATATTTATATTTTATTACGTCGATAAAATTGCTAATCTTTTCCAACTTGTAATTCGTCAAAATATTTTTACGAAATCGTCCAAAGTCATTCACTTTCGCGATAAGGAGAATTATTCGCGTAATTTTCAACAAGCGGAAAATTGGATTATTTTATAATTATTTTCAAAGGAGTTGCTAGCCAAAGGAATTTTCGTTCTCTGCAAAAATAACCTCCGCGCAATTTCACCGAGGAAAATAATGAATGCCTCGAGATCCCACCATTAAAAAAAGAACAATAACTTCGCTTCGTTCCGATAAAGTTTGTAACGCTTCTGCTGCTCCGCAAAAGGTAACAAAGGTTAAAGTTATCGTCAAGCGTTTGCAATTTAACGGGAACTGCTTTCAGCGATTTTTACGTTCGACTTACCGAACACGCGAATATAATTATACACGGTGACTTCGTTTCACCGACACAGCTAGGTACGCGTATGCGAGCACGCGATGCTCGAATCGTTCCGTAAAGTTCTGAATAATTTCGTTTATGCGAAAGGATATTGCAAGCGCCGACGAAAATCGTGTTCTATCGAATAAAAAATCGATTTATTGCAATCTTTACTCCACTTGCAAAATTCGTGGAAATTATTGCAATAATTCGGTATGGAAATATTTGTAATATCCTTACAATATTATATTATTACATCATATTATTTTATACTATACTGATCATTTATTTTAGGAATCATGTTCCCCCGGGATCAGAAATCTTTCCCGGGGGTAGATTATATTGCAATTTTTGAAATGTCTAGAGAAGAAGAAATTCATACAAAGTAATCGATGTTTGAGATCGGAGGAATGTTTTGAATTTAATTGAATTTAAGAGAGGGGGTAAGCTAATGCGGTCGAGATTCGAAGAAGAAAATACCTATGAAAATTCCGTGGATAGAACATTTCGAAAAGTTCGATATTAAAACAACCCGTTTCGTTAAAAGAGTAAAAGTTTCAAGTTGGTCGAGCATCTGGGGAATTTTCCATAAATGAAATACTGTTCGGAAGATCGAAGTCGCATAGACGGGGCATGCGTTCTCGCAGAAATTTGTATCGCGGCCGTACGAGAGAATGGGAAAGGTAGCGAAATCGATTTTTATTCGGTTCGTCATATATCAAAGGTGGCGGTCGCCTGCTTTTGATACTGCAGATTCTATTTCATTCCGAGGTAAAGCGAAGTACAAGGGTTATTTACTTGGAAAGAGGAAAGAGAACGGATGGAAATGGTAAAATATGTGGGAGGATATGAGAACCCCCACTGTACCGTGCGGCAACCTATCCTGACAAAATTATATAACCCAATGAAAAACATCTGCTACCATCTTCGGCTTATTACTTTTCCATCCGCCAATAGCGGAAAGGCCAACGATATTATACATACATACATGTATATACATGTATTGCATATTCTAACGTGTTATATTTCGAATATTAATATCATAATACTTGTTAAGTATTTACGTAAACAATACTTATTAAGTATTAATAGGAACAATACTTGGCGACTGCATTATGTAATTTAATTTACTTTACTACGGTATAGGGAACAATGACTATTAATGTCTACTAAAGAAAATGTCTATTAAAAAACAGGGAATATATTCGAGCAATTACTTCCTAAAATTGTCGAACGAGCGACATTTTCGCTGGTATCGAAGAAAGCTCGACCGAAAGGTCACCAGGTTCCTCGATTCGGGCCACTGTGCACGGTGGTGGTTCCAGCCACGTTAGGTTATTCCAGGTTTTATCCAAAAACAGCAATCTGCCGGCGGCATCTAAATCGATCGACCTCTCTCCATTGTGGCGAAGCCTTTTTCGTGAACCTGTTACTACACAACCGAGAAAGAAGTCCCTAAAATTGAAGCACGTTGAGCTTCGTTCGATGAACATCCAATATGCTCGCCAGCATCATAAATCTCGATCGACGTATGCACTCTCATCGGCACGCAACGGCTTCGTAAGCTGGGTCCACGACGTTTTATCAGCAAGACTGGGGGAGAGGGGGGCCCCCCTAATTCAGCTCAATTCTGATATTCGACTGTTCGAGCTCGATCGACGCTCCCAGGACATTGTCTATTCTTTTATTTCGTTTATTTTTGAATATGAGTACTTAATGCTTTGCACTCGAACGGTGACTTTATAATCGTGTACAAAAATTATTATTTATTATGTCGAGAGCCGAATGACCGGTCGATAAAGCGTTAATACGACCGCAAAGTTTGCCAAGATTTCGAAAAACCGACGATCCCTAGCATGCGGAGCATTTTCTGTCCGAAATGTATTCCCACGGCCCGTGACAGTTTTCTCGATCGAGTCCCAGGGAGCCAACAAAGACGGGACGGTGAGTTGCGAGCGAAGAGAACGCCAGGGTTAAGTAATTTTCGAACGGAGCCGAAAGCGGCGAAGAGAATATTCCGTCGCGAGCCGGGTGGCTTCAAAAGTCGAGCGTCCTTTGCGCTTCCGCAGTCATGGTGCGTCACCTGCATTGCCGTAGACCGTAGACCGTAGACTGAGCCGGGATTTTACGACGTCCCGACAGGTTCCCGGAGGAAGATTGCCGCGACGGCGACGGCGACGGCTACGTCGACGGCGATGAAGAAACCTTCGGCTCGTAAATACGCAAGATATGCCGTAAAGTTTAACGATTCAAGTTCCGTGACGGGTCCGGGCGATTCCTCTTCGCTCGGCTCGATTCCGCTTCGCTCCGCTCGAATCCGCTCGAATCCGCTCGGTGACGGCTCGGCGGCGGCTCGCGCCGAAAACGGGGAGCACCAGGTGTCGAAAGTGTCATAAACCCTCGGCTGGAATGGCGGTGATCACGGCTACGAGTCGATAAATTTCGTCCGTGAACTGATAGGACGCCGCGTGACTAATAATCGCTTTCAACTCACTAAATTCGCCGGAGTTCGCTAACGCAGCCTTCGGACCAATTTTCCGATCGTTCGAACTTCCAGTTGGCCCCGCCGAATATACCAACTCGGTCGGTCGTTCGAAATTTCCCCGGAACTTGTACTTTCGAAAAAGCCGAGCGAGTCAATTACTGTGTCACCCCCTGGTTATTCCGTAACCATACACGATTAACAAGGAAAGCGAAATTTATTGATTCTTTCTTAAGGCTTAGATCTATTTAGCACAACAATGTTATGTTTTAATTTTATGTAAAAACAAAAAAAAAGTAAAAAAAATAAATAACCAGCGTCTTGTTCGTCATTGTGTCTCTATAACAGAAGGTTTATTTCGTCGATAGATAAAGTAATTATTATAATTATTATTATTATCAAAATCGGTTATTTTTTAATCATCCGCTGTCGCATTATATAAAAATGACCAGCATTTGTTTGTTCGAGAAACTGATAATATCGCGAAAAGGATGACACGAACAATTCATTCAACGTACCTGCAGGTAAGATATCGAGTTCTAATAAAGGAAACTATGTTCTAGAATGCTCAAACGATATCCTAAAATCGTTGTATCTCGATAGTATTGATAGTTCGCGAGTGGCAGTTGTTTGAAAAGTGAACTGGGTCCGAGTGATCCGGTATGACGTATCGACTACGCGTTTCGCATAGAAAGCGTCACATTGGACGGTTGGGGTGAAATTGAAAGTCGGTTATATACTTCATTTTCGAGTTTAAAATTCAAATGCAATCAAATGCGATAAAAATATACTCAAATGTATTAAGGAGATCGAAATCCTTAAGCTGATCTAACGAAAAATATCATCGAGGCTAATAACCAAGCAGTTAATGCTACGTTAAACGCTATGTATTTTCAAAGAAATTAACAGAAAATGCAGCATACATACTAGCCTATATCAGTTGCGAAATATCGTTTCTATTTCGGTGAATTACTAGATTTAAAAACCGGTTTTTAACTCGCAAAAAACCATCTCGATGGACAAAAGTTCTCGAAAAGTTTACGAAGCGAAACATAAAGCGAAATGTGAAGCGCAATATGAAGCTTGCAGTACAAGTTATATTAATTCAAGTTGAAAGTTCGGTTCCACCGAGCTTGTAATATTTACATACGCGTGCACGCAATATTAGATTCTAGGAACCGGTTGTCAGCGGTATAGCACAGGTCTCGCGTCCGCAGGAAAGCGCGTTGCAATTTATTTAATGGTGTTTTAACAGTATTTCTTAACACCGGTAGAAAGCAGATGCATGAATATTTACCGTATGCCGGTTTAATTCCGAAAGGAATACGCGCGCTTTTCCTCAACTTCCATGGACCCGTGAATATGCGCAAAGTTTAAAAAGTCCTCGCCGCCCACGTGGAATTGCTAACATTCTGGAAATTCACGACGCGATTTAACATAATGCGCGACTTACCCGACGTCTTTTATGCCTACACTGCTTCCGTACGATTTACGTCGAACTCCATTTTCATGTAGATTAATATAATAGAACATTGTGGAAAATCGATGCAATTTATTTGCAGATTCCGTTGTGTTTCGTCGCACGCTGCATCGCATGTTTCGTCGTAAATTGCATTTTATCGAGTCTGTATTTAAACGATAGAAATTAAGAAACACACGCTATAGATATTATAAACAATATACGATAAAAGAAACGATGAAGAATTAGTTGTTAATAAAGAAAGATTAGCTAAAACTGATTTATATACTTATGGGTACGATTTAAGTATAGAATTTATTCAATAAACATTTCTTAAAAATTTCATTAAACTCGTATAAATTTCCTGAAAATTTCATAAAAGTCCTAAAAATTCCCAAAACTTGTGTAAAAATTTCTTGACAATTTTATGAATATTGCTTAAAAATTGCCCAAAAATATCCTAATAATTTCATAACAATGGTACTCTGCACCGATTTCATTCACCACGCTGACCGAAAAATGCATAATTGATTTGATGAAAAATTGTCTCGAGAAACAGTTCGGTGAGAGATTCCGCTGCATTTTCGACGAGATCTGCAGGCAGCGAATCGCATCGACAAACCAGTGACCCGCGATGTAATTTTCCCGAGCAGCAAAGGATCTGCGGACGAGTAGGCGGAAATTAGGAAGTGCGGTGCTGATAGATTGAAGTGTTTCACCCCGACGCGGGAAGAAATCACTCCTTGTACCCGAGTGGTCTTGCACGCGGGGCCGCGGGCCGCGGGCCGCGGGCATTCGAGGCATGCGAGGCGCGATCGATTATCGCGCCACCGGCCAATTAATTACCGTGGGAATTAATAGTATCGGACCTGGGTTATTGCAGAAATATTTTTAACCTTATCAGGATTTATGTGCAATTAGTGTCGCCGATATTCTTGACGGAATTATTAGCTTCTCGGCTATTCGATTAGGACGTTACGATCGATAGAGGGAAATCCGTCGTCCTGTTTAATCGACTAATAAATTAAACTATACTCGCATTGTTTTGATGAATAAAGTGGAACTAATTCTATTCGTTTAATTTCATCGAATTTCTGCGGATGTAAAAATTGTATTATTGTAATGTTGACTGCAAATTATTTTTCTTGCTGATATAATTAGATATAATTAGGTATAAAGATATAATATACAAAAAATATCTAATTATATAACCATCTTTATATAGAGAGATATAGTAGAGATATAATTAAATATTTTTTGACAACTAGAAATATCAGCACACATGAGTCACATGAAATGCCTTAATGGAAGCAATGAATTAATTAACTACAATGATATCTGAATAAATGACTACATTATGGTTGGAACATTAAATTACTCATTAATTGAGACAATAATTAGTTTCTCTCTATTTTTCATTCTCCTTATGAAAACAATAGGTACGATCGAAACTGAGGCAGCACGAAATAAAGAATTTTTAATTGTGTTTCAAACAATTAATTGAACTTTAACAAATTGAGATTTATTTTTTACTTTAGATTTTAATTCGGATGCTTTTGCAACAATTCCAACAATAACAAATATTTAACCATTTTTTAATTGCAGCAATTGTAAATATTTCAAGCGGATTTAACGTTAGCGGATAAAGAATCGTATTTGCTCTGACAAAAATCGAAAATATTTCTCTTTTTGAAAATACAGAAAAAAGCGCAAATTCGCGCGATCAAGGTGCAGAAACGAGTTCGCAGGAATCACCGAGCGTGCCTGAAATTTTGCAACGTGTACGGTTGGTACGGTGCTCGCGACAAATTTGCACGGTGTTGCTATCTAATGCCCGCGTCACTGAGAGAATTACGGCATTTGCATGCAGTAATCTTCGAAAATGTGCTCGCTGTAGTTAAAATATTTACTCCGCGCTAAGAGCTTTCCCAGTGGATCGTTTCTCCGACGCGACGACGTGTCATGCGAATTGAAGCTTCCGCACCGCATCCTACATCTATGCGGACGTGTCGTTATACCTCTCCACCGTTTAATCCTTTGCACCATGATTTGTTTCATAGATCTCTTCGTTTGCACTTCTTCGTTCTTAATCGTTTCTTTAATGAAACGACGCAACTTTTGTTTCTAATTATATAATTCGCTATCGTTGACATCACTGGTATTTAATATTAGATCTCTTATATCTAATATTATATTTAATATATTATAAATATATTACACACATAATATATAATAGATTAGATATAACACTAGATATAATATTATAATTCCACGATTGTTCGAACGTTCCTGATTCAAAATTATTTACATTATATCTAATATTCCAAAGATCGTGGAATTATTACATCCAATGTTATATCTAATATTAGATTATAATATTATATCTAATATTATAATCTGAAGAAGCGTCCTCAATTTTGGATGAGGAACGTCCGAAGAATCGCGGAAGCTGAGCGGTCATTCACAGGTGACTCGAAACATTTTTTACTCGTGTCTCGGGCGACTCGCAGACTCCGTAGCTATTTAAAATTCTACTTAGCAGTGTCGGCGCGGCACCGTAGGATTGTTCTGCTCCAGCTGGGAGATATTAACGCAGACGGAACGGAGAAAAGTAGTCCATTGTTGCAGAAACTTGCCATGAATCGTCGCGATGACAATTTATTATCCAACCGTCCGATAATCCGCGAAACGTTGGTTAATCGGGGCTCCGTACGTACGGCTGAGAATTCATTTTAGAATTTCAGCCGACACATAAACCGGACGCAGGATGATGCTTATCGCGCCGTGAATTTCGCTCGCACGGTTTTTAGCCGCGACCGGACGACCTGGACGATACCGGTCGCCGCTTCGCACAGTATCTTCGTCGTTCATACGACGGACAAAAATCCTAACTTCTGGCCTAATCAATTTTCGAGCAAATCGGCTTAATGATCTGTCAAAGAGAACGCGAAGATGCATCGAGTTGCATACAAGAATTATACGATTTCAAAACAAAAAATTCTTTCACGATCTCTTTACAGTTATTTAAACCAAGCTGTATAAAAAATATTCTTTCTTTGCTAGAACACGGAGACTGTTGCGGTTCAAAGATTATCCTCTGTCAAATACAATACATTTTATTTTATTGCCTTTTAAAATCTCCATTTTAAGACAGCATCTTCGGATTTTAATTTCGTTGCACCAGCACACGTATAAACATTTAAATATGAAACGTTAACTGTGACATGTTTGTCGCATCGAAAATTGTCAAGTTTGTCGAACCGCACAGGCTTCGTAAAAATTGTTTCAGAGATGCCATTTGCAGTGAAGCGGTGCTACCCCCTCCCCTTTAATTTAAAAACAGAAAAACCCGATTTTTTCCCGCAAAGTTACAGCACTTGATAGAATCCCTAGAATGCACGACGAGCACAGAAATTAAATATCGGTGAGAATTTCGAGCAAGTTAATTTGACAAATTGCAACATATTGAATTAAAATGCAGAACATAGCGATTGGACAGCAATGGAGCACAGTCATTGGACGGTCCCGAAGATTAAGATACATATTTCCCTGGAAGGAGCAACGTCGGAAAAAGGAGCGGAACGTGCAGGATCCTTTTATCAGAATCGATTCTCGATAAACCAGGGGAACATCGCTACCGATAGGATATGCTAGTAAAATAATGGCGAGGGGGAACAAGCGCTCGTTCGAGAGAAGGCCGCAATAAGATAAAACAAGACATTCCTCGCAGCAGATATAGGCGAGTACAGGATAATTGTTATCTCGATGGAAATAGCTCGCGTGTACGTTCGTTTTTAGTGGGGCAATTTCGCGAGCCGCGCCGCCGCCATATTCCCCTGATGACCTTTACTTTTACAAATGCTCGCCTGAATTACAGCCGTGCCCCCGCCGCCGTACCAACAACCATTTCTTCCTTCCTAAACAGTGACTTAATATTTCCCGCGAAAAGCACGCGTCACGACGACAAACCCATTGTTCGAATTTAGACTGCTACATTATGCAAACACGATACGTACAGTGACTCCCACAAGTGTCCAGACACTGGTATGACTTTGACTTCTATGCCATATATTTAAATAAATGTGCATCGAAAGGAAAAAATCCTTTACGGTATATTAAAGTGGAGTATACAAATGTCAAAATACAACAAACCTTCGATTTAGTGTAAAACGTTAGCTGCATAATTGGAAAAGTGTAAAAACACATCGAATTTTCACAGCATAGAAGTATTCGAACGATTAACGTATGTTTAATGTATATTTATTTAAATATTAATTTAACTGTCACTGTCACTGTACATGTTTTCCAGAAAAAGATATTTTACGACAAGTTCAGTACCGGAGAATTAATTTCCGTAATAATTTTGTTTCATTGTTATATATACAATAATTAATAAGTCCATATAATGTATGAATGTTTAAAGTATCGATTGGCCAGAATGAAGAGTCGAGTGAACACAGCTCGTAACGCGTAAAACGATACGAAATAAATGTATTAATTTCATCAGCTGTAAATGTATTATTTTCATCCGATCGAGAGGTAACTCCGCAAGTATTGAATTATACATTTTAGTAATTTATCGTACCGTCAACTGCAAATGCACAACAAAATGGAAGCTGCTTCCGCGTGTAACAAACACAGTGGCTTCAAGTCCACGGGTCCATTTATCTGGTTTCCATCGTGATTACCCTGTTCCAGCATCGGAAATACTTTCCGTAAAGTACAGTGTTGCCCACGCAACTTGTGCACCTCCTGTCCCTTGCAACATATGTATTGGGCAACAAATTGTTCGATACGAAAGTTGCGCGATTTAAAGGAATGTAGTATGTAGCGCATTAATTTCTTTTATAGATGGAGCCGTTCCGGAGATTTATAGGTTAACTTTTCTTTTTAAATGGAATACTGTATTTTTTACATGAAGAAGACAAGACGAGTTATTAACGAAAAACAGTGACCAATGAGAGACGAGACTCCCTGGCTCGGCCGCCTCGCGCCAGCCGAGCTCGTCTCTCATTGGTCGCAGTTTCTTGTTAATAACTCGTAAACGAAGCCGCGGATTGAATTCGCGCCAAGGAAAAAGTTGCTTCGAATCACCTCGGGAACCTCGCATTTCCCGGAAGTAACATAATTTTGGGATACTCTGTTCATAGGTCTTTCGTAGCGAAAGGGTTACGAAATGACATTTAAACGGCTAAAGTTGCGTTCAGTAGCGAAAACTCCCGAAGGCTGGCAACGGGGCGCGGTGATTGGCTCGTATACCTTGCTACCTGCCCCCACTCTATCAATCTAGAATCTCGCATCGAAACTTGGCAACCTAGGTCGCGACACTGCGACGCGTAAAGCGCAACACGGCCGACGCTTATACACTTACGATGCGACGACGACAGAACCGATCGGAAGCTCGAGATCCCGAGGGAAATAGCCTTTTGATCCTGTCGGGAACAGCGGCCTGCTCGAGTGCCTGTTTAAGATCTGACATTGTGTCAACCCATCTAGATTGTTTCCGTCTTTGAGCACTCGAATCGTTTCTCTCTCTCTCTTTCTCTCTTCCCTCCCCTCTCTCTTTCGCCCCGTTCGCACAAAGAAGCCTTCCTTCCCGATACGTTTGTAAACATAAATACTTGAAAGCTCGATGCTCCGAGGGGCAGAATGCTTTCGCCGGGAAATCCGCTTCGGGATTGAATCCCCAGCAGATGGAGATGCCCGTTGTAAAACGCGCATTGTTCCTGTCGGCGTCTCGAATTTTTGGTATCGGATTCACGGCGAAGTTTTTAACTCTTTCGAGCCAGCGATCAAGAACTTCATTTGGAAGGTTCTGTCAATGGCATCCCCAAGGGGAAAGTGCTGCGTGCTTTGACATCGGATTTTCGGAGAAGTTCGCGACTGTCTCGGTCGGTGAACTTTGTTGAGAAGATTGTGCCGATGCGATTGAATTAGCGGATCGCCGGAAAGCGCCGCGTGCTTCGTAATTGACGGTTGCCATACGCGGCTGCAATTTGCTGCGCTTTTTTCGTCGGGTCCGCTTAGCTGTATTTTATATACATATATAAAAGCACAAGTTTACGCTGAATAGAACAGGAATAGCGATTATCGACAGCAACCAACTTTCAACTCCGAGAATTCTCTCCACTTTAGAAGAATGCTAATATATTACTTTCGTCGGACTAACCGTATTAGAGGAAGAAGGAAATTCCTAAATAGCTCCTGTTATTTGTGCTGGATGCATATCATAATATTATAATATAATATAATTATTATGATAAAGAAATTAATATTATCACATGTATATTATAATATTTCGTCCCAAGTGATACATATGCATATTGATTAAATAACTAATAAATGTATCCTTATTAGACCCGTGATTTTCACAAGTCGCGCAAGAATAGTGCAATGATTTATTTATAAAGAACAATGTTCAAAGAGAGCGGGTCGCCTTCAGCGCGGCAATTTTCTCGAACAGTTTTCAATTTATTTCGAACATTACGTCCCCGAGGCGAGCTGTAACTAGACCAAGCGATAGGTCGGGGCTTTCTTCTTCGAAACACGCGCAAAAAAATACTTGGAACGCAGATTGCGTTTTTTGATTGACAATATAATACAGCCGGCAAATTGAACAATGTCGGAGAAAATTGCCGCGTTAAAAACGCCTCGTTCATTTTTAGACGTTGCTCGAACGTGTTTAAGTGTCTGCAACGTTACGGAAAGTATCTGATCAGCCTTTATTGATTCCGTAAAATTGTCAAAATGCAGCTTAAAATAATATAGTAAAGTAAATACGGTAAGTAGACCGCGGATCTTTATGAAATAAAATAAAATATTGTAAAATGAAGTAAACTAAAATAAAATAGCATAGAATAAAATAGAATAAAGTACAATAAATTAAACTGTATATGTATTTGGTTTTCTATCTCTGTAATTTCAATCGAATAAAATAGCTCAATTTTCTGCCGAGATTGTTATCGCGGCGGTGAAGGCATCGATGCAATTTAATCGGCGTATGACATGAAATTTTTCACACGAAACGCGAACAGTTCGAAGCCTGGCAAACGATGCGTCCCGCTAGCCGCATTTAACTATAAGACCGGACGCTGCGAAACGATTGCATCGATCTGAATTAACATCGAATGCACGCCACTCGGCCGCAACGGAATTAATTACCCGAATATACATATACATATGCATGCGGATATATACATATATTTAACAAATCGCTTCGAAACTCGGTCCGGCCGCTCGTTGGTGGCTTGCAAATGATTTTATAACGAGCGCACGGAGCCGCGCTATTTACAGGTGGAACAATGCTGGCCACAAGGAGCCGCTACTGTTTCATTGAAACGCTTAAGGAACGGAACGTCTCTCCGCGAAGCAGCGTTCCCTTTCAAAAATTCGACCATTCTCCGCGATATATATATGATGCCCTAAAGTTGTTTTAAATGACCTCGGGATTGCCGCAGTTCTCGGACGAAACAATATGTTGGGACACCCTGTATACGGGGAACGAAGGACCCACCGTCGAATCTTTTCCGTCCGTGCCGCGCCTTCTTCGACTTCACCGCTCCGCTAATGCGCGGGATAAAAATGATCCCACGGCTTCCCGAGGATTTGACAGGAGTTATGGCCCCGTTAAAGGGATCAACGTAATGAAAGCACCCGGGTGGTACTCGGTTTCGGATCGAGAAACTTTCCGCGCTGCCGATTCGAACTGTCTTAACTAACCGGCAAGGCAAGTATTATAGATCGCCGCCTTTTGGAAACGCTGGCATCCGGTTTATCAGAGATGTTTTGTGCAGGCGGTATTGTTAGTAACTTTCCCCTTGCGGTGCAATTGGACGAAATGAAATAATGATCGACACCTTTCCGTGGAATTTCTTACGTAGCCATGTTGATTAGTACTTCTTCCATTTTAATGATTTTGACGATGGAACGAGACTATTTTTATTCGAAATAGTTTTTCAAATGTAATAACCTTTTATAAGAGCAGTAAATGTTGGGGAGAGCACGGCGGATTTGCATTCGGTCGCGTTTGACTCTGTCCCTGTCGAGAAGCGGGTTGACGGAAGAACCAGTCGACCAGCTAGATGCTCGCCTGAAACTTTGTCTCTCTGCAAATAAAACTCTTGGTTAAATACGCGTTTGAGCATTGCGACCGATTGGGATTACTCAAACAGGGACCGCCGATGCTAATCTCGATCCGTGCCAAATACGCCGAAGTGATCACAGAGTTTCCAGTGTCAGGCGAGCTCGTCGCGGCGGACCAGCATCGTACAGAATCGTCGCCAACCGTACGCGGATTAGTATAAAATTAACAGTTTCAGGATTCCGACTTCGAATTCAAGGAATATTTAAGTACGCAGAACATTTTTTACAGAAGTCTGTCCATTCTGTATTTTCATGTTGTCGAAATTGTGAAGGCACTATCTTAAGAAACTAAATATATTTGGGCTTGTTATTGTTATAAATCGGTTAAAATAATAATAGAAATAATCATAAGTAAAAAATTAAAATAAGTAAACAAATAAGAATGGGTGAAAAAATAATGATTTAATAATAAAGCATTATTAACCTCCACGTTCACGCGACATTTTTTTCTTATTTTCCGTAGATAGAATACGCTGACTCCGCTTGGCCAAAAAAAACCTAGCATATCCTGTACATACAGTGTCATCGTAGCGCTTCGACAGTATTTTGTGACACCGAAAAAGACAACGAGACGGTGAGCCGGTTTATATTTCGGGGCGTACAGACGGACCGCGAGGAATGTTTATTGTCGGGTGCGTGCTTTCATTCATGTTTTTCGCCGGGATATTCGATCGGGAGGGGTAACGTGCACACGCATAACGACGGCTGACGTTGCGGCGGAACCGACGAAATGTACGTCATACATATGTAATGCGGCGAGACGTGCAGGACATGCGAACGATCGGATGCGACGCGATGGGTGCGCGTCTTCTCCGCGCGCCCTTAACGCCCACCGAGCCGCCGACAGATCGTTATGTCCACCCTCGGTTTTTCGAGCGCGGCGCCCAAACGGCTTGCACGGCTGACTGCTTTTCGAGAATCGATCGCGGAGCGACGGAGACACGGGGCGACAATTAATTTTTCGGACTGCACCATGTCAACACTTTCGCGTTCGGTGACACCAACGTGTTGCCATTGGCAAGGTTATGTCGGACCAAGAAAAACAGAGTTCTACGAATGATTTCTACAATTCGCAATGCCGAAATTGTTGATACTATAAATTATATTTATATCATATTATAAGGTACTATAAATTATAAATAAACTGGAATATATTTTAATGGTTTTCAATAATCAATAATCTCGATAAATCACATTTATTTACACGTATCATTTCATAAAGTTAATAATAATAATAATAAGCTAAGTTTATTAAGAATAAGAGTTACACTCTGCGTTAAACTGCCATGTCTGTCTGTCACTCGGGTATAAAATGAAAGTTGCGTATGCGTCCACGGTCTGTTTCATTAAATTTGTTATTAACGCGCAACAGCGTAATTTATGCTAAATTACATTCCACGCTTTCGAAGCTTCCTAACTTTTCGAAGACGCGCTGAAACTTGCAGTCTCAGTACCATCCCAACTGCTACTAAATTAAATCCAGAAATATAGTGTTGGAAACAATCTTTAATGAATAATAAACGTTTATTAGAGAGTGAAGTGGAACGGGCTGACGCATGGAAATTGATAGAGAGAGAAGGGGGGGAGAACAAAATATTGGAGAAAATAAATTCTGCTCTTGATAATTAAATAAAAAAGCTATATAATTGTTTCTTCCAAAAATATGTAATCATTTTGACAGCGAAATAATTAGGTACTCTTTAGGTAATTTTTGTTTCCCGATTATATTCATTTACTTTTATTCCCAAATTTTGATGACAAAAGTTTGCTTCAATTCGGAAGAACTGATTGACAGTCAAATTTAATAAATTATGTATTTATGTTATGGTGCAAGGGGTGAAGAAGAAACGTCTTGGTCGCGGAGGTTAAATAGCACCGTGAGCAAAGGACCAAATAAAGGACAAATAAATGAGAAAGAGAAAATTGATTTTGTTTACGACGACTTGGTCCGCATTCTCAACTCGCGATGGAACAACTGTCACAGTTCCCATCACCTTTTCCGTTTGCCGTCGTTACCGAGTCATCGAACTTTTCCAAGCCGTAAAGTTACGTTTAATGGAATCCGAGAAGACGATCTCGCATGGTTGCGTCGCACGCTACCGTATGAATAATGCCGAAAAGTTCGAAACAATAGGTCCGGTTAGGTCGAAAACCGGCGAGCATGGTCGCCCGGCGCATTATTAAGTTCCCGATTTGATGCGCGAATGAAAACTTGCCCCGGGAACTTTGAATCTGAAGAAGGGAAGTTTAATGGCTCGCGGAAATTGTTGACGCGAATAAAAGTTATGCCCTTCCATTATTCTAATACATTACGGGGCTCTCCTGCTCGTCCTTTTGGCAACGTTTCATTACTAGAACTCGGTAAAACTATGCTCGACCACTCGAGCTTCTTATTCCCCGGCGCTGGAACGGCGCTTCTCAAACACGAGGATGGATAAGTTCTTGAATAAATATTGCTTCGCGAAGTCGGCGATAAAACTTTCTGTTTGACCAGGAAAAATTGTAATCGAATAATGCGCCGGAAAATTTCATTTCTCGGCCGGGAAAATTCCGAGCTGCGTACTTGTGGATTTAACGTGTTTATAGATACACGCGGATGTGGAACACGAACTGAAATTCTAATAACTGGATATTGAGCATGTTGGCAGAAAATCAGTAGACGGATTTTAACGGAATTTAACGATTTCGTTATATTGTTTGACTCGTTGAAATTATTCCGGTTGGGAATAGATATGGTTGTGCGGGACGCATTTCTTGGAACTGATGCTCGACATTTTTATTTTTCATAAAGACCCGTTATCTTATGCTACCTGTGTTTTCAGCATTTATCATACCGTATTATATTCTAATGATGTAGCATTATATCTCATCCCTAATATGCAATGTTATATTTCATCCTTAATATACGGTATCATAATATAGAGTATATACAGTATCGTACAATTCATCATTAATGCACAGTATATCTTTCACCGTAGCAACACAATCTGAAATAAAATAATAACAACGAGACAGTTTTTTCCTTAAAGTAGCTAGTACGATCCATGAAAAACCGTGAACTTGCAAAGGATTCTAGCAAAAGAGTCTAGCGAGCGGCCGCGGATAATTCCCGAAATATCGGAGAAGGTACGAATTATTTGCAATTCTGTGATAGGCCACGGCGACGTGGAAACAAGACATAATGATGGCAAGGGAAATTTATTCCGCGCTGTTGCACATCCTGGGAAGAGATGCGCGGAGACACGTCAGCTGCAGCTCGCGGAGGATCCCGGGGGTAAGTCGAACCTTACAACGTAACTCGTTACACGTTAGCCTTTAATATAAATGCAGCCGGGGTGGGTCTCCTCTTTTCTAAAGGACTCGGTCTATCCGAGCCATCGATTGTGGAATTATATGGAATGAAGAGTTCGCGGGGAATGAGAGGCTCCCCGTAGCCGGAGATAATACAGTTTCAGCTTCTTGTAACTTTCCTGAACGTTTATCTAGCAAAACCACGCCCGGCGTAGGAGGAGGAGGAGGAGGAGGATTTGCGGAGGAAAAAAGAAATATGAACCAAACCCAATCTAACTTCTTTACTCGATTAAACGGATAAATCGGTTCTCATGAAACGTCGGCCCGGCCGCCGCCGCCGCCACCGCTGCCTCTTCTTCTCTTCCACCGTTCCGTCTATGTATAGTACAACATCCAGCGATATTTGCATAGTTATCAAATCCCTCGGAGGGGCCGATTCGGATCGCTCGACGCGAAACGATGCTCATCTTATCTGTTTAAGACGGCCGTGCTTCGGCGAAAGTGCTACTTCCAATTTCGTTCGGACGCTACTTAAATCAATATCAGCCCATGCAAATGGAATTGAAAACCCGTCGTCCTCGTCCCCGTCGCGACGCTTCCGTCGTTGATGAATTTGTCGAGAACGTAAGAAACCGTCGAGAGAACGTTCTTACAGGATCGGTCTGGAAATTCAGACGATCAGAAATCGGGGACGGAAATTGGCGTCGAGAAGATCGCAATTGAAATGGGAAAACTTGGATTCTCCTGGTAATTAACAGGGAACTGGCACTCTGTCCGACGATTTTATCACGTTTCGATGGGATTCGTGATGAATATGGCGCGCGGTAGGGACCATATGGAAGCAATTAATTTAACCGTATGCCCTCAACTGGCAATACGAAAAATTGCTATTTTTTAAAGGAATATTCGCATCGTAGAAGTTCGTATTCGATAAACCGTTGAAAAACGGGAGTCTTCTGTAATCGAGCAGGTTCAATTTCTTATTAAATAGAAACTATCGTAACAAGCCTCGAGTGTAAAGGGTTAATGAAATGAAAATCTTCTAACCAATATGTGAAAATCATAAAACCTTGACATAACCTGTAAACCTCGTTGAACCTCTTGCCCTACGATATCGCGTCCGACTCGTGACGAAAATTCTGAACAGAGTCTAATAAATATGTATGTACACTATTTAGTTATTGTATATAGGCATACAATAGCCAGCAAATTACAAACAACAAAGAAGTTAGAGAAATTAGAAACAAGAAAGGGGTGAAACAACGAGAGGAAAAATAAACGTTGCTCCCCGCAATGAGGAAAATGCGACCGCGATTCGAGCCGGCTGATACGGAAGTTCCGTCGATATTATTGGAAAATCGTCTCGCCGGACGAAACGGAGCCGGCGGATAGCCTGTCCCCGTGGGATCCCGGCGTCCGTGTCCGTACACGTGTAAGCCCCCAAGAAATATCACGCGTGGGAATTCGTGCGTTCTTCTATCGGTGTCTGGTGTGTCGACAGTGTTCCGTAAAGAAGCTTTCACGGTTAAGATCCCGTGGGTCGCGGCGGGCATTCCTCCGCACCTGGACCAGGAAACTATAACTCAGCCGTTGGGTCCGAGCCGTTCCCGTTTCCTCTTGTTTCCTCCCTCTCCGTTGTTTCCTCCTCGCCGTCTCCCAGCTCCCACGGCGCTGCTCGCCGGCCAGAAAACCGGAGAAAAACGGGCGCGGACGTCGCTTGATAAATCGAGGCGAGCGAAAATTTCGAGTCGCAGCCGCGGACGGTGCCGGCAGCCGCGGCCGCTTGATAAATAGGCCGCTCTTCGCTTAAGCGAAATTAACAGTTACACGCCGGAACGAGCCGTGCCGGTGATTAATAAAAAATGTGCACTCGCAGGGGCGGAAAGCGGCCGGCCTCGCTCGAGGAAGTTGTCTCGTTGCCGGGGATCAAGCCGCGCTTCCGTGAACGATACTCGGGCCCCGAGTGATGAATTGCGAGGCTCCGGGCTGTTCTCGCGTGCCTCTGACCCTCCGAACAAGATCGCTCCAAGAACGTTTCTTCTTGTATTCCGTTCGGTCGCTGCACACCGATTCGATCTTGTGAGCGTGCCGAACAAAAACCGTATCTTCTAAGCTAACCAATTTTCGACCCAAGTACCTTAACAGGTTCGCAGACGCGAATACTATAGCATTCGCGTATAGCAAAATGATAAGATAGTTTCCCACTCCGATAAAAGTCGCGAGAATATCGTAGGATCGCGACTGCGTAAGTCATAATTTCCAGCACGTTAGTGCGCCCCCCATATGCCGGCGGATCTGCCGCGCCGCTGCCACTGGACTTTGACTGACTTGCCCCGCGCGAGCACCGACGCGCGACGCTTGGCAGATTGCCGGCCGTCAAGCGCATCTGACCCGGATTTTTAATTGTTTTTAACTTTGAAACGAAGCCACCCCCGCAGTTCCGTCACTCTTGATTTTTCTCTCATTTTTCCGTACACAATCGCCCGAAAATGACACCCACCTGTAGTCAACCGCCCGCGTACACTGGGTGAGCCGAGTGAAAACGCGTTCGTAGCGAATACGCGACGGAAAAGTAATTAAAATAAATATAGAGTAGAAGATATTATTGTTTATTTCTATCTATCGCGTTTTTTATATGTAGGCTGTACAGTTTGTGTATCTATGACAAAAAATAGCAGGTGACATTTAAAGTAATGGCAAGATTAGAAGGTACTAAGAGGTTTTGTTTATTTATGAATTAATATTATGTGTCATATGCTTTTATCATTTTGTAAGATAATGCTTTCTAAAATAATACTTTATAAAATAATACGCAATTCCGCGCACGAGCAACGATTGACAAACAATTATTTAGAAACAATTATTTTAAAATTCCACATAGCTTGCATTCCATTACTTGCGATTTTTCAAAACAAGCAGAATCCGTGTTGTCCATTCCCGAACGAAATTACCGTTCCAACTACATCCACCCCGTTCGTAATTCCCCATGCAGTTGCAATTCCGCTGCAATCGCTAAAGAAATTTCGATTTGGCGGCCACGTTTGCAAGAGAATAATAGTATCGGAAACGCATCAGAAATGAAGTTGTTCATCCGACGAGTAAATATGAAATTGGCACGAGGCTCGGATTTGCTGTTGGTATGACGGTTATGCGCGGTGATCGAGCTCCGCGTAAGCATCGGGCCGATCGAGGCTCGATGGCTCGCATGATGAAACTATCGGTAATTCCGACTCCGGTATAGCAATCGGGGCGGTAAGATTCAAGCATCGACGACCCGTCGTCCCCGGGAACGTTCGAACGAACAGTTTTCTCTTTCGCGGCGAACCCGAGAATGGCCCGTAAACGTAAAGGAACGCGATTCCATCTTAAGGAACGCTCCTGCGAGGGCCAAGGATTTGCTGCTCGTTCAGACCGGCCATTTTCCCTCGTTTGATGGCATCGTTAGGCCACAGATATATCCGGTGAATTTTCTATCCAGCTTTTTTTGCCCGCGGCCTCGCTCCCATTGATGCGACGTTTTATGAAACCGGTTACATTAACTCGCGATCGCGCCAGTCGAACGTGCCTCGGAGCTTCGAGATTGGTCTCGTTCCGACGGAAGTCCACTGTTTTCACTCGCCTCCATCTTCCTTTACGAACCTTATCGTGTTTCTTTTGTCGATCTTTTTTCGTTCTTATGGTATCGCTGGATTATTTACAATAATATTATTACTATGGATTATTTGCTCAATTTCTGCTGTGCATTTTCAAATTAGATCACCATGTATATCGTATTCTATAATCTAAAGGGAGTGTTAGGGCACCATTATTAATAAATGATAATTATTAACATGCCAGTCGAAGATTTTATTCTCTGTCGGTGAAATGTAACAACTTTACTTTTATAATTTTTTTTAATTTACTCCTTTCGAGTCATATGGCATAGCGACGCTCGTTATGCTATTTTTTAGACACCCGCAACATTTTCCCCGTCACTAATTTAAATCTGCGTATACTAAACAGTCTTCTGTATTATGTATATGCGTTCTCCGTACGAATCTAAAAATGATATTCAGAGAAATTGAAAATTCTAAATCAGAGCTCGGAATTAACCGGCACGTAACATAAGGATCGCGAGGGCTACGCCTCCTGACTTCCGTCACGTGTCTCTCCGCTCTCTGCGATCGCCTCTTTCAACTCGGAGCACTTCAGATGCGTGTACCTGTTGCTTTATGTGTGTGTTTGTGTGTTCTGATGTTGCGTGCCGGTTAATTTCGAGCCCTGCTTCAGAATTTACAATTTCCCCGAATATATCATTTTTAAATTCGTATGGAAAAAGCACGCAAATAATAATTCCGAGCCCTGGTCTAAAGCGTACCACCATTGAAATGCTTGCGTCTAGCTAGAGCTAGAGTATCATGATACAAAACATTCGCCGCGGCCGCTTCGCTTGCGTCTAGCTGGTAGAGTATCGTCTTACAAAACACCCGCCGCGGTCGCTTCGTCGCGTCCGTGTTACATCGCTGTAGAAGCTGGTGTACGCGAATATTTCGGGTGCGTCCAGGTGTGTTGTTCCCGGATGAATTAGTTCGTTAGTTCGAAATTAGTTGGAAGTCTGCGATCGCAAGAAAAGACAAAGTGCAAGTGGAAAAAGTACCAAATGCCGCTTCACCCGACGCAATGTTTTCAAACATTGTTTTGCAACATCTTTTTCAAACAAATGTTTGAAACTATTACTTATTTTCTATATTCTCAACTTTTCACAAGAAAGAACATATTTCACCCTACTCGAATAGTTTCTATAGAAATGAATTTTCAGTTATGCACAATGTAATTCAATTAATTTATTTATTCTTTCGTAGACGCAATTTTAAAGGACATTCGACCAGCTCCATGGTTATCGCAATTGCAAATTTCAGAAGCATGCAAGGAGGTTAAGAAAACTATTACACGCTATATTTATTGCAAACGTTCATTGCTGCGTGGATATTGAAAATTTCTCAGTTCCAGAATTACACGAAACTACCGGGAGCACTCAGCGAATACAGTCCATTTCGGAATAACAACAAATGGGAAATATATGGAAAAATACGAGGAACATTATGATTTTATTCAAAGAGACTCAATTTTACATTTACGAAAGCATTCTTTACTTCGTTTTCATTTCGGAACGGAAACAAATTTAGCGGAAGCTTTTTAAGGGTGGCTTTTGGCGAAAGCGAAGCATTTTTACCAATTTTGCGAGGAATTTTGAGGAAGGTTCTCAGCCCGGAGAACCGATAACCGGGAAAGAAGCCTGACTTCGTTTAACGAAAGGTATGACTTTATGCTCACTCCAGATTAATACTCTGCCACGTGTGAATCACCGTGTCGCGGTTACAGAATTACAGAATTCATGATGGAAGCGGGGGCTGTATTCCGCTCCGATGTTCGCCGTTACGATCGCGCCAGTAGACGCAATAACATTTACCCTGTTCGCGCTGTGTACTCGATGGCTTAATTGGAATCAAATGGCTTTCGAACGAGCTTCATGAAAATCGTACAAAGTTCGAACCACTTCATAACACGTGAAACTTTTCCGGCATAGATGTACGTCGATCGCTCGGCGAAGCGAGCGCCGCGTTCGCCAAAGGAGGTCTCTTCAGCGTGACAGTTCAAAAGTTAGCTTGAATTTAGCTACTTTGATCGGAAAATGTGCACGCTGCGTCGATTGAGAACCTTACATTTATTCCTATGCATTAACAGCGTATACCGAATCTTTTCGCTATAAAAATGTACAAAAAGAAAAGTTGCAATTCTTTTGCCAATTTTTTTTATTCGAACCTAACTTGTCGATTATAAAGTAATTTTCAAAATATCCCTCTCCGCTTTAAATAATTTTCCCTAGTAAGCAATTACCAGCATTGACCGCAGGTTGTTAACAATTCATTAGAAAAGACTAAAACTCACGAGCAAGAGAAAATATTTTTTATTTAAACAATATTTTCGAAGCGTCTAAAAATATTGATTAATATAAATTGATGAGAATTAAAGATTTCAGCATCAAATTTCGACTGTTCGTGTGCGATATTGTTGGTTTATCGCCATAATAAGTGGTTAATTAATCGTGGTAACAACTTGAACTTTTGCCGAAGGATATTGATTGAAACGCCCCTAAATAATCCGGTTTAACCGAAGCAATAGATCCACGCCATTGGGTTTGCGCATCCAGCGGGCCTCTGAATGCAGGTTTTCGCGGGCACCTTGTTACGGAACAAATTAATGACCATCGAATTTGCAGGTTGTCGGCGTGTGGGTGCGAATTTACACACGCGTGCAACGCCGCTCGCGAGCGTACACCGATTCGCGTGCAACGCCGCCTCCATCGACTCACCGGTTTAACTCTTTGTCGATAGCTTATGCCTGGCTAAACTGGTTAAATCGCGTGCTTTTTGGTTATGGCGCATCTCCTGGCCGTGCCGCGCGAAATCGAAATTAAAAGATTCCACGGTTCCCTGTGCTTCTACCAGAATTCAGACATTCTTGGAATTGCTTCAAACTGATATTTAACTTTAATTATATCTGTTCAAACTATTCTTTATTCGACTTCTGATTATTCCGAAGTCTGCTAAGATACTATATAGTATAGTTGTTGGCTTATAACATAGCAATTGATTGACCAATTTCCTAACGAATTTGTAAATACAGGATAATGCCTTTTTCATGGGTTAATAAGAACTTAATAAATACCGGTTAATAACTACCGGAACAAGATGTCAAATTGATTAGTTCGAAGAAAGATGTACGTGTAAAAGATAATAGATTTGATCTCCGGCGTAGATTTATTGTTGGGAAACCAACAAGTCGGAATGATAAAGCAAGGGAGTAAATGCTCGTATTGTTCCTCGAATTAGATTTGCAGATTGCATAACCAAATGTTACGATCAAGGAAATATTCGACGAACCGTTTACACGTGGATAATTATTTCGTGTTACCGTTTGTTCCGAGCACGATTGATAACAATTGCTAATGAATATTAATGAGAATTACTTTTGATGGCACGCGTCGTATGAATAATTTTGATAATTCTTTGATTCCCGAATAATCAATTTCCCGCGGACAAATTGCACCGTTAATTTGGCACACAGTCACGTTCTGGCCGATCATTCGCGTTTACGGAGCAAACATTCATCGGCATCGATCTTGTTTACAACATTCGGAAAAAAAATATCGGGCTTCCAGTATTTTTTTCTGTAAACAACGGTAAGTCGTATATTTTTCTGGTTTATTTACAAACGAATCCGTCCGATATAATAGCGACTTTATTTAACAACAGCTCTTTGTTGCGCGATGAAAGTAATTCATAAAAAACTGTTATCGAGAATACCATGATAAAATAAACGTAACGCGATAAATCAATAAATGTTCGGTTTGGTTGAATCAACGACGAATCGACGTAACTGATCAAAAATGCTGGAAAAATTAATTCCAGAATAACACTGAAAATCTTGCATTTTCTTGAATTCTGTAAGAATGTCTGCCGTTTCGCGGCTCGATCGCGCCTGCTAATTAAACTCAGCGTCGGAATAATTTGCACCGACTCAGAAGCAACGCTTTAACCGACTAACGAACGGCCTACGATTTGTAAAACGTGAAAGGGTCAAGCCGTAGATTATACAGCGCGGTGAATCAGCCGGGAGTAATTCATTTACAGTTGAAACACCGCGGCAAAAACGAATGGCATTCGTTCGCCGAGAGATAATTGAACCGCTTTAAGCAATAATTGTCGCACGGCCGTGTTGATTCATCGTCACGACCTTGTGCGCTTTTTTAAGGATCGATTTCGATTACTTCAGCCGGAGAGAGTGCACCGCCGACGGCCGAGCTGTTGCACGGAATCCGGTGCGCATTAATACGCGTACCTGCACAATTCATGCGTTGCCAAATGATTCGGCGCGACTGCGTAAAATCGAAAAACGTGCATCGCGCACGGTCGATAAACTTCGATCGATGCTGACGCAACCGTTCCGAGTGTGACATCAGCTTCCGATTTGGTCCTTGCGAATACTGCTCGATTTACCTTTTCATTTAGTCCCATTCAAGCTTACTATTATCGAATCTTTCTCGCGTTATTTCGTATTATTTGCTACTGTAAAATTCGATTTCATAATAAAACAAGCGCATTATTTTCAGTTTTATTTTGTCGAAGACGATTCAACATTTTTAGTTATATTTCATAATTTCCTAGCTGAATTTACGGAATTGTGCGTTCAAAAACGATTTCTAAAATAACAAAAATAATGTTCGCGAAGAATTGAAAGAATTGTGAATGCATTTAATTGCAGCATTATTGTTTCCTTGATATTTCAGCAGATTTCCAACCACAATGGCCGCCGGTCGTTGCTTGTATAGGTCCCGGCTAGATAGTTTTTAGGATAAAGCTCGTAAACGGACGCGCAGCACAATCTATAATAGAACCGACGCGATAATGTTGCGGCGCATCATCGCGTGCATCGATGAACAGGCGCAGTCTACCGATACGATTTGTATTGTGCCGCTGCAATTTCGCGTGGCTCCTGATGACAAGCACATTGAAAACTATTGATGCCCATTGTAATTTATCCTCCGACGTGTCCGTCGCTCAGATAGCTTTCTCCGACCGGGATTTCGCGTCAATCACACATACTTTGATGTACTTATTATAGTGACCGTGCACAACAACAGCAGATATAAAATTGGATTGAAATCATCGGGCAGTTCTATCCATCGGAAATTAAATAGTTTCTTGGTTCTACTGCAGGTCTCTCCCACAAGGCATTGCAGAGTGCATGCGTCGATTTTGATACGAATTATTTAAATCCTTCGCGTAATTGTTCGTAAGTATTCAACTATTACATCATTAACAATCGAAAGGCTAACAAGCCTGCACGAAACATCTTTAAAAATATGTTTGGAGAAATTGCCGAACAAGCTCAGAATGATTAAAAACAACGTTAACAGCACAATAGTAAAAATGGCCGCCGTCCGATGGAAAAAAGTCGCAGCTCGAGAGTGTTCATAAATTATGCGTTAACTTTTCAACTGACACACCGAAGTATGTAATTCGAAAGGTGGTCACTCGAATCGATTGACATCGAATTACTTTTTAATCGCTTTCAGACGCAGTTGTTCAGCACGTTCTCCGCTCGATTAATCGTACGTTGTTCGGGTAAGCCGTTTTAAATGAAGAGATAATTTGTGTACTTACGCCGAGGACCGCACGCTGTGCTATATCTTCGATTCCTTCGCATTTGGGACCGTCGAACGAGTGCACTTTCATAAATCACTTATTATCACGCTATTATTAACACTTTGCAAAGTTTAATCTCTTTATTATAAGCTATAATACGCGTTGCAACGTTGTAAACATTGCGTCGTTTTGTCCGACGTGAGAGCAACTGCTGCCCTCTTAGGTTAATTTGGACCAAAACGCCCTCTAGAAGAAAAAGGATAATCTCAAAACTCCGCTAGCGCTCTCTCTCTCTCTCTCTCTCTCTCTCTCTCTCTCTTTTTCTCTCTCAGGATCTGAAGAAGCCAGCTACCATCCCGTAGGGATAGGTTCCTTAGGTGCGCACGAAATCAGTGCTCAGTTAACGTTTTTGTTAGTTAGTGATGCGACGGAAAGTTTTCGCGAGTGTACCACGTGAATTGTGATTACAGTAACGGCGCGATTACAGCGAACATATTGTTCTTACTCTCAAAGCGTGCGCGCAAGTTTCCATCATTTTATTGCGCATCGAATCTGCAATGGATCCTACCTCAGCAGTAAATTGTCAGCCAATCAGGACAAAGAGAATCATGCTGAGGCCTAGAGGTGTGCAGAAAGACCCGTTAGTGTATTGCGAAGACGAGGTTATGCGGAGCTGGAGAATCCGACGGTCGGTGCCATGGACTCGTCTAGCTGCTTTTGCGGATGGTAAATGTAAGAATGTTTTGCTTTTTGAGGTTATTCCGACGGCTCGATAACTTTGCTACTGGCGGGTTTTGTATGGGAGGAAATCTGACTTTTATGGAATAATTGGATGCCGCGAGACAGTTCCTTTTCGCGAAGCGAAATTCCGAGAATAGATTTTGGTCGATAATGTCGAAAAAATATGTTTATTTCGTCCAGTGTGTGGTGTAGAGAAAGAAACAAGCTCGCGACCGAGCGTCTGCCGCCGGACGCTCGATTGCCGACGGACTCAATAATAACACGTGCGTGGCGCGTTCGATATACATAAATACAAATAAGCCTTGAAACTGTCAAGTACAATGTCATTACTGTCCTCGCGCAAGAAAAAAGCACCCCTTTATTTACATTTCCCCTCTTACTAGCTGAGGCAGTGGGGCAGTTAGTAAGAGGTAGAATGTAAACAAAAGTGTCCTCTTCTCGCCTGAGAACCATTCTAGGTTATGTTAAGGTTATGTCAAGGTTATGTCAAGGTTATATTTTATAATTATAATAACAGCGACTAGACAAAATACAAAACGCAAAAT
Organism: Augochlorella aurata; assembly: GCA_028455555.1. NCBI lineage: Eukaryota > Metazoa > Arthropoda > Insecta > Hymenoptera > Halictidae > Augochlorella > Augochlorella aurata. Next base: position 405,648 of record CM052161.1, on the reverse strand, counting down.
GCAGACAAGAAATCTAACAATGCCGTTCGATTATTTTAAAATTATTAAAAAAATGCTAAGATTGAAACTATAATTTTTATTCGACCCTTGTTGGGTGCAATCGATACACAGAATTATCCAATAATTGCTAGACTAGATTAATATCTTTTTCTCAAATTCGATACAAAGATATTTAACACTCAATTAGTCTCCCAATGAGAACTAGCTTGGCCTCGGCGGCATGTAAACTAGAAGCACTTTCGGTTCTCCAAGGGTTACTATTCGAAGCAGAAGCATCCCGGTGCTCTGCGAGGTAATCAGTAAATTCGTTGGCCGAGTCTCGAGCGGCCTTCTTCCGTTTCGTCAATCCAGATCGATTATATTCTGAGCAGCGTGGGCGTCGCGCGAGTGTGCGGTGAACGATAACAGCGGAGCCCCACCTGCGATAAATCAGGAATACGAGGCGAGCCAAAAGGACCTCTAATTTACAGACTAACTTGTACGCGTCGTAGAGTCAGCGGCGGGCATTATCCGGCATTATTAGGGACGAGATAGTAATTACGGCGCTGCGTGATGCTGCCGGTACTGCGGTCGCTATACGACATAATTAAATTACCGATAAACCGATGGAGAAAGCGTGTAGAGACGCTGGGGAGACCTGCTGCCGGCGACGTGTCGCGAAATCCAGGCGGATCCACCGTTGAATCCATTAGCTGGGAAATCTGCCGATCGATTCCTGCGCCCGGAAACCACCGCGTTTCTTCTCGTCAACAAGAAATATTAAAAATTACCGTCCGGAAGACCGCGGGGTTGGTTCTTGCCGGTGTTTTCTGGCCGGATGGAACTTTATACTGGCTGTAAACGAGAACGGCTTTCATTTAGCCGGGTTTGATAGGCAACCGACCCGGCGTTCTCGTTTCTAAGCAAACGATCCGCGTTAAGGGGTGATTTATGGCGGCGTTCCAGTCGGGATATGGTCCTGGCTCATCACGCTCCGGTCACCGTATATACACTTGATTTCCATGAGAACCATTTGTTGGATTATGTTTCGGTTTCATTGCGCCGGATTCATCCTGGTACCGGTGTATACATCGGGCTCTACGATCGCGAATTCGTTTCTCCAGACTAGCTCTCGAATATTCATCACCGGTTCTTCGCTTTTATGGCCGCCTGCGACCGCTGTCTCGAGTCTGTTCCTTTTCGACGGGATTGTGCAAATGCTCGAGCACCAGGCTTCATTCAGAAATGAATAATGATAGATCGTTCCACTCTTTCGATGCCGCGCCTCGTTCTACCCAGTCTACATCAATCGGTTTGAGGCTGGGAAAGGGCTCGTTGGAAACGCCTCGGCATTTATCCTTACTCGTTTCCATTTTCTTTTTAGTCGTTCTTATCGATTACGTTCGTTCATTCATTTTTATTAATTTCGTGGTTGCGTCGGTTCAGTTTTTTTGTAAACTATCTACGATAATTGAGATTACTTTTGCAGTAAATTAATAGAAATTTTAACTTAGTGAATCAGTGAAATACAGGAAATTCCTTTCTTACACTTGTTAACGGAAGAAATATATTTTTATCTCATTCCTGTTTTGTACAGTTTGGGCAGAAAGTTTGTATTCTGCATAAATATCCGCAGTTAAAAACGATACATACTGAAAGTATTAATATCTCCGAAATTGTGGGAATTCGATCAGTCTGAATGAAACACATGAATAAAATGAAAATATCTTTGGAATCAAGCTTGCCGAATGTACCTGGTTTAGCAGACATCTTCCTTTACACGACAAAAGTGTACTGAGGCAAAACAAAATCGATGAGTTTCAAATTCAAAATATTTGACAAAAAACTTTCGATGCAACCCAGTAAATAGCGAAGCTTATACCGAATGTGTTCCCGTATAGTCGTAAATAGTGACGGACTTAAGCGTCACCGTTCAAGTCGGCCATTTTGCGCAGTCCATACACGGGCGAACATCGAACTTGTTGTTATAACTGTGTCGCCGAATTTATAACAGCCCTGATTAACGAACGCGATATTTTCAAATAATCCGCTTTACCGATATAGAAGCAGGATATTAATTGTAGTTGTTTGGGAACACACGAGGCAAACGTGCTTCATAACGATTTATAGTCTGTTATTTCGTTTGAAAGTTATCGACCGTTTCCGTTCCAACGTGGGCACAATAAAATGAAGCTTTATACCGTGGCCCAGCGAAATGAGAATAGATTACTCGCGCCACGCTAAGGCGTCGTATTCCGAACTCGTGAATGGCTGAAGACGTCTGCTGTAAAGTTCAGACAAGTAATAAACAGAGCTCCTGCGTCTCACGCAATTCTACGACATTTCGACCTGTGTTCGCTAATACGCGGGACCTTCCTTCGTTATGTGAACTGCAACGAAATTAAGCATAAAAGAGCAAACGTAATTAATATATTGCTAATACATTTGGTACTTTTTAAACGGATCCATTTATTAATTGGCAATTATTACTACCTGTCGCTCAATTGTTAAACGCTCAATAAAATCGATAAATTTTTACTAAAATTAAACTCTACACTTTGTATGACATTTTCTTATTTTCGTTTCGCCGAAAAACATGGGACACCCTGGCGGCTATTACGAGACGTCTTAACTACGTTCCAAATTGGATATCCTTTTAGCGTCTGAAATAAGACGTCTTGGAGACGTCCGTTGCAGGACGTAAGACGTTCAGACCTAAAAATGGAAGTCTTCAAGACGTCCATAAATTATTAATTGTACGTATCCCATTAATTCTGACCGTAAAAATAATGTACCGCAATAATTCGAGTACCGTCGTCCAATGAAATTTTCGACGAAACTAATCATTGTCCAGTACCCAGAGTATCCGAAGAGGTATCGAAGTATTCGACCGAGGCATCAGTATTCGTCGCCGGAACGTTATAAGTACACGCGGAACGTTAAACTGGCGGCGTCAACATTTGCATCCGAGGCGGAAGTTAAAGTGGCAATTAACGCACCGGAAGTTCGCTAATGAAAACCGAGCGGATATAAAATGTCGATGAGCAGTGTCGCCGATGCCGCCGAGTAAGTTCGACGGCGCTGTAATTTCCGAGGGATATAAAACGGAGGGTCGGCGAGGGTGAACGCGCGACAACGGTAGTTCCTTTATTGCGACCCGCGAAAACCGGCAACTTCTCCAAGTCCGCTCGGTATCCGCTCGGTATCCGCTCGTCACCGACGCGACACAGAGTTGTCCTTTTCGCCGAATAGCTCGCCACAATTCCTAACTTCATATGATCCTAATGAAAATTAGTATCGTATGTTTTAGGAGTGGCCGAATTCAAATGTGTGTTCGCAATTTCGAAATTGTTAATGGTTCGTCCAATTAGAAACAAGAGAAGCATGCTTTACATGTTAGAACTGCTGTAAAATGTAACGTTTTTCCGATGTTTATTACAGATGACATCGTAACGTACAATTTGAAGATCGAAATTAATTGAAAATTGAAGTTTAATGCTTCGAAACTTGTAGCAGTTTTATTTTTATTTTTGCAAGTTTCGGAGACATTTTTTAACTATTTCAACCTAGTAAACTAAAATCTCTAAACACCGCAAGAAAATTGGGACCGAAATTATAAAACAAATTATTCCGTTTTAAAAGGCGTACGACTATTTCGTTCACCGACTGTACTTTGAAAATCTGTATTTCGGCGGCGAGGACAACTGTCGCGGCCGGGAGGGTAGTTTCGCAGGAAATACGGAGTGGCTGAATGGTTGCGGGTGAATCCGCCGGAATATTCAAAAGCCGATCAAGGAGGACAAAGTTTTTCCAATGAAGATCATCCGGGGTAAAATTCCGTCGGAATTCCAAGGGTAACACTGGCCGAGGACGGGTAACAGCCACCGGCGCGGTGCTCCGTAAACAACGGATCGATGTAACGCGCTTTCAACCCTTGCTCCCCTTTTCCATCTTTTTTTCCTCTCTCGTGGTCGACGTCGTCGTCATCGTCATCTTCCTCCGCCTGCTTCGCCTCCTTCGCCTGTTCCGCTTCGCCTCGCTCTCTCGTTCCTCCGCGATCTCCTCTTGCGGGCCGCGTGAAAAGCCGCGAGCAAAGTGGCCGTGTATCGTTCGCGATCAACGTTTTACACGAAATTCCGCTCTCACGAAAATACCTTGGAATATCAAATGGCCGCGAGAAGAGCCCTCGAGGAACCGGAGCGTGCCGCTCCCCACGGAAAAACTTTCCGAGCCGAGCGTACGCGCGATTCCGCGCGCGACGCTTTATGCAGTTTCCCGAAAGAGACCGGCCCGTTTCCCCTTACGCGGGATTTACCATCGCCGCGAAATTACCCGGGACCCGATTACAACCGGCCGCGATTCCGATTCGCCGAGATTTCGTTTTTACGAGTCCTCTCGTCGACCGCGGCGAAACGGCGACCGGTTAACCGCCGCATCCATAGACGACGCGATTCCCAGTCGGGCCATTAATATTTATGGCGGCTCCGTTAGCCTGCGCGATGTTTCTCAAGATATATGTACATGCAGTCGGTGACCAAAATATACGTACACTCCATTCCCAATTTATGACGGATCGCCGATTTTTAACTGTTACAGTTTCGCGAACGATTATTCTCGAACAACAACGAATCTGGATTCGTTTCGAGCTTCGAGATGATAAGTCGCGTGTCCGGGCATAATTAACTTTATATAAGATAGAGCGATAAAAGATTATTTACGTACACAAATAAACGATATAAAACAGTGCAGGATCATTTTCATTAAAATATCAACGAAATAAAAGAACGCAGAATTACATATTTTCTTTGAACAAATTTTTCTTCTAATCCTACTGTTCTATCTACATAAAATGAGAATCGGTTGAAAAACTATTCGCTACAGAATCCCTTAACAATATAAAAAGAAAAAAAACAAAAAAAGATTAAATAGATTTTTGCCTACTATAAAAATTCATCCCTGAAGAGGTTGATACAAAATTCGCAGTCGATTGGCATTCGAAGATTTATTTATAATTCCAAAGCGAGCTGCTCGTCTCCGACATTTGGCGAGCAAACGCGTCGAGTACGAACAGTTAGGGAAATCCCAAGCGGGCATCGACGTGTCGTAAATCCATGTTTTGGAAAGTATTCTGGTACTCGTACACAACGGCGACTCGAGTACTGCGGTGCCAAGAAACGGCGAAAAATTCGGCGAAAGTTCGCTGGCCCTCGGGTCAGAAGTTTGCCCCGGCCCTTTCTTGACAACTTTTAACAACTCGGTATGCTTTTAGACCATAACTACTGACCGGCACCAGCCATTAAATACACCGACGAAAGTCTCAACGTTATGCTAACCCTCCGCTGTGACACTTTTTATACGAAGCGCGTTTGTCGTAGAATTTTCAAGCAAACAACTGTCGGTCAAAAACTAACAACACTATAGAGATCAAATAATTTGAGAATGCAATTCGAACAGTCTAGAATAGTCTAGTCGTTTTATGCTTCCCCGGTAAATTTCGAATTAATTTGCGAATTATAGTTTCCGATATGTCGCGGTGAATATTTCACTCGGCGCCTCCGTCGGTAAATTTTTTAATTGGTCTGCCGCGACGGCCGTTTCACTGGCGACTTATTGGCCGGCAAACTATAATAATATTAGTGGCACCGGTTGCGGCTTGACCAGCTAGCGATTTCGCTACATTTCGAGCGAATGATTCGCGAATGGTTTCCGCACGAGTATTTTCAAGCGATCGCTTCGAGAGATTTTGGACGAATGATTCCCGGACGTTTCCGAATCAGTATTTTCGAGTGGACGTTCGGCGGTCGTCGTTGGGCAAAAGTTTCCGGCTAAATGGCGGACGAGAGACTGAAGTGGTCGCTGAAAAAACTACCACGTACGTTCGTGGGCTTCTTGGACCTATATTTCGCGGATTACGAATACGAGGGAAATATCAGTATTCGAACAATAGTACCAACTTTAGAAATTAAAGACGTCCATTTTACAATACCATCCATTTTAGGTCTGAATGAACGTCTTACACTCCTAGAATGGACGTCTGTAAAACGTCTTAAAAACATCTTGTGCTATCTGGACGGTTTATTAAATCGCATAGATTTGCGAAAATGATTAGCTTCTCACACCGCGTTGGTTTCCTAAAATTACAGTTTGTGAAATGCTATTCTCGACTACTTGAAACGACTAACTGCGTCCCATCAACCCTGTAAACTGTATAAACAGTATAAACGATACTTTTCCTCTTCCGCGTCCAATTCCGGCAAAAGTAATTCACGTTTCTCAGAACTCATAACTTGTTATAAACTTTCCCGACGTTACGTTCTTTTTAAATTTGTTCCCTGTCGCCATTCGTCGTCGTCGTCGTCGTCGTCCTCGTCCTCGTCGTCCTCGTCGCCGTCATAGTCGTGTCAAAGGGAAACGCCGGCGAATGTATCAAATCTCGTTGCGAAATAAGAGTTTTCCAATAAACATTAAACGGAGATATTCAGCAGCTTCAATCGTGAATTTCACGAGCAATACTTTCGTTTTAATCGAAATGAATGAAAGGATCGTAATCGGAGTTTACGATCGATATTACTGCCACCGTTCTTACACCTGTCTCAAAGGGACCCGTCAAACAGAAAACGATTTTTCATCGATCCGCATTGTACGGTTCCTCCCCTTCTTTCTCGCTCGTATAAGTTCGTCGGTTAACCGATTCTATAGTTTGTGGCGTGGAAATTATTCTTTCTGTTAACAAATGTATGTTAATTATATAACGCAGACATAACGTGAGAATAATGTAAAATGTATAGAAATAACGAAGAGTACAACAATTTTAATATTTGTGTTATTGCTAATTTGAAAAGATATTATTAATAGTTAAAAAACATATTATCAATAATGAATAAGTATATTATTAATAGTAATAAAAAAGGAATGATTTAAACTCGTTAAGCATACATTAAAATCATTAATATCGAGCAGTTAAGTAAAAATGTTCGAACGAAATTTCAAAGACATATCGGATAGAAAGTTAGTTTGTCGATAAAGGTGTGCGATAATAGTTTAGAAGAATTATAATAAAAAGACGTTCGATAATTATAAACGATATGTCATTGAATAATCCCAAGCTCCCTTTTCCAAAAATTGTCGAGGAGTAATAAATGCCAGGACGATCCGCCTCGCTTTTAACGAACACGTTTCACGCGCAGCTTTCCTTCGATTCAAAGTCCGACATCAAAATGTGCACTCAATTACCACGGGCCTTCCGCACTCGGTTAAATGCAAAAGAAGCTGGCGTTCATTTAGCGCGAGAATCCTGATTACCCGGCAGGAAATGAAAAATTTTCCAGCGGGCTTGTTCCAGCGTTTGAGCAGTTCGAGCTGCGCTCCGTGGTCCAGCATTGTCATGCAAAATTACGTTCCCATTGGATAGCGACTCACGTCTTTTGTTTCGAATGACACGTCTTTCATTACAAAGTTTCGCGCGAGTTTTCAGCCGCGGCTATTGTTTTTTTGCCAATGGACGTCGAATCGCTCGCGGTCGGAGTAATTATTTATCGCGGCAAGTTGTTGCAGATTTTTTTATAGAAGTTTAAATTTCAGTAAACTTTTTATAGAAGTTTAAATTTCAGTAAACTTTTTATAAAAGTTTAAATAGAAAATGTCGATTATAAGAGATTTTCAATACAGATTGTAATTAATGCTAAATGGGGATGAAAATCGCAATTCGCGGAACAACATTTTTATAAATCACACAATTGCAAAAGAGCCAAGTTATATGGAAATGTATTTCTTCAGCACTCCATCTTTCGCTCCTTTGTATTCGACTGACGCGCGTCTGTCATAAACGCACAGAAATTCATGGTCTACCTTGCGATGGCTATGGGGGTCGGTATCAAGCTGCAGGGCCATGAAATAATAATTGAATCAACTGAATTTTGTATTCCGGTGTGGCGAGGGATTTCAAACGAGCTATCAAGTCTCTCTCTCTCTCTCTCTCTCTCTCTCTCTCTCTCTCTCTCTCTCTCTCTTTCTCTTTTGCTTTCGTTTCCATGGACCACGATCATTTTCCCTAGGGTTTAGGTGGCTCGTTCGTCTTGGCCTCTGATTGGTCGTTCACCCATAAATCTCGCAGACGGCATTCGTTTGCCGGTTAAAGAAATTTCCTCGTTTACAGCCACGGACTCGCCTCGCGGTAACTCGCGCCGCGCCGCGTCGCGTCGCACCGCCGTCGCTATAAGAACGGGAAACAAGCAACTGCGATAAAAGTGGGAGGATTACGAAATTAACGATTAATCTTGGCTAATGGGATAACGGCCGAGGGAGGGCGAAGCCCGGCGTAAGAAACGCTGGACGCTTTTGATTATGCTGCGGTAATGTGTTGACGATTTTTCTCAGCGTTCGATTTCTTCCGGATCGGCCATAATGTTTTCCTTCAAATAAACTCCTTACAAGTATGTGACAATTAATATTTTAATTAATCCGTTGCAGGCGAACTCACGATATTTTTACGTGCAAACGTGTACACAAACACTAACACATCGAAGTTCTCCTTGTTCTTTTAACTCGTGCCGTACTTCACATTTTATATTTTATAAGCGGGTTAAGAAATTAATCATATTATAAAAAATTAATGATATAATGAATTATATCATTATTTCAACGAGATATTCGAATTTGACGAATCTCTTTGGACGAGCCGGTGTTTAAAAATCCGGTGGACATTATTCATCCGTTAGCCTCGATTCCGCGTCACGTTTGAAACCACTAATTCACCCCCCACCATCGCTCATCCCTCGGCAGTGACGAGCGTGCCATTAGCCAACGAAGTTCGAACGTTACAAATTGGCCCGCGATTAAAAACCGATTCACCGAACATTTAAAAAAAAAAAAAGAATAGGAGCAGAAAAACTCGCATTTGTTTATCACGCCGGTAAATCTTGATTTTGCGCAGCTTTAACGGATCGTCGCGCGACGCCGAATTTTAATCCGCGCCAGAAATTCGAGGGTAGCGATTTATCGCGGCTGTTGATCGGCTTTTCCGGCAAGAATTGAGAAGATTCTAGAGAACTATGTAGTTGGCATGATAAAAGCATGAAAAAATTACGTTTCATTTTCAACTTTATTATTCAACTTTATTTTTATCTGCGATAAAAATTTAAAAAGAGAGAACAAATTGAAGAACCGAGGAGAAAAGAGCCCAGTTTTATTTGACTTCGTTTGATTTGTAGCCTACGATTATTATTACCTAAAATACCTGAAGTTTTTTTTATTTAATTTGAACATGCTATTTCCAACACTGTTTTCGAAATATACGAAATATGTTTATCTTGTTGCTAATTGGACGGTCCTTTAACAATTTTGAAATTGCAACCACATATTTGAATCGAGCAAGCCCTAAAACATACGAAGTTACGAATTGTATCATGAGTTGTCTTTCGGGAATTCGAGTCGAAGCTCAGCATCGGCGTAGCGAGAAAATCGATAAATTCCAGTGGCGTAGCAATAGCACCGCGTCGTTCACGATAGAACAAAATTGCGACATTCGGGGAGACGTTACCGTACTTTGGAAATCATTCGGCGTTATGCTCGGCTGTGCCATGCAGGAAATACAGCCCGATAAACGAGCGTGGTCCTTGCAGCGTCGTTACTGTAAAATCGAATTCCTCCGATTTCCCGGCGCAACCCCCGTCGGAAGGAACGCCTACAGTTTTTACGATTCCTGCCGGCGGCCGCCATTGACCAAGGAAAGGGTGTAAAAGGCGGCGGCGTTAAAGCGGGAACTGGCACGTTTTCGGAAATGAATTCGATTAGCGACGAATCTAAATTCAGAGCGGTTACCGGCAATGGGAATCACTGCGATACAATCTCCGTCGATTTTTCGGAGCTGCTCGAACGATTTCCGCTCGAACTTCGTTTACAGCGGCGACCTATGGCTTCTACCCGAGCACATGTAATTACGGGGAACAGAAACCCGTCCGGATGCAGATAGAGGAAAATAGGTGGACTTTTTTATTCGGCCTCGGTTACTGCGACCTACCGATGGCGTCGTCTTCTCAACATTTTCACCCGAGATGCGGTACAAGTCTCTCTTATCCGAACGTTTATTTTTCGAATTTTCTGATAACGGACAATTTTCTCATCGAGAAATTACAATCGAGTTCTCCATTAGCTGATTAACAGATTTCTAAATAGAAAAATATCAGAAAAATCGAAATAATATTCTTAGCGTATCGAATGAAAATTCGAGTAGCTAATGACAGGTTCGACGAAGCAAAAATTGGCTCGGAGGCACGGTAATTGGGACATCTGCCCTTTCCGAAGCCGCTAGCTCTCGCTCTGCCGATTCTACCTCGGCAGCGTCGGAAAAGCGAATCCGCGCGAAAGTTAAATACGGCGTGGTCCTCGGTAAAAACGTGTAAAATGACACATGCACAGGCGTCCGCCGCATTTCCGCGGCCTGTTCGAATAAGGAAAATCTCGAGATTGGACTCCATCCCGGGATAAAATGCGCGCGAAGCTACGAAAATGTGGGGAGATTTCATATCGTGCGGGCTCTCCCCGTGAAATGAAAGAGCAGGAATTAAATCCGTGCGACAGGATATGCGCGTTTGATGGAAAAGTAGGTTTCCGGTGTATAGTGGCCCGTGTCGCATTTCGCGCCGTTTTACCGCAATTACAGTGTCATTACTACCCTCGCCGAGCGGCCATTTTTCTGTCGCACGCGTAAACGAATTATTCGGGGTTTCTCGTCATTGTTCGATCGTAAATTCGGTACGCGGCGTCCGCAATTTTTCATTTGTTACAGCGAATGCTGCGCTGCAATTTCAACGAGATACGTAGGATTTTAGAGTTTACTGAGAAGGGGTTGCAATACCAAAACTATTTATTTTGTCATAGCGAACGTTTTTAACACGTTCGGTGCAACTTTATGGTTTTATTATTTAACAAGATTTATAGCAGAGCTGGTTAACATTTTACCCGCATGATGGATAGGAAATAAAAATTTGTACGAGTAAGATAAATATTCGCACAGGAATCCATACGGAAAATAATCGATTTTAATAAAAATTGTGTAATATAACGTGTATTTTCGTTTCCAAATTTTATAATTTTTATGTAAATAATTTATTGGAATAATTTTACAATCAAGGTTGCAGATTCGACATATTTATGATAATACGAAAATCAGAATGATAATAAGAATTATTATTATTAGTAATAATATTAATAATATTACGATAACATTATATTTATTAATATTCTGATGAGTAGAATTATTTATACTGTGAATGTATTATTTTCCGTCGACAGAGAACTCGGTCCAAACGAATTAATTAATTTCCCGAATATCTCGTAACACGTAACAACGCATATATATAATATATATATATCTCGTTTACATACAATGTTTTTAAAAAACATTAATCCGTTGCTGTTAGCACTTTTTATGTTCGAATGCTTGAATCGTGTTCGCGATTCAAACGAAATTGATACGCGCGAATAATATTTCTGAAAACTTTTACACAATCCAAGATGAAACGGACACGCGGCCGGTACACAATAAATGTTTGCGCAAATATAACTTGCACGCAACGGATCAATTTATAATAATTTAAATCGCGCGTTTGTTTATTTCATTGAAAGTTCCACTGTTCCTCCGAGCAAAACGCGGAAAAACGATTTCAATGTTTGCCCAGCGATATTTCCATCGGATGCGCAATTAGTATGTCCCTATTTCTGAAATTTAATCCTCCACTCGGTGGCGTATTATTAAAATTCTATTATTATCGTTTTCCATTCATATCATGTCCTGCGTGCTGCATATTATTTTGCATTCATTTCAGCTTCCTCGTCTTTTTGTTCGCCTTTTCTTTCCCGCACTCATTGTTTACAGCCCCCATTGTACGCAAATCTGACCCATTTCTTATAATTAAAAATCGGTTTATTGTAACAGCGATAAAAAACCCTAGCGATAATCTACGCATTGTTCTCACGAACAATGGGCCGGCGACATTTTTTGGCCAATCGATGCATCAACTTGCCCGCGATACGTTCGTATCCTCGTGTACAGACAGAACTAAGTTGTTTTATTGTTGATCAATGAACATTATTGTGCAATTATTTACTCCTTGAAATAACGTTCTTGAAGGATTATTTAACGGATATAATCGCATTAATTTCAATTTTGCAACTAAATATCCGAGAAAGTTTTGTTTGGGCCGAGGCTCGCACTATTCCCAGGTCTCCACTGTGCATTTAAACGAGGCTCAGGCATTTCGGAGTTACATAATAAACAGAGGTTAATGCAGTGTCCCGGGCCATTATAATGCCGTTCGAAGGACATCGTACAGACATCCAGGACGTTTAGACGGACAATGGGGCATCTCGTGGACATTCTGTAAACGTTTGGGACACTTGGCCGAACAATGGAATGCCCGGTTCGCTTCCTGAGGACCCCCGTGAACCCGCAGAGCCCGTGCAGCTCGGATCTCAGGACGAAGAATCCGCTTAAAGCAAATAGTTCGCGATCGTCGGGAAACCGAACCCCTCTCAAACTCCTCCGAGCTCGATCCGCAGGATCGGCTTGAACCCGATCGGTTCTGTAATTCCATTTTCGACCGTTACCTAGTTAGGCTTGTCCGCGGACGCTTTGTCGGACAGAGTCGTGTAATTCGATCATCGTAATTACTCGGCGACTGCGGGGTTGACGTTTCTCCGAGTTGTTCGATCAACTTCCGCCCCTCGCGAAAAATTGATACCCGTCGTGAGGATGGAAGGACAGTTCGCCTCTGCATAATCGTCGAATAGGTAACGCGATCATTTTGCTAGAATTATAGTGGAATCATAGTTTTTTTCTGATTGCCACGGATATACACGTATATACATTCACAAATGTACACGAAAGGCGTAAATATTCATCTTTATATTTATTGACGTTTTTTTATTAAATTACCAACTATTACTGAAGGAATGTGCAGGTTAAATCAATTGAAAATAGTTTAGAACAACTGAGATACATAAATTACGCGGATCAAGAAGGGAGGAGGGTAGATCTATGCGTAAAAATGTGAATCAATCGTGATCACGCAATCTAAAATGCAAACTAGGTAAGTGTTGAAGGCTGAATCAGAGGAACCCCAGAGAGCAATAGTTTAAATTAGTGCTGCGCAGCATAAGCTCGGGGACTCGGGGACCTTCTCGCTCTGTTTTCGTCAGTTTTCCTACTCTGTCTTCATCAGCCGCAACTACACGGGTTTGCATACTCGGATACAAACGCGTCTCGAATGCTAGAGAACGAGAAAACCCCCAGGTGAACTTAAATAGCTTATTACTTTGCTCGGAGTAGGACAGATTAAGTTGATATAACTCTGCTGCCAAAATCTTGTACACCTTTTAACCTTGAAAATCCATCTCGGAAATTGTTCCCTGGGATGTTCGAGGATTATACTGCGCTCCTTTATGCTTCGCCCTTTAAATTAGCACATTGTGTTCCATTCGCTGCGTTGCGTTTCACAGAAATTCGTTTCATCGTCAATAAAGGACAAATTATTTTCTGTACGAGTAGCGAATAATCAAACATTTTCTAATTAATGGATAACCAAATATTTCCTAATCTACGAATAATCAAATATTTTCCGATCAACAAATGATCAGGCCTTTTTGTAACCAACGAATAATAATAAAGTGTCTAGAAAAATATATTTCTTCGGACACTGATTTTTCAAATAAATTTGAATATCACGGTTAGTTTGGAAGAAAAAGAGAGCGACAAGAAAGGAACATGGCGTTTGACGACGTATTCTCATTGAACGTCTTAAAGATACTTTTGGACGAGCCTGTACGAATGCTCGTTAAAAGCTCGTTGCTTCTGGAAAACACAATATTTCCTCAAATAATACGCCCGAGTTGAAAGCGAAGCTTACGCGAGGGGAGCTCGGGAAAGCCGCGACACCGAAAGCAATCGTTCCGTTCCCTTTTAACGAAGCAACTGCAGCCTCGTCGGAGTATCTCGAGGTCCTCGGCGTCGAACGTCTACGGCTGCGATTGATCGCGCCGGCAATTACCATAAAATCGGAATATCTCGGCGGGCGTTCGATAGGCCACCGCACGCTCGAAGAATTTCGCTCGAACGGTGTAAATGCGCTGGTGACGCCGGCAAATCTTGTCGGAGATTCGTTTGTCCTCCCCCGAGATCTCCGACGAAACCGGGATTTATCGTGTCGTTCGAGGCTGCACCGAGTGGACGTCGCGATAAATATTTCCGCGCATTCGTGTGCCGGTCCCTCGGACTCCGGAATCGCCGGAATCGACTTATCAGCGGATTCTGATGTTATTGCTCGCTGATGAAACATCCGTCCCTATGTCCCTCCGTACTGGCACGCCAATTAACGGCATTGCTTTTTCTCGGCACCGGAATCCTGCCGATTCGATCGTGACCGGGAGCCCGCTGCTCGTCCTCCTGCGCCCCACTGCCAAACCTGTTTGTCGAGGCAACCATTATTTCAGCGATGTTTCTACCTCGTTTCTGTTGTGATTACGTTATACTACGGTATGCGAAATCTCTATAAGAACGCTAATATTTATAGTAAACATGCAAACAAGTTTGATAATATAACAGAAGGTTATTTATTTATGTTTGAATATATTTTAAACATGTATACTACATTTATTACTTATTATATTATTTCCCGATAGATTTCGTCAATTATTTTATGTTAAGAGTTATGTTAAAAATTAAATTTACTTAACTATTTAAATGGAAAATTGACCTTTTTTACCCGTGTACTCGTTACACTGTGGGCCGACCAGGACATTACAAAGACCAAATACATATCTTTTTATTACATTGTCATTGTCGTTATTACATTATTTTTATATGGAAGATTAGACGGTTTTTTACAGTGTTTACTGTCGCTGCATTGGTTCCTGGGTTGCAGGATACAGAAGTCGAAGCACCGAAGCAAAATACGTACTTTTCGCACCGTCCGACGCTATTAATCACGCAAATGATTTCATCCGATTTTTGCGTTAATCAATTTCGAAACTGTCGTCAATTTTATTCGGGTCCCGAATGATCCCGACGGGGCTGTTGCGCCGCGCTCGGTAATAAATTATAATGGATGGTTTCGCAGCATTAGAAACATAATATGCTAATCTATTTTTGGCCAGTGATTAATTGATTTGTTGACAAATGACTGAGAGAATTTGGAGCCGGCTGTAGTTACCGTTCACAAAGGGTAATTAATCTCTGGTGACGCGGAATGGAAATAATTTGCGGTCCGGATGGTTACGAATTCTTGATCATTCTTTGACAATAACGAGCATCTTTTTAGTCGAACAATTAATTAGTAACGAGCATCTTTTTAGTCAAATAATTTCCAAAAACGTCATTTTTATTCAAACAAAAGTATTTGCTCGCATCGCTTTCCTTGCCGATTTTGGGACACCGATCAGTTCATTTCAATTGAAAAATAACTAATCTATTTCAAATAGTTTATAAATAAATTCCCTTCTTGAATAAGAGAATTGCAAGGAGTAAAATTAATTATGCGAAATCCTTCGAATAATTATGAATAACCTCGTTAGATGAGGATTCCTGAAACCGTTAGCCGATCGACGCGAGCCCAATCCGCTTTATGGTTAGATAACTAAAGAAAGGAACGCGTACTCAGTACCGCGTGCAAATTGGCGTGGTTTTCGCCGCGCTAAACTGACTATACTACTAAACTGACAGCGCGTTCTATTATCTTTGCGTAGACAAGTGCGGATTGTTTCGCTGGTACCGTAAAACCTTGTTGGGACCGGATTACGCGTTATCCTCCGTTGTCTCGTATATTATCGTTAATGACACTGGAACACCGTTCTCGTAGCTCATCTTCGAGTCCCTCATCCCCCGTTCCAAAGTTATCGAACCACTTTTGCCCGAGATATTCACGCGCGCAATTAGTTTCGAATGACACGCGCTAATACCAAGCTATCTCGCTTGCTTCATCATTCCCGGGGAAAACGTCGCGGGATTATGGGGAACTTATCGACGGACGTTTTCAAGAATGATACTTTCGGCGAAAAGCGGGGCAAACTTCGAATATCGAAGCGACAGCAAGACCTAATGAGGTTTGTTCGATCTCGGATTCTGCGCGTTTGCGACAAGTTCGAGCAAATGAATCGCAAAATAATAATAAAAGCGCTGGAATTAAAATGAAAAATTCTGTTGCATTCTGGCGAAAACGATTATTAATTCATCGTCCGGTTTCCATGTCTTGCAACTAGCGCAGAAATGTCGAGTTTTGCAGAAAGATTCGCATTTTCTAGTCGACGTTACGAACGTTTCCAATAAACGTTGCCGAACCGTCCTGTTTTCTTTTGGTCGTTGCACGTCGCCGTCGCGTATTTACACTTGAAACAGGAATGTTTTATCGGACCGGTGCTTCCTGTGTTGTCATACATTGATTTTCGGAACGGCTCGATCGCATAATAGAAGATAACGAACGAATATCCGCAAAGATACAAAACTACGCCGCTTCCGCAACGGGGAAATGAAAATTTCGGAACGGTGAGCAAACAGTGAATAACGAATAACGATGAAACAATCGTAACCAATTGCGACTGGTGCAACACGATGGCGCAAGATCATGCTACACGCGGACATTTCTACGAGTTCTTTTTATAATTTCATCTCGCCGGATGTTGATGAAATTTCGCGGCGGCGGCGGTCGCTGTTTAACGCGCCGCGTCTCCCGCCAATTTTTTTTCGAAAATTGATACGAAGCTTGTCGGTAGGGTGATTGACGTCACCGGCACTATGCCGTAATATAAGCCAGCGGATCCGCCGATACATTTCCATGCAATTCGCTGGCAGCGTTACGGCCGCCACCGAAATAATGATCGAATTTCGCCGGCGCTCCGCGTTTTCATAATCCTCTTACATTTTCAGTTAACTAGGTCGTCGGAAAATTATACGTTGTTGTGCTCTCGCGAGTGCGCGCGAGCGCGGAGGCGTGGTTACGACGGATTCAAGAATAAATCGAAAGCCGATGTTGACGAGACGCGGATCAAAAATCCGGCGCGGATTAAAAAGTATCGATTGCCACGCGGACGCGTTCCTCGCCGGACCGCGTTCCACCGTATCGGCTCCGAATTAATACCGCCTACGGTTCCAACGACATTAAAAGCCATTTCGTTCGACAATGCGAACGATTAAATTGTCCAAGTTTGCAACGGCGAGTATAGACGTCGGTCGGTTTCTTCCTTTTTGGCGTCGATTCGCCGATGCGCGAATAGTTTTGATGTCGCTGTCGGATAGTTTGCCAAATTAGGTCACTGGAGAGCACGGTGCTTCGGGGTTTTCAGAGCAATCTCCTTTCCAAGAGCAATCGCAACTATTGTTCGACTAGAATAACGATTGCCAAACAATTGCAAACATATATATAATATATATGCGGGTTAAAAAGAAATTGTTTAAAGTGAAGTTTAAATTGAAAGTTATACGGGTCCATAGAGAGGTAGAAACTTCTTTCAAACTGGACCGAATTTTCAATGTTTCTTCAACTCTGTTATCTGTGTCGTGAACACTTTCCGAGCCTACAGCAACAATTTCGAAAACGCGTGCCCGTGCGTTAGTTAAGACGGAAGAATATAAATAGTTGTGTTCCCGTGAACCGATCTAGGCTTTATTACGTTCAAATTAAAGCTAAAAGTATCTGCTTTAAGATAGGCTACCTGGGATTAACAGAGCATCACCTCTGAATTTTTTATGATTTTTAGAATCGTGACATTGATTCGAAGCATGGTGGCTCGACCCGGCCAGGGTAGTTCAGGACGATTTTAGTTGTGTTCTCGTGGACCGATCTTGGCTTTATTATGCTGAAATTGAAGCTAAAAGTGTCTGCTTTAAGATAGGCTAGATGGCCTTGACAGAGCATCGCCTCTGAATTTTTTTTGATTTTTAGAATCGAAACATTGCCCGGAAGGGTGGTGGCTGGGACAGTTCAGGACGATTTTAGTTGTGTTCTCGTGGACCGATCTTGGCTTTATTATGCTGAAATTGAAGCTAAAAGTGACTGCTGTAAGATAGGCTAGATGGCCTTGACAGAACGACCGCGTCGAGGAATGAATAATTTCGGAGCTACTTCTCCGAGAACTGTACGAAAGTTTCGCAAGAACGGAAAATGAGAAGGAACTCTTTTTCGTCTATAATATTCATGTTTGCCTGGGTTCGGTAAACACCGGAACGAAGAGCAAACATTGTCGAAAGTCTCTGGTCTTCGCGTAAAAGTTGAACGCACTGCGCCGGTAGAGAAACATCGTCGCTTCCTTCGCGGAAGTCGACAGCAATTTCGGCTAAAATAGCAAATGCTGGTAACGATTTGTTTTGCTAGTAACAAACAAGAGCGACATGTCGTTCTCATTTCGAATATACTCTATATGGAAGAACGATGTCGAGTAACGTAACGCGAGTTGTCTAACAGACAAATGCGAAATTGTTATTCTTAGTATCTTTTTGTTCTTCGAATATAAATCATTGAATTAATTGAATCAGCGAACTAAATGGAATCATTGAATTGAATCGTTGAATCGACCGAACAATTGAATATAAATTAAAGAAAGTTTGACGCGTCTTGTTCGATAAATATAAAGTTAATTACGCGTGATAATAAACTAAAGCCAGAGTAATCAGAGTAATCGGCTACTCCACAGTAAACGGCCCCACTGGCCAATAAATAACGCGTGCAGTGGCCCGTCGGAGTGTCAACAGACATCGTCGCAGAAATTACAAAATCCAGCAGATTTGCTTCCACGGATCGACGAGGCTCTAGTTCAAAGTTCCTCTGACGGGAATACTTGAGAAACTCATCCTTTATTCGCGTCTGGTATCATCTAATAAGTAAAGAGGAATAGCTAATAGAGAAGAGGATGATGGTAATACGGCGTCGGTATCCGTGGGACCTGTTCACCGTTAATTTCCATGAAGGGGATACGGTGCGCGGTGTCGACGGAGTGGAAGCCGGGGGGGGGGGGGAGAGCCGGACAGAAGGGGCTAAAGAAGACGAGATAGTTGTTCCAGGGTAAAGAGATCGAATTATTGAAAGAAGAGTTATCTCTCATGCCGGGACCCGAGCCGATCAGCCCCGGCTGGATTTGCATGTTTAATGCAATCATGCTAATCGATGAAAAAGTTTGATCGGCGGCGGGGCGGCGGGGCGGCCGAGGTGGAAACGATGGAAGAATAAGAGGGTTGGGATTATGAGGGAGGCCGGGCCGGCGGTCTTTGAAGGCTGGTGGTAAGCATCCTATAACCGGTCCGCGAATCAAGGTTCGACGCCCGAGGCGCGGACCGACAACTTTTCCGAATACTAGCGCCGGGAACCGCGCCGGACCGGCTGGGACCTGGCAACATTTAAATTCATGGCAATCAGATCCGATTGAAAAGTTCGACGTGACCTCAACTTCTCGGTAGTTATCGCGCGGCACGTGAAAGAAATGAGGAAGAACGCGGCGGTGCCGGATCCCCGACGCGTTAAGGGACGAATTTACGAACCGCTCTACGCCGCCTTCCAGAAACTGGTTTCCTTTTGTCGCCGTCCATGTCGCGACTATATTTTTTTGAAAATGTTTGACCGATTCGGTATTAGACGCTTGTATCTGAAATCGACGTTCGTCAAACTGGACTGCGACTTTCGAAGTTTCGAATAACTATGTTACACGGCGAGAGAGTTGTCTGCTTTGAATCGTACGCGAATTAAAATGGGACATGGAAAATTATCGTTATCGTTATCAGAGTAATAATAGATTTTGTTCAATAGGCGACGACCTCTGTTATCTTTTCCCGAATTCTTCGCAAACAATAATCGGCGAATAATATTCTTAATCCTTTGCACTCGAGCAGCGACTTATATTTACGGAACTGTTTCGTACGTATAAAATGCACTAAGTTATATAAAATGGAAATACAAAATCCAAAAATCAATGTAGCAATATATGAAGAAAACGTCGAATTTTCGGCGGTCAGCCGGTCGTTTTAAAACTCTGTTCGATGGACCAACGTCGCGCGATCGATTGCCGGGACTGCGCGCGAGGGAAGAGAAAACCGTGTCCCTCGGCCGGTGTTCGTTAACTAGCTCGTGGTCCTCAATAATGGCTTTCCCTGATACTTGTCAAACTCCGCTAATTTGTCTATTGTTCAATGGACACCGTGTACCCGGCCGCGTCCATCTATTATTTCATTTTTTCCGAGCGAAAACCGCGCGGCCCGCCTCTCATTATTCTTCGTTACATCTCGTCGGTTTGGGTCTCGGGTCTCGGATCTAGGGTCCCCGAGACTCCTCGATCGGCCTTCTCCACCCCGTAAAATTCCAAATGGAATTCCACGTGGATATTATATTTTCTCATTACTTCTCCCCGGCTTCGGTATTAGTTTCTCGTTTAGACGCCGCGTCGAACACTGGCCCGGATTCGCAGATTCGGCGAGATTCTATTAGAACTATCGAACTCGATAGAGATATTACGATGAAATTATCGCGAAGAATATTTAAAGCGTAGTCATTTTTAACCGCAGATTAAACCCCATTTTTAATTAACCGACGTACGCTGCTTTATACAATAGCAATAAAAAGACTCTGTTTAATTTAAAACTTTCGCAGATTTTTAATACAATGCGTGTTCGAAGAAGGAAATTGTTTCAATCGTTTTTTATGAAAGAATTTTCATAATTTATACAATTTGAAAGTGAAAAATGTGATCATTTATAATCTCTCTAATGTAATTCTTGGCTATTTTAACCAATTTATAACCATTTATAACTCGTTAATTATCCTAACCAATTTATTCTCATTTATGTCTCTTGGTTATTCTAATGAATTTATAATCGTTTATAACTCTCAGTTGTTCGAACTAATTTGTAGTGATTTACAACTCGTTATTTACTCGCAGCAAATTAGCCTTGTCACAATCCGCGTCGAAAGCGTAAAACCATTGCGCGAAAGGTACATTAATTCGCATAAAATTCCTTGATATTAATTAAACACAACGCGGTGCAAATAACGCGTCGGATTCGTCCGGCAGTCTCTATCCGGGCGGAAATATTTCCGGCATTTCCGGTGTTCCGTCTCTCTCTCTCTCTCTCTCTCTCTCTCTCTCTCTCTCTCTCTCTCTCTCCGCGCGGAAATATTTCCGGCGGCCGCGGTGCCGTCCATCGTCCGATTAAATAGAAGAAATGCCACACCGACGGAAAATCCGAAAACTGGAGAACCGTCGCTCGACTCGTCGTCGGAACTCGGCCCGTTAAGCCTCGGACGCAACCGGAAGGATAACCTATCCGTGAATAGATGCAAAGTGGATAGTGCCGACGGTGAGCGCGGCGAGATATGCCAGCAATCGAGCGTGGCGAAATTGAATTTCGATAATGATCCGGACCCGTGAAACCGGCCACGCTGCTGGGATCGACGACAACGGTTTTACCGGACGAATTTCGCCGACGTCAGACTTTATCGACAACTTTGACCGACAAAGGTTCTAATCGACTACGATTTTGATCGACAACGGTCGACTCGAGTACCACGGTCTTCGCTCGCAACATTTCCGCGCGCCGACACGGTTTAAGAGGGAAGCAGATTAGCCAACTTCTTCCTAATTTGCTCGTCTCGTTTCGTCTCGTAACACGAATAGCATCGTTCTATGACCGAGACATTTATTTCGAAAGTGGTGTAAGTACATGTTTTTTTTAAAAACGAGATATCGCATAATTTCTGATTGATTTAGTGTAAATTTTTTATTTACAACTAGTTAATGTTCAATATCTTAACGAATGCCAATGCTTCGCTCAATTTATAATCAAATTATAATCTATTTATAATCAACTGGTTAATTATTTCAACTAATTTGGACCCTGGACCTATTTTGGACTCTGATAATTTTTTACCTAGAAAAACAGCGGAATCGATTTGTGTAACATCGATTTATTTAAAGAAATGATTGTCGATTGCACAGGCAACGGCGCGTTTGAAAAATATCTACGGGCCTACGGGTATAGTACTCTACGAATCGTTTATCCACTTCAGCTTTAGAACAGAGAAGCGTTTACTCTGTTTTCAGTAAGGTGCGATACCAGGTGTGCTATCATTTGGTCGCGCGACGCGTCGATAATTTACGAGCAGAAGGGATTCGCAAGTTGCTGTTTGTAATGGCGAGCGGTCGGATCTCTATTTTTCCGAATCCGCAGACATAAATCGATCAGCACGACCGCAGCGGGCCGGGCCGGGCCTTCCGAAACCGCTACAAAACGACGAATAATTCAATCGCGTGCCCACGGAATCGTTTTAAGCGAAACGGAAGGTCGAGCAAGGGGGCTCCGACTGCGGCTCGATGAGAAATTGAATTCCCCGAGGGTGGAGCGAAACATTTAGATTGTCGCCGGCCCTGTTTTCCCTGCGAAATCCGCGGAATTCGACGTTACAGGTGTAACGGATTTCCATAAGGTCGCGGAGCTGCCGATGGAATCTTTTTCGCAGCATTTCGCGGCACGGCGCAGCGCGGCCACGCTCACGCGATTCATGAATAAGTGAGGAACAACTTCCGAAACAAGTTGACTGAAGGGAGCGCCGAGGCCGCGTGACCCGCCCGGAGGATCCGGGAGCTCGGTGACTCCTTCTTAGAAGCCAATGCCCTTTCGCTGAGTCTTCTTTAACTCCTTCCACCACGGTTCCTTTCACGCTGTCTTCATCAGCGCTTCTTCGTCCTTAATACTTTCCTTTACTCTTTCAGGTATAGGATTTTAGAAAATAAATAGACCCACGTTCCGCAGAAATTCGGGGAATTTTAGTGGTCGATCATCGGCGCTGAACGTGTTAATAGGACCAGATAATTTTTGTTTCTTGTATTATCTTTATTAATACTTTCGTTTCTACAAATACAATTTTATTTCGATTTAGAAGAAATTGAACGAACAATAATTAAAACTGTGACACATCTCGCTAAAATTCGGTATCGGAATGATGGAGAATTTTTAAGAACTTTCATCTGTTATACATTTAATTTTAGCAAACAAATTATCTATCGAGTGTAAGTAAAAAAATGCTACGTATCTTATACGATAAGTCTAAGAAGTTAAGTATGCCTGAAAATAAAGATAAGTCACAGGAGATGGTTACCCCGGAGTAACTATCTCCAGCACCTTACGCGAAGCACTGCGCGCCACCCCCGCAGTTCCCGCGGCTTTCGCTTCCTTATGATTCCCAGAGAGGGTGTCTTTGAAATTTTCATATATTATGCAAACAGCACGTCCGTGCTCGGTCCCGGTCTTTTTTACCTCCGCTTTTATTTATCCTTGCCTCCGACATTTCCTCTCGTCGCCGTCCAATCTCCTCTCCTGTCCACCATTCTCCCCGCCCCTGCGTCTTTGGGACGCTCCGGGAACCGTCACGTATTTTTAGGTTGCTTCCGCTCCGCCGACGCGACCCAGCCTCCTGCTAACGAATTTCAACCTGATTCGGCAGCCAGCCGAACGAACCTGACGGACTGTTATGAATGAAACCCGAGTCCCGGATCGTCTTATTCCTCTCCCGTTCCAAGCATTAACCTCCCGCCCAGATAGGGCACACGCTCTCTCTCTCTCTCTCTCTCTCTCTCTCTCTCTCTCTCTCTCTCTTTCTCTATCGATCGCTCGATGATTTCGTTAGCCGAACTGCAGGAAGTCGCGGGGGAATTGCATTTTGGCATAGACGCGATCAACGGCCTTTGTAAATGATTTTCTAGCGCAAAGTTGCCACGGGATGGGTCTCCGGGGCGAGCCGAGCCGAGTCTGGCCCGTTTTGCGAACAATCTAATTGGGTTTCGTCGATACGATTATTACTAGACGACGGATCTCTCTGCAGAATTCATATGCGAAATGTGTGCGAAATGTGTGCGAAATGTATGCACGCCGAATACAAAAACGTATGCAAAATATATGCGGAACAATGAATATTATTTATGCAACTGTAATTTCTTCGACAATTTTTTACGGTAAGCTGATGTCTTTTCTCGATGGAGATTAATTTGAAAGCTGATAATATTCGTTCGACGTCGCAGGACGTGATTGGTGCATGCATGTATTTTTTAAACTTTTGTTGCGCGAACGGATATAGAGTAGAGTATAGTAACGGATTTACGGTAAATCAGTCTACGATAATCGATTCGAACCTAACTAATAATTATCGGTAATTTGTTTGCGTTAATTGATATTGTAAGGGATTTATTTTAGCAATAAATAGTAGATGAACAGTTGTGACGTGGTTTGATATATGATATCGATTTTACATATTAATGCAGAGAGGATTTAGTTTATTAATACAGAGCTTGTGGTCACTGCAGCGTTTTAATCTGCAGGGTCGCTCGAACGATGTCGTCCATTAGAAAATAACCATTTCTATCGTTTATAAACTAACTTTTCTCTTCTACGAAGTTCAACGAAGAGTCTACATAGTTGTTAAACTCCTGTTAACATTTCAGAATTGTTTTGGAAACGAAGATTCGCGCGAAACTTTTTGCAAATGACACAGATAATTTGCATATAGAGTTCGTTCGGAGGCGACCGTATTATATAATAATAAATAATCGCCGGTGTTGTAACAAATGTGTGCTATAACGTAGGTGGATCTGGCGGTATAATGAGTCATAACTCGTAATGAACATTAGCGGCACACTCTCATTAATAAACATTAAACCCTTCGCAATAATGACCGTGTTAAATATTCGGACGTCAGACTCTTATATTTATCGCGGCTGCAAAAAATTTCGTAGAATCTGCGCTCTCCTGTCCTTCTAAAAATTTCGCGCGCATGCATATCGCAATGAAGACATAAATTGGAAAAGGACTTTCAGCAGCGATGCCGCGAAGACCGCAGAAGAAAATTATTCAAAAGCAAAGGGCGAAAATTAAGTCCACGTCACCTTATGGGGCAGTGGCGCGACAAACGCGGTAAAATCTTATTTTATAGAGGTATGCCGATGTTAAAGGAAATCTTTACTAATAGTTAATTATAACTATGCACTATAATGTATTATTATGTTATTTTTTACCATTTACCTATTTTCAACAAAACCGCATGGCTTTGAAGTAGCCAATATCAAAGCCATCTGAAATAAAAATCGTCGATTAAAAGCGCTTGGTTCTTTTGAATTAAACTACTTTTTGCAATGCAAAGCAGCGCGATACAGTGTTAACTTTGGTCGCAAAAATGCATGAAGCATCATTAATTAACTCTTTGCATTTGAGATATTCGTAGCGAAGCCCTCGAGCTCGAAGATGAATTTTAAATGGCACCGCTCCAGATCCCTTGAGTGCAAAGGCTTAATGTATCATAGAATATATTTATTTATTTATCGTTATTGCATTAAACAATATAAGGCTTATAAAGCAGATTACAATTTTCTACATTATACACAATAGTTATCAGAAATTAAT
The DNA here is from genome assembly GCA_028455555.1 of Augochlorella aurata. NCBI lineage: Eukaryota > Metazoa > Arthropoda > Insecta > Hymenoptera > Halictidae > Augochlorella > Augochlorella aurata. The sequence goes on along the minus strand of CM052161.1, from coordinate 380,249 downwards.
CATATCATTATATATTACATTATATCGTATCATATTATATTATATTATACTATGTATTATATTATATAGTAAAACTATCTTTCACCGCGTTTCGGGTGCGTTTGGCGCGCGTCTGGCCGACAGTGACGGCATAAAATGTATTCCAACGCGCATTGAGATCCTCCAGACACCGAAGATCGCAAATACCCGAGATCTCCGAGATCTCCGAGATCTCAAGGAACTCCGACGGCCCGCCGAGATTCCCGAAGAAGATTCAGGCTCGCGTAACTTTTAAACCCATAGAGGAATGCCAAAACATTCTGACATTGTCTCGGAATCTGCTTAGTTTGTTCGAAACATTTGCGAGACTTGGTCCAAGTTCCATCAGCGGCGCGTCATCGCCTCTTTCCTTAGTCTGCTCGGCACTCGCGGAAGAAAAAGAAGTCGAATGAAGCGTAAGCTCGTGAACTCGCCGGGGCCGGGGCTGGGGCCGGGGCTGGGGCCGGGCCGAAGGCCAATCACGATTCGCATTATGTCGGAAGGCGCGACGGGGGCTTAATTCGCGAGACGCTGCCGCCGGCGAGAAGTTGCTCGTCGTTGCTGGTCGTTGCTCATCGTTGCTCCTCGTTTCTCGTGAATAATCGCGATCTCGGGGTGGTTCGGCGTCGCCGGGGCGACTTTGTGTTGTCCAGAAGCGCCGCCGAAGGTGGGAAACCATCCATTACGGATCATTATCGAGTCCCTGATTTATAATCCCCATGGGCCGGATCTTAATAGCGGATCAGCTTTCGGTGCACTATCGCCTGACCCCTAAATCCAGCGGATCTGCTTAACCTCAAACGCGTATTTACATAGATCCTTCCATATTACATCATGGCTTCATCGTTGCACGCCCGAACAATTCGATTATGCGTCGCTGATCATCCTCGCGTTTCGAATACTCCCTGCTGTTGCAATTTACTCATGGCATCAAAACATTACGAGTTAGGTAACAGAGAGTTGTCGAAATTAAGATTTCTGAGCGGTCAGGCTCTCATTTTAAAAGATGATCAACGGCCAGAAATCAATTTTTTGGTGTTTTCAACAAAGTAGAACAAAAAGATGTTATCTCGCCTTCTTTTCTATTATGATCGACTGAAGCGGCTTTGTCCTTTTAGAATAGTTAAAAAGTACGACATATAAAAACAAATGCGTTTTTAAAGATTTTTTTGATATTCATTGGTGTTAAAAAATTGATGTCTCGCCGCTGAATCTCATTTCTTTTGCTACTTACTATGCAACGACGCAATGAAAGATCAGAAATGTAAAGCGACTGCAGAAAATCTCGATTCAAAATCCATGCAGCCCGCGACCACGTTCGCCGTACGAACTTGGAGAAAACTACTCGGCGCTGACTTCGCGAAGACTGTCGGCGAATCGAGAGTACGGTGACTATGGTGCAGTCGTTTCTCCGGTCGTCGTAACCTCATTGTCCCCGGTCGCGGAAATAACACTGATCACCCGGAAAGTTCGAACTCGGTCGGCGAACGGGAATCGGCCGGCGAACAGTTACGATAAAAATGGAAATGTCCCGCGACGATATTTATAACTGGCGCATTAGCGTTCCCCTGGATCCACCATGGAAATTCAAATGGCCGTCGTGCCACGTGTCATTATGCCCGCGGTTTTTGCTCGCGCATCGTTAAGCCGAGTTCGAAGCGAGGAATTGAAGGAAACGGGCTCGGGAGGGAAGGTTGAACAGAGGGGAAAAAGGGAGGGAAAATAGAGGGAAGAAAAGGGCGAAAAAGCAGATCGCCGGTCTACGAAAATGACATAGAGAGCCGGCGTTTCGCGGCGGCGTGTCCGAGAGGCGTGGGCGTGCGAACGCGTTTTCGTCGAGTTACAAACGGTTTCGTTGTTTCGCGCGATTCTCCGGGCGCGGCTCGGAATCGCGCGTTGTCGCGCCACGGTTCACGGCCCGGCATTCCGCGCGTCTCTTTTCCTTTTTTCGTTTCTGTCGCGCCCGGGAAAAATCGTTGCTCGGATTTTCGACGGCGGCGACGCGCCTGCTAACGACGCCGTTTCTACTCGCGAGGAATTTATGGCTGTCGGGGGCACGGGCAGAGCCTGCGAGCCTGCGAGCCGTGCTCCGTGCTGTCGAATTGGTTCGATCGAACGGAGAGCACGGATACCGATCGATCGGCACACGGATAATTAGAAACGAGCGTCGTTAATTATCGCGGTGATCGATCGTCGGCCTCTCGGCTTCGTTCCGCGACGGAATAACAACCGGAAATCGCGCGACGTCTCCGATCCCGGCCCATCCTCCGCGACTGCCACGCGATCGACGTTTCCTCGAACGCATTGTCTCGGGCTTTCCTGGCCAATCGCGATCGGATTTCTCGATCGGAATCCTCGATTGTACCGGCGGACACTTGACGTTGTGCCCAACGCGCGGATCGTGGGAAAGCCACGTCGAAGTCAATTGTTTTAACCGGTCGCGAGAATGTTAAGAAACACTTTGCACGCAGGAGCTCTCTATACGTATTTTGACATTATTTCTAATAACGTTTCAGTTCACAGAGTATATCTTCTTTGCGAGCAATAACCAATTTAAAATGCCATTTAAAATAAATCCCCGTTATTATTAACGACACCTGCGAACAAATTCGTGATCACGTATTACGCGAACAAGTTGCCGTAACAACGACAAGTTATAAAAGACAATAAAGAGAACGGGTATGTAAAAACAATATGGAATAGTAACAAAGCATAACGCAGAATCGTATAATATTAATAGTACGATCGCATAAAAGCTCCGATAATCGATACACGGTAACGGGGAATTTTTACATTTCAATCGTTGCGTTTCAATTTTTCTATTCTAACTTTTATGAAACATCGCGGAAAAGTCCATTATCGCGGTACGTGACAATAATCAAACTCGTATCTTCCGTTGGAACGAGCGCTCGTAATTATCGCTCGACAGAAATATAATTAATGCAGCAAGCGAAAGGGTTATAAAGCTTTATGCCGACTACGGTCTACCTGTAAGTTAACGTGCTTCGTATCGGGATTGTAGAACAATCGGGTCTTTTCACCACGGTAAATGAAATGAGAACACAAAGCCGCGGAAACAGCGCGATTTTCTTGGGATCCGTTCAAATCGGAAAGCCTCGCGCGAGTTCAAACGGCAAAGGAAATCAGCGCAAACCGAGACAAGCGAACATAATTTTCGTTTCATCGGGGAAAACTGTCATTCGGTTTGAAAATTTATCTCGCGCGTGTCTTACGGAGTCGGCTCTACGAAAACGTCTTTTAGTAAATGGATTTCTATAAATGGATTTCCAGCACTTTTTCATAATCAATCGCTACGCAGTTTCTTTCATTGGCCAATTTTAAATTGAACAAAGCATTGGCATTCTTTAAGATATTAAATATTAACTAGTTACAAATAAAAAGTTTACACTAAATTAATCAGAAATTACGCGATATCTTGTTTTCAATTGAATTCTTAACAAGTTACAAATGATTCTAAATTGGTTGGGATAACTATGTGGATAAATTATGTGGTACCTCATTTTGTTTTCTTTAGATGTACTTTAAACGGTCGAAATCATAACATTCGTTCGGCTTTCGACAGGATTTAAGCCAGCACTGGTCTCGTTTATAAATCGCGAAGAAGACATCCGGAGAGGCCAATTACTCGGGGCCGAGAGCTGGATAGGAACGAAATTAAGAATCGAACGGGCCCGGTTTCGTCCGGGAGGTCAGTTTACCGACGAAACTCCTCGAGAAATTCGATTAACGATCGTGTAACCATCGACCGACCGAGAGAGACCGAGAGAGACCGAGGTAAAGGGAGCAGCTCTTAATTGAAAAACTGACCGGATACCGTACCAGAAATATGTGCGAAGCCTTCGAAGGGGCTTAATTGACTTTGGCCACGGGTTCTGAGGCTGTCTACCGTGAAAAATTCGAATCACGGGATCGTCGGATGTGCGCTGTCGATGGCCGTTCTGCTCGGGGTGAAGCGGGACCGAGGCAACAGGAAAAAATTCTGCTGCCGACTACGTACCGACAATTACGGGCAGCCGTGAACGAGCCACGACCGGCAACGGCAACACGAGGGCCGCGCGGCCTACCACGCACCGAGCCACCCCTTAACCACCCTCCGTCACCCCGCGCCATTCCGCGCCACTCCGCGCCAGCCCGCTCCGCCACGACGCGCCGTGGAAATTCCGCGATCACTGTTTCTCTGTTATTTTTCGCGTTTCGAGCGCCGCGCGGTCGCGCGCCACTCATTTTTTAAATAAAAAGCATAATCGATCTACTAATTCAGTACCGACACATTTGAACAATAAACATGATTTTGGAGACACCCGTCCCTCAATTTACACGGCCCTGTTTTACGCGAGTATTTCAAAGTGCGGCAAAGAGTTAAGAACGAAGAAATACAAGGTTATGCCAAGGTTTATCGATGATATACGGGAAAGCATCTTTGTAATTCCGGTGATCGTAAACGAAGAATTTGAAATCGATTACGCGGACGGGTTTTGATATTCGCGGCGGTAAAAAGCAGCTCGGCGCATGTTCAAAATTGAATCACACGCTCGACCGTGCACGACATTATCAACTAATATTATTCTCGTCTCGGTACTAATAATGCGATTAAAGGGATTACTCGAGACACTCCCCCGGAAGTTTCGAGTTTAATCTAGAAGCCGACCGACAGGCCGGCCGGCCGCCATTCGAGTTTCGCCGGCTTATCGCGAGGCCCGTCTTTCGGGATATTTCGTTGTCTCTGCTAGCTCCGACGCGGGCAAAAATTTCGCCGCGAGATTATCCGATGAGAGCGGCGCTGTTCTACGCGACGCTGGTCTACGCGACGCTGGCCTACGCGGCGACGAGCGTCGCGCGCGCGTCGAACTTGACGGAGCAGCAGACGTCGTCTGTGATTTCATTGGCTCCGAGACAATGCGTCTTTTCAGGCGAGACAATCGCGGACGGATCGTATCGCGTTAATCAATGTAGCAGGAATTAGTTCGCGCCTGGCGCGAGTCTCGCATCCGTCGACGTCGACGCCGACTTCACATTGATCCGAAATTCAAGAAATTCAAGTGACCAGGTGATCAAAAACTGATCGAGAATTTCAGTAATTTTCTGTTATAACTGGACCGCGAATTTTTCGCATATATAACAAAATTGAGTGTTTAACAATTTAAAATAGTAGAATGGTTTAATCCTATGCAGTC